>JARQOD010000001.1:870609183-870677893 GCA_033576555.1 Oophaga sylvatica
TATCACAGGAGAGGGCATTGCTAGTCCAGCAATGTTCATCTCTTAGTGATCAATTCTTCAGTTAGTAAACAGCATGCATTTGACAATCGACACATCCCTGAGTTCTTTTTTTCAGCCTCTATCTCCTGCTGTGTTCAGATTACATAGCAAAACCTGCTGACAGATTCCCTTTAATGACAATGGATTTATGTCTTGAGTCGTTATTCTTCTGCAGAATAAATTTGAAGGAAATCAGATGCCTCCCTGATAGTACTGCATAACGGATAAGTATCTGACTGTATCTCTCAGCATTGAAAACATTAATCTTGCTGCTGCCCTTTTTGTGCACCTCTATTCATTTGATTTCGTGCATTGCTCAGTCACTTGGCCTTGTTTCCATGGTTCTTGATCACAATTATTCCAGACTTGTGACCAGACTTCTTTGAACGGTAGATGGGTGTCTCTTAGCCCTACTGGTTGCTGTCTTATGACCCAATTTACTACACTATGGCTGGTCCGAACAATGAAAGCAATTGTTCCCATCTACCTTTCATGTCTTCCATTTTTCCCATATATTGTAAGCTTGCGAGCAGGGCCCTCATTCCTCTTGGTATCTGATTTGTGTTTATTGTTATTCTGTAATGTCGTTTATTGTCTGTACAAGTCCCCTCTAAAATGTAAAGTGCCCATTTCTTGTTGTCCTAAAGGCTGAGCAAATCAGGCAGACATGTATCCATCGTGCATTACCAATAGTGAGGCGTCTGATTGGCCCAAAATCCATTTTTTAGCCAGATAACATACCCAAACATAAAGCGAAGTTCATTAAGATCTGTCTTTAGCTAAAAAGCAGGACAAAGAGTTCAGAAAGTGATGATATGGCCCCCAACAAGCCCTGATCTCAACATCTTCGAGTCTGTCTGGCATTACATGGGCAGACAAATGGATTGGCACAAGATCTGTGGTTAGTTCTTCAAGATGTTTGTAACAACCTCCCTGCCGAATTCCTTCAAAAACGGTGCACTTAGATGAAATGATGCCGTCACACCAAATATTGATTTGTATAAATAAATATATAATTTTATTTTTTTCTCCTGTTTGATTTTTACATATTTTTATACGTTTTCTCAGTTTGCAGTTTAACTGCGATTTTGTTTTCCATTTACAGGGTAATTTTGGTGAAGTTTTCAAGGGAACATTAAAAGATAAAACACCGGTTGCCGTTAAAACATGCAAAGAAGATCTTCCTCAGGAATTAAAAATCAAATTTTTATCTGAAGCCAGGTGGGTTAAGTGGAGAACAATCATGGATATTTATACTGTACAGTTGCATTATAATGATCATGTAACGGCTGCTAGAAGATAAGTTTCAGAATGTGCTCTTGTAATGTGCAAACCTAATTAAGGAGCAGTTTCCTGTAGAATTGCTGTTTATGGCTGGACCGTCCACCCATAGTACAAATTATGCAATATTGCAGTAACCCTTCAGCTGCTTCAACATTTTACTTACCAGAGTTTCAAATGATTATTTTCACACATTTTTATATACTCATAAAATCATATTATAGCCCAAAATCCATGTTTTTTGTTTCTAAAAGTTGACGCCTGGCGCATTGAAAAAAAAAAAACCCTAGCACTTTACTGTAATGGGTTTCTTCATGGTTTTCTTTCTGGAGAAATAAAACCTATTCATGTGGTAGCTACGGGGGGCTATTACTCTAGTAGAAAAAGATTTGTTTACACAGCTCTTTCATATAGGGCACTGAAGTTATGGGTACATGTAAAAAATGGTCCTCTTCCCTCAACCATGATCCTCAAAATTTACCATAAGGCTGAGGTCACACAGGGACCTTATGTTATATCATGCAAGAGAATCGGGGCCAATTAAGCCAATGACGCTCTGCTCAAACAGAATTTGATTCAAGTGTTACCTTCACACATGAGATGTGGAGGAGACGGAGAACATAATTTCTCCATGTCATCCATTGCTGGCATACCCTGAGTGCAGTCCGTTGTTTCACATGCATACATAGACCTATGTAGGTCCTGTGATCTGGTGCACTCACAGCATGTTGCGATTGTTTTCTCATGCCGAATTGGCATCAGAAAAATAATCACAGATATGCACTGCCCCATAGTATAACATTGGGCCGAGTGCTATCCAATAAAACATCTCGTAGTGCTCGGCTCTGTTATACGCTAGTGTGAACGAGCCCTTAGAAACGAAGTTTCAGCTGCAGATGGAAGGAAGAGAGCCACAGTATTCATTACTGATGGGTAGGCGGAGCCCCAGATCAGGATGTCACCTCAGATCAAAAGAGTGCTGACTGGCTGGCCCCTCCAGCTCAGGCTCCTCCTACTCAGCTCCAGTCTAAGATTTGAGGTCCAGAGGATGGTCGCTGCTAATGCAGCTCCTCAGAAGATTTTATTATTTTATATTCGGACAGGAGACTTGGATCACTAGTTGGTCTAGAGGTCTCAGGGGTACCAGCGCTGCTGTACCCCAACCTCTCCCTTGGCGGATCTGTATTTACTCAAAGTCCCTGCAGAATCCTTGCCGGCCCTGGGGGATGAGGAGAGCTTCCCTGGCGGGACGCAAACCACACGTGCGGTCACTGCGTTCCTCGCCCTGGGGGGAAGCATGGGCACAGCGCCAGAAACCCCTGAGGGACCCTGTGGCGCCTTGGCTGGTGAGTACTCCACACAAATTTTTTATTATAATTATGTGTGAGTGCTTTAGCGTCTGAGTGAGCAGCGCTATTACTTGTATGTCAGTATGCTTCAGCGCTGCTGTGACAGCGCTACTACATGTATGTCAGTATGCTTCAGCGCTGCTGTGACAGCGCTGTTACAAGTAGATGTGGTGATTTTTTGTCCGCAGGCAGATACCTGCAGGACAGAGAGGGAGCAGGAGCGGGGGAGTTCGCGCTCAATATTCGAGCTGGCGGGGGGCGTGGCCTAACTATTCCCGGTCTTCTGAGCAGGAAGACGCGCGCTCTGGCGTTTCTCCTGCGACTCCCTCACTGTGGCGGCCATTACACAGACTCCTGGGCTCCTCAGACCGCTCCTCTCCTCATAAGACACCACGGCCAGCTGGGTGAGTGCTGATTCCTCACCCCGCAGCGCAGCGATCGCTATCCTGCAGCTGCAGTCTCATTAGAGACATAAAAATTGGCTGGGGCTCACAAATTATATATTGTGGTGAGTTTGCAATATTAACCCCTCTGAGGGTTATTTCTACCAGCTAAATTTTTTGACTGAATACCGCTGGGGTAACCCTGCTTGGTGGAGCGTTAACCCTTCAGCGTTTAAAAAAAAAAAAAAAAAAACGCATAGTTTTTGCTGGTATTACCGTTTGACCTGCTCATACAGGTGAGACATGTCTGAACAGAGTTCAGATGCCGCGGACCATGTCCCAGTGCCATTACGGCAATCAGATACGCAGACCTCCACAGCGTCTAGCGCTGCGGTCGACAGCGGTGGAAAATTGGACGATATCGCTCGATCGATCAACAACTTGTCTGACCTTTTAGGTCAATATGTGTCTGCTAATTCCTCTCAGAGGAAGCGACGCAGGCCGTTACCGGCCTCTACACGGAGCGAGTCAGATGTATCTGATATTGGGCAGAGTTCCCCTTTAAATTCGGATGGAGAAATATCCGATTCAGATGCGGACGAGCCGCAGGGGCGTTCCTCTATGGCGAAGCGTACGGAGGCATTAATTGAAGCCATGAGAGATATATTACAGTTACCGGAGGAGGTAACTAGTCGTCCTGGTAAATCAGCACGCATGTTCCAGGAGTCCCGTGCTTCGCGTACAACATTGCCAGCTCTGGATGAGCTTAATAGTGTAATAGAGGAGGAACGTCTGTGTCCAGATAAGCGTTTTCATGGAACGCATTTCTTTGATACACTTTATCCTTGCTCTGCGGAGTTAAAGGCTAATTGGACTTCTGCTCCTGAAGTGGATGTGTCTTTATCTCAGCTTAGTAAATCCTCACTACTCCCTATTAAGGGAAAAGCGAGCTTACAGGAGCCTTTGGATAGAAAAGCAGAATTGGCGGCAAAAGCAAGCTATGAGGCTGCGGGTCATGGATTCCGAGCAGTGCTAGGATCCATGTGTGCTGCTAGAGCTTCTCTAAGCTGGTTGGCACGTCTGAAGACGGAGTTGCAAAATGAATCTCCGTTATCTGAGATACGGGAAACTTGTGAATGGTTAGAAACGGCAGCCTGTTATATATTTGATGCCGGTCTGGATACGGCATCTCTGCTGGCCAAAGCGCAAGCTTCAGCGGTCACAGTCAGAAGAGCTTTATGGCTCAGACAGTGGGCCGGGGACGCAGTTTCCAAACAAGGGTTGTTGGCCTTACCTTACAAGGGTGGCCATCTTTTTGGATCCGACCTCACAGAGCTGATTTCCAAGGCTAAGGCGAAGGAATCAGCATTACCACAGCGTAGGGCCATGGCCTCGGTGTCCAGTAAGCCTGGTGTTTATAGTGGTCGCGGTCCTTTCGGGGCCGAGGACGATCTAGTCACTCCTCGTGGGGATCGGGTCGTCCTTCCTTCTCAGGAAAGAAATCCTCTCAGAAAACTCGTACTCCCTGGAAGCAGAGTTTCCGCCAGGACAAGCGGGAACTTGACAAGAAGCCCGCAAAGTCGGATTGACGCCAGGGGTCCACTCGAGGATTCTCGAGTGGGGGGTCGCCTGCTTCTTTTCAAGGAGACTTGGATGGCTCGCGTTCCAGATTCCTGGGTAACGCGGATAGTGTCGGCAGGCTATTTCATAGAGTTTGCTTCTCGACCCCCAAATGTTTTTTGTCAATCTCACGTTCCGTCGGAACCCGAGCTTGTTGTCGCTTTACAGCGAGAGGTCGAATCTCTGCTACAAAAGGGTGTAGTGATACCGGTTCCGTCAGAGGACCGAGGGAAAGGTTTTTATTCCAACCTTTTTATAGTTCCCAAAAAGGAGAACAAATTTCGCCCGATTCTGGATCTCAAGCGATTAAACCGGCATGTCCATGCCCGGAAATTTCGCATGGAGTCGCTTCGTTCCGTTGTGGCAGCTCTGTCACAGAACGATTTTCTGGTGTCAATCGACATTCGCGACGCCTATTTGCATATTCCCATCGGAAAGGCTCATCAGCGCTTTCTTCGATTTGCCATAGGTCAGAATCATTACCAGTTCGTGGCTCTGCCGTTCGGCTTAGCCTCAGCGCCAAGGGTCTTTACAAAAATTCTGGCGCCCCTCATGGCAATCCTTCGAAGACAGGGGATTACGATTCTCCCTTATCTGGACGATCTTTTGATCATGGCTTCCTCGGAGGAGGAGGCGTTGACGGCTCGGGATTTGTCTCTTCAGTTTCTGAAGGACTTCGGTTGGCTGGTCAATTGGGAGAAGTCGTCCCTGGAACCATCGAGGACAATCCTTTTTGGGAATGCATCTCGACACGTTTCGGTCGGTAGTTTCCCTACCACCAGACAAACAGTCATGTCTTCTTCGACATATACAGATTATGAAATCCTCAACGGCAATGTCCCTACGGAAGTGTATGCGTCTTCTGGGACTGATGGTGGCGTCCATGGAGGCAATTCCTTTTGCCAGTTCCATTCCAGGACTTTCCAAAGGTTCATCTTGAGTCGGTGGAACCAGTCGAAATCGCTGGATTGCAGTGTCACCATTTCTCGCGCGGTGCGGGATTCTCTAGAATGGTGGTTACGTCCAGGGGCATTCTCCCTGGGGAAGTCTTTCCTCCCTCCGAAGTGGTCAGTCATAACCACCGATGCCAGCCTGACGGGATGGGGGGGGTGTTTGGAACAATCTCTGGATTCAGGGGGTATGGTCATCGGAAGAGTCTGTTCTTCCGATCAACATCCTGGAATTGAGGGCGATTTTCCTTTGCCTCCAACATTGGACGGTCCCTTTGAGCGGTCTGCCAGTCCGAGTGCAGACAGACAATGCGACGGCTGTCGCGTATATCAATCACCAAGGTGGGACAAGGAGTTCCAGACTCATGGTAGAGGTGTCCCGAATTCTGATTTGGGCAGAGGCCAGTGTACCAGCCATTTCGGCGATTCACATTCCAGGGGTTCAGAATATTACAGCGGACTTTCTCAGTCGCAGAAGGATGGATCCCGGGGAATGGAGCCTCCACCCGGAAGTTTTTGCACTACTGTGCTCTCGCTGGGGAACCCCACAAGTGGATTTGATGGCATCCAGGTCCAATGCCAAGTTACCGACGTTCATGTCCAGGTACAAGGACCCGAAGGCTGTGGCGGTGGATGCTCTAGTGGCTCAGTGGGATCAGTTCGAGCTGATCTATGTATTCCCGCCGATATCCTTACTTCCTCTAGTACTGCGTCGGATCAGACTAGAGAGAATTCCAGCTATTTTGATAGCTCCAGACTGGCCAAGAAGGGTGTGGTTCTCGACAATAATGTCGCTGTTGGCGGCACCTCCTTTTCCACTCCCTCTTCAACCGGACTTGTTGACTCAGGGGCCCGTTTGTCATCCGGACTTGATGTCCCTGCGTTTGACGGCGTGGTTCTTGAGACTGAAATCTTGACCCGTAGAGGTTTCTCAGCCGAGGTCATTGCTACCCTTCGTGCTGCAAGAAGTCCGGCTACTACTAGGATTTACCACAAAATTTGGGAAACCTTCTTTTCGTGGTGTTTGGGGTCCTCTCGGAACCGAGAAAATTTTCCATTCCCAACCTGTTGGCTTTTCTGCAGCATGGGCTAGACAAGGGTTTGGCAGTCAGCACCCTGAAAGGTCAGATTTCTGCTCTGTCCTTATTGTTCCGGAGAACCATTGCTTCAAATAGAGACGTGCTCTCCTTTTTCCGAGGTATATCTCGTAAGTTCCCGCCGCGGAAGGCACCCGTGTCTCCTTGGCGGCTCAACCTTGTTTTGGAGGCTCTTCAGCATAAACCTTTTGAGCCTATGGTTTCTGCTAGCCTTTCTTTACTTTCTTGGAAGGTGGCTTTCCTTGTTGCAGTCACTTCCTTGAGGAGAGTTTCTGAGTTGGCAGCTCTTTCTTGTTCGCCTCCTTTTCTGGAGTTTTTTCCGGATCGGGTAGTGCTTCGCACTCGGGGTGATTTTTTGCCTAAAGTGGTGTCACAATTTCATGTCAACCAGGATATTGTGTTGCCTTCATTCTGCCCGGATCCGAAGAATGTGAAAGAGCGTGCTTTACACACATTGGATTTAGTGCGGGCCTTGAAGTTTTATCTATCTATTACTCAAGGTTTTCGTAAGACGGACTCCCTATTTGTGGTTCCAGTCGGTCGTCGGCGTGGTCAACGAGCTTCCAAGGATTCTATAGCTCGTTGGATTCGGTCAGCTATATTGGAAGCTTACCGTCTTCAGGGTGAATCTTGCCCGATTAAGATTCAAGCCCATTCCACGAGGGCTGTGGCTTCATCGTGGGCTTTTCACCAAGGTGCTTCGGCAGTGCAGCTCTGCCGGGCGGCGACTTGGCGCTCTGTCCACACGTTTACGAAGTTTTATAAAGTGGACGTCAGTGCTTCCGCTGATGCAGCCCTCGGACGTAGGGTCCTGCAGGCAGCTGTAGTTTAAAGTTCTGGATGAACTTGTGTTTAGCGCTGGTTGCGCTTTGTTGTTAAGGTTGTTGGGTTTCTGCCTCTTGTTGGTTTTTTCCCACCCTTATTTTTGAACTGCTTTGGGACGTCCCATCAGTAATGAATACTGTGGCTCTCTTCCTTCCATCTGCAGCTGAAACACGGATTTTGGTAAGAACTTACCTGTAAAATCCTTTTCAGCGAAGGAAGGAAGAGAGACACAGCACCCTCCCAAGGCAGAAGTGTGTTGATGTTTTCAGATGCAGCGCGACCCTTATCTGATAGCGATTATCTGGGCTGAGGTCAGCGCGCTAAGGCTCTGTTCCAGCATCGCCAGCTCATCGCAGTGGTCAAGTTCCGTGAGTAGTACCTGGAACTCTGTGGTTTTTGGCTTTCTTTGCATGCATAACCTGTATCCTTGTGTTTTTTCTCTGAAGTTCCTTCAGAAGGGGTTATGTTGCTCCGCTGGTGATCTTGGCTCTTTTCCTAAAAGCTTTGGTACGACTGGAGCTGAGTAGGAGGAGCCCGAGCTGGAGGGGCCAGCCAGTCAGCACTCTTTTGATCTGAGGTGACATCCTGATCTGGGGCTCCGCCTACCCATCAGTAATGAATACTGTGTCTCTCTTCCTTCCTTCGCTGAAAAGGATTTTACAGGTAAGTTCTTACCAAAATCCGTGTTTTGAAGCCTTATAACTTGTCAAGTGTTTAAAGTGGTTGTCCTGCCTTAGACTACAAACCTTCATCCTGCGTGCTGTGTGAAGACTCCGGTGCGGAGAGTGGAAGGTCATGTGACTACAAGTATGTGATTTGCATACTTCCAGCCACATTCCAACTAGACTGTGTCCGTCCTCGCTCTATACAATTGCATTGAGTAGAGTCCTCGTCCGTCTAGTCGGGACGTAAGCACATTATTATTATTATACATTTATATAGCGCCATTTATTCCATGGCGCTTTACATATGAAAAGGGAAAAATATAGACAGATACAATAGACATGTGCTAGACAAGGGACACACAAGTACAGAAGGAGAGAGGACCCTGCCCGCGAGGGCTCACAGTCTACAGGGATGGGTGAGAATACACTAGGAGAGGGTAGAGCTGGTCGTGCGATGGTTCAGTAGACTGAGGATCATTGCAGGTTGTAGGCTTGTCGGAACAGGTGGGTCTTCAGGTTTTTCTTGAAGGTCTCCGTTGTTGGTGAAAGTCTGATGTTTTGCGGCAGGGAGTTCCAGAGTATGGGGGAAGCCCGGGAGAAGTCTTGTATGCGGTTGTGGGAAGAAGAGATGAGGGGGGAGTCGAGAAGGAGATCTTGAGAGGATCGAAGGTTGCGTGTAGGTAGGTAGCGGGAGACCATGTCACAGATGTATGGAGGAGAAAGGTTGTGGATGGCTTTGTATGCCATGGTTAAGGTTTTGAACTGGAGCCTCTGGGCAATAGGAAGCCAGTGAAGGGCCTGGCATAGTGGGGAGGCTGGGAATAGCGGGAAGACAGGTGGATTAGTCGTGCAGCAGAGTGTAGGATGGACTGGAGTGGTGCCAGAGTGCTAGAGGGGAGGCCAGACAGTAGGAGGTTGCAGTAGTCGAGGCGGGAGATGATAAGGGCGTGCACTAGTGTTTTTGTGGTTTCATGGTTGAGGAATGAGCGTATCCGGGAAATATTTTTGAGTTTGAGGCGGCAGGAGGTGGCGAGGGCTTGGATATGTGGTTTGAAAGAGAGGGCAGAGTCGATGATCACCCCAAGGCACCGAGCATGTGGGACTGGGGAAAGCGAGCAGCTATTGACATTGATGGATAGGCCTGGTGGAGGGGTAGAATGAGGTGGGGGAAAGATGATGAATTCTGTTTTGTCCATGTTCAGTTTGAGAAAGCGAGCAGAAAAGAAGGCTGAGATAGCAGACAGACACTGTGGGATTTTGGTCAGTAGGGAGGTGAGGTCAGGTCCAGATAGGTAGATCTGCGTGTCATCGGCATAGAGGTGATACTGCAAGCCATGGGATTGTATGAGCTGTCCCAGGCCGAAGGTGTAGATGGAGAAGAGTAGGGGTCCTAGGACTGAGCCTTGGGGAACACCGACAGACAGGGGGCGAGGTGAGGAGGTGGTGTGTGAGAGGGAGACACTAAAAGTTCGGTCTGTTAGGTATGATGAGATCCAGGATAGGGCCAAGTCTGTGATGCCAAAAGATGAGAGAATCTGTAGGAGGAGGGAATGGTCTACGGTGTCAAAGGCAGAAGATAGGTCCAGGAGAAGGAGGACAGAGTAGTGTCGCTTGCTCTTGGCGGTTAGTAGGTCGTTGGTGACATACACGCAAATCACATACTTGCAGTCATGTGCCCGCCGCTCCTGGCATTGGAGAAACCTCACAGCATGCAGTGCGCATGATGTGAGAATTCACAAATCTGCAGGCACATACTTGTATTCTAAGGCCGGAAAACCCCTTTCAAATCTGAATCCTTGTACAGGGTCCTCCCAGCAGATGACGTCAGGGAGAATTGGGCATAATGAATTTCTTTCCCTGATCTTTTGCTTTTTTGTGTGTGGTGGGGGGGGCAGATAACCTGTCCTATTGACAACGCATGCACTCTTCGCTGAACTGACAATACATGTGATGAAAAAAGGTTCAGCCGACAACAGTTGTTTTGTGAATTGTTTTTTATATATATATTTTTCCTTTTAAGTTGGTGCCTTCTTGTTAATGGTTTTGTATGTCTAATTTGTTTGCACAGGATTTTGAAGCAGTATGACCATGTCAACATTGTAAAGCTTATTGGAGTCTGCACACAAAGGCAGCCTATATACATTGTCATGGAACTTGTACCGGGTGAGCTCATTACTATCCGTTCATATGTCCGCTATCCTTGTGTCATGCTGTATGGAATCACCGCTTATGGTGCTGCTCTTTTGACTTTGTTGTATACAGTACATAATTTTCAGGCGATGGGAGGCAGATTTGATAGGATACAGTAGATAGTGGCTGCGGTGGACACATTACTCCTGCAAGCAGTGACCGCTTCCATAGACATAAATAAAAATAAAGGCAAGAATTTTGTCTCATTGGCTTTGTGCCTCCTGTGATCCAGTCCTTTCTGTCAGTTTTATGCCTTATCATGTTTGCCCATTGCTGGTTGTGTGATTAAT
This sequence comes from Oophaga sylvatica, assembly GCA_033576555.1. NCBI lineage: Eukaryota > Metazoa > Chordata > Amphibia > Anura > Dendrobatidae > Oophaga > Oophaga sylvatica. The sequence goes on from JARQOD010000001.1 coordinate 870,619,873, forward strand.
TAAAATGGGGCTGTCACTAGGTCAAAAGTGGCCAGATTTTTTTTTTTTCGTGCTGCTTTTTTTTAGTGTTTACCAAGGGGTCATCTTTAATTTCTCTCACGAGATTGTCTTATTTTTTTAGGTTGGAGAAACTTATTTTCAAGCTGGTGACTACACTTTTTTTTATAATTCATTCCTATTTCCTAGGCATCTTGAAAATTACATATTCTCAAATTTAGCATAGCAAAAAAACACGGCAACCTTTTGTATTGTGAAAACCAATTTTCAATTCTGTTTGCCAGTTGCTTTTAAATAATTCAACAAATTTTCATCAATATGTTTCGGCAGATGAAAAACAGATACTTATATTTGTTCTCTATTCAGTTTATTTTTTCAGCTGCAGATGGAAGGAAGAGAGCCACAGTCATTACTAGTGGGTAGGCGGAGCCCAGATAGGATTGACACCTCAGATTAAAAAGTGTTGACCGGCCCCTCCAGCTCGGGCTCCTCCTACTCAGCTCTTCAGTTTACAATTTGAGGTCTCAGAGGATAGTCGCTGCTGGAAGCAGCTCCTCAGAAGATTTTATTATTTTTTATCGGACAAGAGACTTGGATCACCAAATGTGGTCTAGAGGTCTCAGGGGTCTCAGCGCTGCTGGACCCCCACCTCTCCCTTGGCGGATCTGTATTACCCTAATGGTGGTCCCTGCAGAACCCTGCCGGCCCGGGGGGATGAGGATGGCTTCCCTGGCGGGGGCGCAAACCGCGCTGCAGGGGTCACTGCGTCCCCGCCCTGGGGGGAAGCATGGGCATAGCGCCAGAAACCCCTGGGGGTCCCTGTGGCGCTTCGGCTGGTGAGTACCTCACATTTTTACCTCACATTTTTATTAATGTGTGTGTGAGTGTTTAAGCGACTGCTGCGGCAGCCGCTGTACATTACATGTCGGTGACTGTGTTTTTTGTCCGCAGGTGGATGCCTGCAGGACATAGGAGAGGAGTGCGCGCCTTTTTATTTGAATTTTCGCGCCGCTCTGAGCGCGCGCTTTACTGCTGTCTCCATTTCCGGCTTCCCTCATGGAGCACACGGAGGCACAGCGCGGCGGCCATTAAAGAAGCAGGCTGAAAGCTTCTTCTGGCTCTTCTCCCTCCTCCCCTCCCAACAAGATGTTACACTGTTACCAGCTGGGTGAGTCGCTTCTAGCTCGCGGGCAGAAGCTTAACCCCTTCACCCCCACAGCGCGGGCGCCTTCTGGGGCACTAATGAGTGACAGACTGCGCTGTCCTGCGGCTGTTATCGCATAAGGGGCTCGCACACTCTTTTCAATAATAATAAAGAGGTTGTGGGGAGTCTGCGATTTTAATACTGCCACTATACGTTCCCACTAACGATCCTGATAACGACGCATACTAATGCGATCGTTTGCGTGATCATTTTTTAATGTCGCTAGTAGCTGCCAATCTGGGCGATCTCATTAACATCGCATAAGCGGTTAGCGATCTCCTTAACTTTGGCGGTCATTGCTATATACAAAACAGCGCAATTTTTAGCGATCTTGTGGAACGTTTTTCTGTTAGTGTGGCATAAAAAGCTGTCCTGCAGCTGCTGCCTTATAAGAGGCACTTGGGGCTCGCACAACTTTTTCATTATCAAGGTTGTGGGGAGTCTGCTACTTTAACCCCTTCTTAGGCGGTTAACTATTAATGCTGGGGTAGCTCTCTCTTTAAGAGCTTTAACCCTTCAGCGATTGTTTTTTCTTTAAGAAACACACTGTTCTAGTTACTGACAGGTTTAACCTGCCATATACTGTGCAAGGACATGTCAGATGCGGACTATCTGACACGCAGACCCCGACAGCGTCATGCGCAGCGGTCGGAGGTTCCAGTGGTGTCAAAATGGAGGCCCTCGCTAGTTTCTATGATGGCCTGTCTGACCTTCTAGGTTATGGAGTGTCAGCTAGATCCTCTCAAGGAAGCGACACAAATCGGTGCCTTCCTTCTCGCGTAGCGAAGATGTCCGTTTCGGACAATTAGGATCGGCAGGGACACTCTGCCTCTCTCATGGACCGTACTATTGGAGCCATGAGGGCGTTACAGTTACCAGAGAGAGGTAACTAGGCGTCCTGGTAAGTCGGCCCGGATGTTTCAGGAGTCGCATAGGTCGCGATGGCTTTACAATCTGTATCCGTTTTCTACGGAGTTGATTGTTAATTGGATCTCCTGAAGTGAATGTCCCTTTATCCTGGTAAAGGAAGGCGAGTCTGCAGCACCTGCTGGACAGAAAAATGGAGATGGCAACAATATCCATCTGCGAGGCCGCGGGTCATGGATTCAGTATTAAGGATCTATGTGTACTTGTAAAGTTTCCCTGAGCCGTTTGGACCGTCTACGACAAGATGGATCCCCTCTATCGAGATAGATGGGCTTTTCAAGTTGAAGGATTCTGCGTCACTGCTATCCAGGGCGCAATCCTCGGCAGTCACAGTCAGAAGAGCACTGTGGCTTAGACAGTGGAACGCGGTTTCCAAGCAGGGTTTGCTATCTTTAGCTTACAAAGTGGTCAGCTATTTGAATCTGACCTCACAGAGCTGATTTCTGAGGCAAAAGAAACAGCTTTACCGCAGCGCAGAGCTGTGACTTCTGCGTCTGGCAGGACTAGTGCCGGTAGTTGTCGGCGGTCCTTTCGGTCCAGGGGATGATCCGGTCAACCCTCTGGGGGTTTGGGTCGTTCCTCTCTTTTTTTAAAAAAAAAAAAAAAGGGAATTTCTCAGAAATTCCGCATACCCTGGAAACAGAACTTCCATTAAGACAGAAGCTGGCAAAAAACCGCTAAAGCGGTCTGACGTCTGGGTCTCACTCGAGCGCTCTCGAGTGGAGGGTCGTTTACTCCAATTCAAACCGACTTGGGTTTCCCGTGTGTCGGACGCCTGGGTAACACAGGTTGTGTTGGCAGGCTACTTCATAGAGTTTCTTTCTCACCCCCGGACAGGTTTTGCCAATCTCGCATTCCGTCAGAGCCGAGCTATTTGCCGCTCTACTACGAGAGGTCGATTCCCTTCTGCAGAAGGGTGTGGTGATACCGGTTCCGCAGAGGACCGGGGAAGAGGATTCTTATTCCAACCTCTTTGTGGTCCCCAAAAAGGAGGACAAATTTCGCCCTATTTTGGATTTCAAAGATTGAATCGGCATGTTTACATCCCGAAAATTCCGCATGGAGTCGCTTCGCTCCGTTGTGGCAGCCCTGTCGCAGAACGTCTTTTTGGTCAATCGACATTCGCGACGTTTATTTGCATGTTCCCGTCGGAAGGGCTCACCGGCGCTTCCTTCGTTTTGCCATAGGTCAGGACCATTGCCAGTTTGTGGCTCTGCCATTCGGCTTGGCCTCGGCGCCCAGAGTTTTTACAAAAATTCTAGCGCCCCTCATGGCAATTCTTCGAAGACAGGGGGTTACGATTTCCCTACCTGGACGACCTTCTGATTGTGGCGTCCTCAAAGGAGGAGGCGGGGATGGCTCGCAATCTATCCCTTCAGCTCCTGGAGGATTTCGGGTGGCTGGTCAATTGGGAGAAGTCGTCTCTGGAAGTCAATCCTGTTTTTGGGAATGCATTTCGACACTGTACGGACGGTGGTGTCCCTTCCTCCAGACAAGCGGGCATGTCTCTTTCGACATGTACAGATTATGAGGTCTACGGCAGCAATGTCCTTTCGGAAGTGTATGCGCCTTCTGGGTTTGACGTCCATGGAGGCACTTCCGTTTGCCCAATTTCATTCCAGGGCCCTCCAAAGGCTCATTCTGAGTCGTTGGGATCGATCGCAAGCTTCTCTGAATTGCAGCGTCATCATCTATCACAGGGTGCGAGAATCCCTAGGATGGTGGTTACGTCCAGGAGCGTTATTCCTGGGGAAATCTTTCCTCCCTCCGAGGTGGTCGGTCATAACCACCGATGCCAGCCTGACGGGCTGGGGGGGGTGTCTGGAACGATCTTTGGATCCAGGGAGTATGGTCATCGGAAGAGTCTGTTCTACCGATCAACATCCTGGAGTTGAGGGCAATTTTTCCTTTGCCTACAACACTGGACGGTCCCTTTAAGCGGTCTACCAGTCCGAGTGCAGACAGACAACGCGACGGCGTTGCGTATATCAACCACCAAGGCCGGACAAGGAGCTCCAGCCTCATGATGGAGGTGTCTCGGATCCTGCTATGGGCCGAGACCAAGGTTCCAGCCATCTCTGCGATCACATTCCAGGAGTCCAGAATACCACGGCGGACTTCCTCAGTCGCGAGAAGATGGATCCTGGAGAATGGAGTCTTCATCCGAAAATTTTTGCGCTGCTGTGCTTCCGTTGGGGAACTCCCCAAGTGGATTTGATGGCATCCAGGTTCAAATGCCAAACTACCGACCTTCATGTCCAGGTACAAGGACCCGAAGGCTGTGGCGGTGGTGGCTCCGTGGGACCATTTCGAGCTAGTCTGTGTTTCCGCCGATATCTTTACTTCCTCTGGTGCTGCGTCGGATCAGACTGGAAGAGAATTCCGGCTATGTTGATAGCCCCGGATTGGCCAAGGAGGACGTGGTTCTCGACACTGGTGTCGTTTTTGGCGGCACCGCCATTCCCACTTCCTCCTCGCCCGGACCTGTTCACCCAGGGGCCCGTTCGTCATCCGAACTTGAAGTCTCTGCGTTTGACGGCGTGGCTCTTGAGACCGAAACCTTGACCCGTAGAGGTTTTTCAGCCGAAGTCATTGCCACTCTGCCAGCTGCCAGAGGTCCGGCTACTACTAAGATTTATCACAAGACTTGGTCTTTTCGTGGTTTCGGGTTCTTCAAGGAATCCGAGGATTTTTTTCCATTCCCAATTTGTTGGCTTTGCTACAGTACGGGCTGGACAAAAGGTTTGGCAGTTAGCACTCTGAAAGGTCAGGTTTCTGCCCTGTCTTTGCTATTTCGGAAGGCTATCGCCTCGCGTAGGGACGTACGTTCCTTTTTTCGCGGAGTAACCCGTCAGTTTCCACTGCGGAAGGCGCCTGTGTCTCCTTGGGGCTCAACCTTGTCTTGGAGGCTCTTCAGCATATACCTTTTGAGCCTATGGGTTCTGCTAGCCTTTCTTTAATTTCTTGGAAGGTTACCTTCTTAGTGGCGGTAACCTCTTTAAGAAGGGTTTCTGAGTTGGCAGCTTTTTCCTGCTCGCCTTCTTTCCTGGAGTTTTACCCGGATCGAGTAGTGCTTCGCACACGGGGCGATTTTCTACCTAAGGTGGTGTCGCAATTTCATGTTAACCAGGATATTGTGTTGCCCTCGCTTTGCCCGGGCCCAGGGAATGCAAAGGAATGGAACTTGCACAAATTGGATTTAGTGCGGGTCTTGAAGTTCTATTTTGTCTATTACTCAAGGTTTTCGAAAGTCAGATTCCCTGTTTGTGATTACAGCAGGTCGTAGGCGTGATCAACGAGTTTTCAAGGACTCTCGAGCTCGTTGGATTCGGTCGGCCATTTTGGAGGCTTACCGTCTTAATGGCGAGCCTTGCCCGATTAAGATTCGAGCTCGCTCCACGAGGGCTGTGACTTCATCGTGGGCCTTTCATCAAGGGCTTCGGCAGCTCAGCTCTGCCGAGCGGCGACCCGGCGTTTCGTCCACACATTTACAAAGTTTTATAAGGTGGACGTCAGTGCTTCCGCTGATGCGGCCTTAGGACGTAGGGTCCTGCAGGCAGCGGTAATTTAAAGTTTTTAGTTAACTTGTATTTGGCGCCTGTGGCGCATTTATCTAGGTTGTTGGGTTTCTGCCTATTTTGGTTTTTTTCCCACCCTAATTTTTGGACGGCTTTGGGACGTCCCACTAGTAATGACTGTGGCTCTCTTCCTTCCATCTGCAGCTGAAAGACGGATTTTGGTAAGAACTTACCTGTAAAATCCTTTTCAGCGAAGGAAGGAAGAGAGACACAGCTCCCTCCCATGGCAGAAATTGTTGTTGTATTTACAGATGCAGCGTGACCTTCTCTGATAGCGATTATCTGGACTGAGGTCGACGCGCTACGGCTCTGTTCCAGCATTGCCAGCTTATCGCAGTAGTCAGGTTCAGTGAGTAGTACCTGTAACTGTGTGATTTTTTTGCCGAATGCATGCATAACCTGTACTCTTATGTTTTTTCTCTGAAGTCCTTCAGAAGGGGTTATGTTGCTTCGCTGGTGATATTGTTCTTCCTTAAGCTTGGGTACGACTGAAGAGCTGAGTAGGAGGAGCCCGAGCTGGAGGGGCCGGTCAACACTTTTTAATCTGAGGTGTCAATCCTATCTGGGCTCCGCCTACCCACTAGTAATGACTGTGTCTCTCTCTTCCTTCCTTCGCTGAAAAGGATCTTACCAAAATCCGTCTTTTATTTTCATGATTATGAGGGCAATAAGCATATTAGGTTTACTTTCTTATCTCACTAGGTCTCACAATACAATATATGTACGCCAGTAAATATTTCTCATAGGCCTGTTGATGCTGATGTACGTCATTTCAAAATCTGTGTCATATTTTTTGGTGTAATTATGATAATAAAGCTAAAAAGTCACCGGATTTCACAATGCAAAGTTCAGACGTAACTAAATAGATCTTATCGACCTGACAAGAATGCTGTATTTCTGCCATAATGACAGCATTAGGGTAGGTGCGCACAATCCGTAAATGCTGCGGGTTGGACGCTGCGCAAGTACATCCCGCAGCATCCAGATGTTACAGCATAGTGGATGGGATTTCAAGAAATCCCATGCCCACTATGCGTCCAGAGACTCCCGCGATGACGGTCATGCGGCGCATCTTGCCAGACCGCAGCATGTCAATTTATCTTGCAGAGACGCGATAAATCTCACCCGTACAATGTATTTGACGGAGACGCAAGATAAATCTCACTCGTACAATGTATTTGACGGAGACGCAAGATGAATCTCACTCGTACAATGTATTGGACTCGGTGAATCCACACGGTTCAATGAACACTTGCAGACTCACCTGCGTTCATTAGATGGCAGTGCTTTGGACGCAGCGGACATGTACTGCATCCAAAGCGCTGCGAATTCTTGATTGTGTGCACATACCCTAATTCTTTATGAAAGTTTAAAGGGAATCTGTCACCCCATTTTAGCCATATCCGCTATAGATATGGCTGAATAGTGCGTCCCATAAGCAAGCTATCAGTATGTTGCTTATATCCAGATACCCCTGTTTTGATGCCAAAATACCTTAGTAAAGTTGGGATTCTTTTCTGTAAATGAGGGTGGTCAGGTCCGGAGGGCGGCGTTTTCTCTGTCCTCCCAGCCCTCCCCACCGCTCCTCGGCATCACTTGCGTATCGCCGACTGTGAATCCCACAACAGACTGCGTTCTGCTTCCCGCGATAGCGCTTTTCAAATTCGGCCCCTGGCATGCGCAGTGTGCTTTGCCCAACAGTGGGCAAAGCAGAAAATCATTACAGCGCATGCTCTACTCTTTCCTTGCCCCGGAAGTCATCCAAGGCAAGCAGTCATTTCCGGGGCAAGGAAAGAGTAGCGCATGCGCTGTAATGATTTTCTGCTTTGCCTACTGTTGGGCAAAGCACACAGCGCATGCGCGGGGCCGAATTTGGAAAGCGATATCGCGGGAAGCAGAACGCCGTCTGTGGGATTCACAGACGGCGATACGCAAGTGATGCCGAGGAGCGGGGGGGGCGGGAAGACAGAGAAAACGCCGCCCTCCGGACCTGACCGCCCCCATTTACAGAAAAGAATCCCAACTTTACTAAGGTATTTTGGCATCAAAACGGGGGTATCCGGATATAAGCAACATACCGATAGGTTGCTTATGGGATGCACTATTCAGCCATATCTCTGGCTGATATGGCTATAAAGGGGTGACAGATTGCCTTTAAACCAATATCCACCCAACGAGCCTGATTGACATCTCCTCAGTGTCCCTCCTCTTTGCTGCTGAAGAGATCTCACACTGCTCAGTACAAGCTGCAGCTGTCAGTCAGAATGAGTGGGTGGAAATTGAATACTCTGGATTCATGAGTTTTCGTACTATAGGTGGACTCTTGAAATGCCCAACTTAATATCAGGTTTATACAGCCATTCTGACATGGGTTTCCGGAATACACTCGTCACATAAGATCTATTTAATAATGTAAGCAGTCAGTTTGTTTTGTGAAACTTGGTGAGAGATCTCTTTTAAATTGTGCATTAGGAATCTCAAATGAAAATTTTTGTATAAGATGGAGAAAATTTAGACATTTTGACATGTCATCTAATATAAGCACACCAGCCTCATCAGGTTTGATATCAATCTCCGCTTCGTATGTAGTTTGTAACATAAAATCTAGTGACAGATCCCCTCTAATTCATTTTGGTCAGTAGTAGTGATGAGCGAACGTGCTCGTATAAGGTGTTATCTGAGCATGCTCAAATGCTAACCGAGTGTCTTTGGCGTGCTCGAATAATATGTTCGAGTCCCCACAGCTGCAGGTCTCACAGCTGTTCAAGAGTTAAAACATATGTAGGGATTGCCTAACAAACAGGGAACTCAAACATATTTTTCCAGCGTACTGTAGACACTTGGTTAGCTGAAATAACACCTCATCTGACCGGTCATCGCTAGTCAGTCAGGAAAGATGCACTCCGGTTCTGTGTTGTGGAGCCATTCCTGGTTTCGGCTTCCAGATAACTGATGTAGCAGTGACCAAAACAACTTGTGAATAAGGCCCTAACTACACATCTGGGAAGAGGGCTTACAGGATTATATCCAGTCTAACTTAGTTTGATGTGATAATTGATTATCTGAAAAAAAAAAAAAAAACCGTGACTCGCATATAAAGCTAAGACATAAGTAGGATATTTGCAGACATTATACTGCCTTTTTTTTAACCATGTACGTAATTCTGCCAACTTCTTGGAAGGACTTGTTCAGACAAGCGTATTAAACGTCCATGTTTATCCTTTTCCACGACAGCACCCACTTGGAGAGAGAGGGATCCACCCATAGGAACAGGAAACCTAAAGAGATAAAAGAGGGCGGTCCGCCTCGCCTCCTCATTTGGTTTCCTGTTCCTATAAGGAACCGCGGATTTTCCTACCGAAGAAGAAATACCTGGTTTAGGAGCCGCCTGTGCAGTCTCCTTGGGAACGGCAGGGGCTCCGGGCCAGAAGCAGCATCGGGGGGGAGGGGAAGTGCTGTAGTCTGGCTCCCCCCTCGTCTGGGAAGCGATGTTCAAGGAACGTTGGGTCCGGGGAGGGCCCCCGCAGTTCCGGTGCCATAACGCGCGTGGGGGTCCGGTTATAGCCGCCCCGACCCGCATGAGACCAGAGGGAGAGGAGAGCCTCCATGTCCGACAGAAGTACCGCCAGCAGCGCACGCCGGAAACACAGCATGTACACCGCGACAGGAAGTAGTAAGAGGTAACTTCCGGGTCACCGGAAGTTCCCCAGCTGTGACGCGCATGCGGTCCCGAGAGCAGGGACTGCGCTTGGCCGGATGCACGCTCCCCGCCCCCCGAAAATGGCATACACCCGGGGAGAGAGAAATTAAAAAAAGGGTGCAAAAAAATAGTGGCGTGTAAATGTCAGGAAGCGAAATAACATTAGGGGGATTATATCCTCGGGGCGTCAAAGCTTCATAGCGCTAACAAAACTGTTTATAAAAAAAAAAGGGGCAAATTTTTTGGCATATGTATTATATAATGCAGCGCGGTCCCGAAGCTGGATATGGAGCTACGCAGGCCACGCCTACCCCAGGGAGGGGAGCTCCGGGGGGGGTACTGGAGGGCAGCACAGGTGCTGGGGCTAATTAAAAGCCCTGCAAGAGGGAATATGGCATGCAATCATGTCGTCTCCAAGACAAGGCACGCACCCCCCGGCAGAGGATACTGCAGCTCTGTCCAGAGACCACTCTAACAGAGGTTCCTCGGACGCAAGCCACTGAACTCACGCCACGAAACCTGTGCCGCCGCCTTCTGAATCGGTACCGGCAGCTTCACTGGGTGAGTTTACAACTATCTGCCTATAAAGCTGACCACACACTCTCTCTCTCTCTCTCTCTCTATTTCTCTATCTCCTGGGTGAATCATCTCAGGCTAAGAAAAAAGGGAAAACGAAAAACAAGGAATGTGGCCTTTGTAGAAGTCCCCTATCTCAATCCTATACCAAAATATTGTGCGCAAAATGCAGAAAAGAAACTGTGCAGCAAGTGTCTGTTTCAACTTCAGACATTAGAGCTATAATAAGGGAAGTACTAGAGGCCCGAAATCAGTCGGCTAATGTACCCACACGCAGAAGAACAAAAAAGCTAATAAGTTCTAGCTCAGACTCTGATCCGGAAGAGGTGGTAGTATCAGATACTGCAGAGTCATCCGCGTCCTCATCCTCTTCAGATATAGAAGGACGCTCATGTTTTCCCTTAGAAAATATGGACAGTCTGGTAAAATCAGTAAGGAACACCATGGGTTAAGATTCGAAAGGACCGCAAACTACTCAAGAGGTAATGTTTGCAGGTCTAGCGGACAGGAAAAGGAGAGCATTTCCCGTAATTCCGGCTATAAAAACCTTAATTAAAAAGGAATGGGATAAACAAGACCAAAGGGTTATCTTCCTTTAGCTTCAAAGAGGAGGTACCCCTTCAGCGATGAGGAACTGTCAAACTGGTCTAAGGTTCCAAAAGTTGATGCGTCCGTGTACCCAAAAAGCAGGAAGGGAAGGGATTTTACTCCCTCTCTTCCTGGTTCCTAAACCGGATGGCTCATTTAGAACAATTATCAATCTGAAAAAATTGAATACATTCATTCAAAACGAGAAGTTTAAAATGGAATCCATCAAATCTACAATTAAACTTCTTTTTCCCAACTGTATGATGGCAGGCTTAGATTTAAAAGATGCTTATTATCATCTTCCCATCCATTTCAGATATCAGAAATATCTGAGTGGCAGTCTCCTTAGACGGCATCATACATCATTTCCAGTTTGCAGCGATGCCGTTCGGTCTTTCTATCGCACCACGAGTCTTTACAAAGGTGATGCTGGAAGTGATGGAATTCCTACGACAAAAGGATACCTTAAAAGTACCTTATCTTGATGATTTTTTGATAGTAGGAAACTCGGTAGCACAATGTACCACACGGGTTAATGATGCAATCTTATCCCTACAGGCTCTAGGTTGGCTCATAAACAGCAAGAAATCTAGACTCGAGCCGCAAACCGTTCAGTCCTTCTTAGGCCTCCAGTTAGTCTCGACAGTGCAAAAATGTCTACTGCTGCACGTAAAAATATCAGCAATTAAAACGAAAGTCGGGACAGCGATAAATAAACCACGCATGTCCCTGAGGGAAGCAGTGTCCCTGTTAGGATCCCTCACCTCGTGTATTCTGGCAGTCAGGTGGGCTCAGTTCCACACCCGAGATCTACAGCACCAAATACTGTCAGAAGAGGCCTATGCTAGAGGTCGTTTAACAGATAAGATTACCTTGTCTCAGGTAGTCCTGAGTTCCCTCTTGTGGTGGTTGGATGATACTAAATTATCAGAAGGAGTACCATGGGTAATAACACCTTCCCGTATTATTACTACCGATGCTAGCCCTACAGGATAGGGAGCTCACATGGGGAAAGTCTTTTCCCAAGGCCGGTGGGGAAGAGAACGATACAGGATTCTTCAAATTTAAAAGAATTAAATGCGGTGAGTCATGCCCTATATCATTTCCTCCCGCAGCTATAAGGAGAACATGTAAGAATCCTTTCGGACAACACCACAGTAGAGGAATACCTCAACAGACAAAGCGGAACTCGGTCGGACAAATTAATATCTTCTACAAGAAAAATTTTTTCCTTAGCCGAAGAACAATTTGTCTCTCTCTCAGCTCTCCACATCAGAGGAGTAGACAATTCAGAAGCGGACTTCCTGAGTCGCCACACCCTACGGCAAGGGGAGTGGTGCCTAAACAGAGCGATATTCAAGGACATTGTGTCACTGTTGGGCCTTCCCCAGATAGACCTTTTTGCCACCAAACAAAACAGGCAAGTTCGAAGGTTCGCCTCCCTGAACGTGACAGATCGGCCGGGAATCCTCGAAGCCCTCCAAAGCCCGTGGCAATTCGGGCTAGCGTATGCCTTTCCCCCGATTATATTACTACCACAAGTCATCAGAAAAATCAGGGCAGACAAGGCACGAGTAATATTGATAGCTCCATTCTGGCCCAAGAGACCTCGGTTTTCATGCCTACAAACGATGTAGATGACAGATCCCTGGGTACTTCCCTCAACCCCCGGGCTTCTCTCTCAAGGTCCATTCTTCCACCCTCAAGTGGACAGTCTCCACTTGACGGCGTGGAACTTGAGGGGGAAATACTGAGAGCAAGAGGATTCTCGGAGGGATTAATCAGCACGCTCTTGCAGAGTAGAAAACTAACTACTACTAGAATTTACACCAAGGTATGGAGGAAATTCCTAGCGTTCCATACAAGTCCCAACTCTAGAGAGATCCCGTTTCTACAAAAGGGGAAAGATCTGGGGTTACCCGTTAATACGCTAAGAGTCCAAGTATCCGCGCTTGGGGCCCTCTATAGTTATAATCTAGCAGGCAACAGATGGATATCTAGATTCATCACTGCCTGTGAACAAATTAGTCCAGTCCATATACCTAGAATTCCCCCTTGGGATCTAAACCTGGTTATGGATGCCCTAACAGGTCTGCCCTTCGAACCATTAGATACGATACCCCTTAAGAACATATCTCTCAAACAGTACTTTTAGTGGCGTTAACCTCGGCTAGGAGAGTCAGTGACATGCAGGCATTATCTATAGATCCTCCATTCCTACTATCATTCCAGGATCAGTTAATACTAAAACCTGACCCTCATATCTGCAAAAAAAGTAGCCGGGAGATTCCACAGATCGCAGGAAATCCATATGGGGGATATGGGGTCACGAAAGCTACCCTATCTCGGTGGATCAGAGATGCGATCTGTCTGGCGTATTCCACAAAAAATGAATATCCTCCAGAGGGCATCAGGGCGCATTCCGCCAGGGCTATGGCATCCTCCTGGGCAGAAAGGGGAGACGTCTCGATCGAGTCTATATGTAAGGCCGCAACCTGGTCGTCTCCTTCCACCTTCTACAATCACTACAGGCTCCATTTATCATCCTCCTCTGACCTAGCCTTTGGTAGAGCGGTCCTCAGCACGGTGGTCCCTCCCAGGTGAAGGTCTCTGAAAGTCTCTCCAAGTCGGTGCTGTTGTGGTGAAGGGTAAAAAGCCAGAAAGGCAAGACTGAAGAGGTGTTGCACCAAATTTTGTGATTTTTTTTAAAAAGCGTAATTGATGATTTCAATGAAAACATCTGGAATCGCTAACCTCCACCCAAAAAGCAAAAACACACACAACAAAACACAGAACATATAAAAAGGGTGCAAATGGAATAATGAATAGGGTGCAAATTAAAAAAAAAAAAGCACTAAACACACAACTGTGTAAAGAAAACACAGGCGTCGAGACAATGTAGAAACAGGGTGTAAAGCAGCTGTGTAAACACAGTGCGGTAAAGAGGCAGTGACCCAGGTTAGTCCAACATAAGTCTTTATTTTCAAACTCACAAAATAAAATCTGAACTTTTATCTTCCGGTTTGCAGCCGGGATGTCTGAATTTGTCTGTTGCCGTGGGTGACCACACCACTGTATATCTTGAGGGTGCGACAGTAGCGTTGCCTTCTCTGGCCTGAGTTCAGTCTCACACAGACCTTACTTGCATAGAGCCTCCTGCTCTGCTGCTTGCAAACAACACACTGACACGCCCAAAGCTAAACTGAAAGCTTAAATGGGAATTGTGGCCCTGAGCCACTCCCGAAAGCCGGAGTGGAGGGCGAGACTCATCCCACTACCAATCCTATAGGTCAAAATATAAGCCCATGTCGCTTTTTCCTAAATCTGACCTAGTCAAATAACTTGATCAAATCCACACTTGCTTTTATGCTGTGCTGTAATTACAGTGCTCTCCAGCGGGTTCAATATGCTTCTAAGTGTGTTCTAAGGGATAAAATGGCCCTCACTGTCTCACAAGGGCCATGATTATCTTCTCTGAGACCTTCAGCGTCACCCAAACATATTTACTTATGGTTTATATAATGTGCCCAATTTATCAAATGTTTACACCAGCGTAACAGCTTTGAAAATCTGCAAAATGTTGGCATAACTCGAGGTTGCACTAAAATTTTTGGAAATTTGGCTTTCACATGATAAAGTGGGCAGAGCTGGGTCATGGCAGCCTCTGCTCGCCAAATTGATGACGAGCGGCGGTGTTCTCTACGCGATAAATCATACTCCAGCAAGGACTGGAGTAGGATTTGTGGCGAGGCGTACACATCTTGTCAGATGCTCCTGAATCATTGAGGGGCAAACATTTTTTAGTGAATCAGGAGTTCCTGACTCCAATACATTTCTTCAATAAGACAGGCGAGAGCAACGTTGCTCTTGATGAATCGGGGTGGGGGGGCCTGTGTGTCTTCACCTAATTTTTTACTGCCTTCCAAATGACATTTCTATGCCAAATGTGAAACTTTTTTGATATGTGCCGTGTAAAGCGTTTTTCCTTGCATTTTTGTGTCTGCCGTGTACATGTTGATGTTTGCACTCTTGCTTAGCAGATCATTTTCATCATCTTGGAACACACCAGCACATTTTCGGGCTGCCGTTATAATGCATCAGTCCAGTGTGGTTTGGTTCCAATGTTTCATTTAGTGCTTAATATCCCACAACAAATGAGGATGGAATAGTTTTAGCTGCCCACTTATCCAGACGCCGAACACATTAATCCTGCAGAACTAGACTTATTTCCCTTAATTTGTCTCTTACTGGGGTTTGGAAGCTGCTGGCAGATTACATAGCTGTAATAATAGTACACTGCACATTGCCCTGAGACGATACACTACATTTCAGTAATGTCATTTACCTCTTTAGAGTTTGGCCTCAGAATGTTATTTACCAAATAGTTTTTTACAGGAGCCTTAAACTAAGTTAGTGAATAATTGAAATGTCAGGTCTCTTGCTTTTTCTTGCTGTACTTGTCTCTTTTTAAAGTCAGACATAAAGTGAACAAATATATACTGAATATTTTGCTGTGTCGACTCACTCAGCCGCTCACATAGGTAGGCACAAACGTTTCTTCTGCTGGTTTATTTAATTAACGGCATAAACCAGTGCAGGCTTCAACAAAATAAACATGGCCTTTCTGGCAAAACCAGGAATCTAAAAGGTAACGTATAGTACAGCCCTTATTCCTGCGGTAATCCGCCCGCTCAGGCTACAGTCAACAGAGTCCAGCAGAGTGCACATAATCACTTCTCTGGAGACTTCCTTGCCTCGAGACCCACAGAAAGAGAAAAAAAACTCAGTGGCAGGATATTTAACCTGTCGAACCACACCCTTGTGGTGGAGATATGGTAAGTAACTGACCCGTCCATCTCTTAAACCTACTCACAAAAAAACCTAACCCTGTCATGGCCCATCAATCAACCCCTCTCAGCACATAACATGCTGGAGAGAAATTTCTGGGTTTTCACATCATGGAAGATAGCAATCTTTGTGACACACATCTCCCCTCACATTGCCAGTGACCCTTTTACAATATATTAATATAGTTACGGGGTATAGCCATCTGGCAAAGCTAAGCTTTGTGGTTTCCACAAGTTCAATAGAAATGATTAAAGGGAATCTACCAGTAGGATCAACTTTCATTAATAATCTCTATGGGAATGTAGGCTATAGAAAGTTGGGTAAAATGATGTGATCCGATGTCTTATTTCAGAGAGCTACCCATTTTTTCTTAATATTGTGGTAGATTCGCTCACTTGGCTGCTCACAGAGGTAGACACAGGAACTTTTCTCATTTGAATCTTCAGCTGTTTTATTAAAGTATGGCATAAACTAGTGCAAAGTTCATCAAAATAAATACAGCCTTTCTAGCATGGTGGGAAATCAAAAGATAATGTATAGTACAGTCCATGTGGTCCGCCCACTCAGTTTAGCATCCAGTACTTTACAAGTGACTTTGTCACATATCTCCCCTCCTTTGCCCTAATCCAGGTGTTTTAGCACCTTTAGTCACTAAACAGGTAAGTCTGGACAGGGCATAATTGTTACCATGTAGTTTCTCAGGCCTGTGCTTCACATAAAAGCTAAAGTACTGGAGCGCTAGAAACCACCTAGTCACTCGGGCATTCTTTACCTTTCTTTCCCTCGTCCATTTCCAGGGCGCATGATCTGACACTAGCCTTAACTTCATGCCTAACTGGTGGTAGCTCAGCGTGTTAATTGCCCATTTGATGGCCAAACATTCTTTCTTTACAATTATTGCATAGTTCTTCTCACAGGAGGCGAGTTTCCTACTCAGTTATAAGACTGATACTCGTCCCCATTTTTTTCCTGGAACAACTCGGCTCCTAAGCCAACCTTGGAGGCGTCTCTCTGAATGACAAACTCCTTCCTGAAGTCAGGTGCAACCAAGACCGGCTTTTGCATAGGGCAAGCTTCAGCTCCTGGAACACAATGTCCGCTTCAAAAGACCACTTGGCGATCATCGTCTTCGTACCTTTAAGAAGGTCAGTCAGTGGAGTGGCTATCATGGCAGAATTTGGGATAAATCACCGCAAGTACCCCACAATTCCCAGAAGCGCCCTAACCTGTTTGTGTTTTTTTTTGTAACTTGGTTGTGCCCAATTTTGGATCACCTCTACCTTATTCACTTACGGCTTTATTTTGCCCCTTCTGAAGATATAGCCCAAGTATTTTGTATTTTTCCCTAGGAGCACTCTTTTAGGTTTATGGTAAACCCTGTCTTCCTTAGCACATATAGTACAGCCTATATTTCTGCAGATGACTTCCCCAATCTGTGCTGAAGATCACAATATTGTCCAGGTAAGCTGCAGCGTTTTTTTTGGGGAGGGGTAGGGATTTGGTCCATGGCCCTCTGGAAGGTAACTGGGGTTACTTGCAGCCCAACTGGCACATTGGTATACTGGAACCCACCATCGGGTGTAGAGAGGGCCGTCTTTTCCATGGCACTTAGGGACAGGAGGATTTGCTAGTACCATTTCGTTAGGTCCAGGGTGGTGATGTATCTTGCTGACCCTTGCTACTCTTTGAGTTCATCAACGCTAGATATCGGATATGCGTTGAATTTGGACTCCTCATTTAGCTAACTGTAATCATTACAGAAACACCATTCTCCATCAGGCTTTGACACCAGGACAGTGGGGCTGCACCAGCCACTCTTTGACTCTTCGATAACGCTCAGGCGCAACATTCAAAGCGGTGGACTCCAGGAAAATGGCCGCCAGAGGCGACACATGCAGTTATTTCTATCTCAGGAGCTGAGATCTCGGTGATGAGATCACAATCTGCTCATGCACTGCCGCCATCTTCCCGTAGTCCACTACATTGAAACCATGGAAGAGCAGGGGCTTCGGGCTTTCAGTGCTTACTAGCTTGGAACTTGCAGAGTCGCACTGCCGAACAGCCCCTCCTCCCAGCCCAGGCCCGCACTATTGCCTGACACCTGCTCCCCTCCCCTGGTAAGCTACTTTCGGTCTATAAGACGCACCACCATTTCCCCTTCAAATTTTATGGAAAATGTCTTATAGTACGAAAAATGCGGAAATACGTTATCTCACAATAGTATCAATAAAATCGTCTGCTCAGCATACCAACAAATAACCCCTCGGTCAGCTCAATGTAAGGTGGAAAAAAAAAGTTATGGGTCTCAGAAAAAGGCAAAACAAACAATTTTATTTTTTTTATAACGAGGTCTAGAATTTTTTTTAGACACTAAAACATAAAAAAAACCTGATACATTTGGCATTGCCCTGATCGTACTGACCTGGAGAACCCTAATGCTAGGTCATTTTTACAAGGGGAGGAATGAAAAAAAGTGAAACAAAAAAGTAATGGCAAAATAATTGCTCTTTTTTTCACCATTTCACACTATTTTGAATTTTTTTTTTCCATTATCTAATACTACAAACATACTATGAAACACAACATTGTATCACACAGTTTTCTTACCGAGTGTGCTGTGAGCAGGCTGTTACATGGAGCACTAGGTACAAACAAGTAATTAGATGGCTTCTCCATCAGAAGTGAACAGGAACAAATGGCCACTGCCTCTTCTGTGACAATAACAGGACCACAATGCCACAGAAGCTTTCCCATAATTCATAGCAAGTAAACTAGCAAATACGTAACGTCACGAGCAGATGGTGATCTTGCCATACAATGTGAATTAAAAAGGATTCAAATACAGACAATACAATGCCATGACTGCTGTACACACAGTGACTACACTCCCTGGATAGCTGAATCCACTGCAGAGGCAGAACAATGTGTGTGGGAGTTCACCTGCACGAGGAAAAGCATTCAGTATGAAAATGCAAAAAAAAAAATGCTGAAGATTTGTCATTAAGGCCTCTTTCACACTTCAGTCGTTTGGCGTCAGCTAAAATCCGCCAAAGTGTGAAAATAGTGGATCCATCAGAAAAGGTGAAAAACGGATGCAAACGGATCCGTTTTTTGACGGATCCGCCATGAACTTTTCAACCGGAAAATGCAGGTACGCATGTCTGGCACGGAGAGAGAGAGGAAAAAAAACGGATCCAACGGACGACCATCCGTTAAAATCCGCCAATAATGCAAGTCAATGGGAAAAAAGCGGATCCGCCCCAAAAAACGGCGGGTCCACTTTTTTCACACTTTGGCGGATTTTGACTGACGTCGCACGACTGAAGTGTGAAGGAGGCCTAAGGCTCAAAATATTGCAATATTGCGGGTGTTAGGTGTTGGCATATGCAACAGATTAGGACTTATTATAAGGAAAAGGAGGACTTTATGCTGACCTGACAATAGATGGCGATGTTGTGTAACGTTTCCTTCTGTTTAATGTATTGCATAAGAAATAGTCTCACTTGTAGTTTTACTTTCGTTTTGTTCGTTTCCTGATGCAATGCTGAAATGACTGTGCATTTTTCCTTTACCTCATGTTGTTAGAAGTAAAAGCTTGTTACCCCGTGAAGCCTGCTCTGTGAAGTTTTCTACTGCAAAAGTGTGGATTCAGAAGCTGTGCAACAGGTTATGGGCCCAGACACCCAGTCACCCCAGATACAGCGTACCCAGAGAATCCAGACACCACAGATCCCAGGCACCAAGAATAACCAGATACCCAGGACACTGGAACTCTCAGCAAGACCCTGGTGAATGCAGAAGAATTCTTCAGTGCAACTCTCTCCAAACAAGTAACAGAGCTAAAACTCGCAGTAGCTAAACTGAATGATGAAAACTATCAGGTATGGAAGTTCAAAGTAGAGATGTTATTGTCTAAAGATGATTTATGGGAAGTAATCACTACAGATAGACCTGATCAAGATAATCAGACATGGGATAAGAAAAATAGACAAGCGAGAGCCACCATTAGCTTAATAGTGGATGATGCTCAATTAATACATATAAGAAGTGAAGAAATAGCGAAAGGAATGTGGGAAGCATTAAGAAAGCTATATGAGAGACCCAGCTTAAATCACAAGTTATTTTTATTAAGAAAGCTTTACAGTATGAGATTAAGTGCAGACAGTGACATGCAGAAGCATATATTCTCTATTATGGAAGTGATATCACAGCTAAGATCCATTGGTGAAGACATTAAAGAAAGTCATATAGCAGCAATTTTATTGTGCAGTTTACCAGATTCATATACTGCTTTAATAAATGCACTAGAGACGAGACCTGAAACAGACATTACATTAGAGTTTGTGAAGACCAGACTCATAGATGAACTATCAGAGAAGAAAAGAACAAAGCAATGATTCTTCTACTGATAAGGACAGTGAAAACGCTCTTAAAGCTACAGAATTTAAAAAACCCTATAATAAAGAGACAAGAGAATGCTTCAGATGTGAGAAAAAAGGTCATTTAAAGAAAGACTGTACCATATGGAATGCAGAACAACAAAAATTATAACATAAAAAGCATACACAGAAAGTAAAAAACACATTTTCCGATTTGTGTGAGAATAATTGGAATGGCACATTCAAAATAACAGACAAGAAATCATCAATTGGTTGGTTTATTGATTCAGGAGCAACGAGTCATATGACAAGTGACAAGAATTTCTTTACTGATTTTGATTTAGATAAGAAAGAAGCCATTTATCTTGCAGATGGAAGCAAATGACCGCAGAAGGTATCAGACAAGGTTTGCTAAATTGTTCAAACAAGTTCGGACAAGATTCAAAGATACTTGTACAGGATGTGTTTGTTGTATGTTCCAAAATGGAAGGCGGATTATTATCTGTGAAACGTTTAACAGCAAAAGGACTTACAGTAAAATTCAAAGACAATGAGTGTGCAATTATTGCAGGAAACAAGATGATAACCAAAGTCAAGGCAGATGAACAATTATATCATTTTGACAAACCAAAGGAACAGATGAAGGTATGTACACATGATCACAAAAACTGTATTCACATGTGGCGTAGAAGTCTAGGACATAGACACCCGGACAGTGTAAGGGAACTACAGAGAAAAGAATTGATAAAAGATTTAAAGATATCAGATTGCTCAATTACCATAAGATGTGAATGTTTTATAAAATCTAAAGCCACAAGGATATCTATTCCAAAAGAAAGTGAGATGAAAAGCGAAAGACCACTTGATTTGGTGCATACTGACGTATGTGGACCCATGAAAATGACTACATCAGGAGGCAATAGATACATGTTGACTTTTATAGACGACTACTCAAGATACACAGTCACATACTTAATTAAGAACAAAAGTAAAGTTTTTGATAAACTTGTAGATTATGTAACAAGATCAAGTAACAAATTTCAAAGGAAGCCAATTGTCATCAGAAGTGATAATGGAGGTGAATTTACAGGTCACAGAATAGAAGACTACTTAAGACAAAATGGAATAGAACATCAGAAAACTGTTCCATACACACCTGAACAAAATGGAGTAGGAGAAAGGAAAAACAGAACTCTAATAGAAATGATGAGATGTATGCTGACAGATTCTAAACTACTAGAGAAATATTGGGGTCAGGCAGCAATGACGGCTACATATCTACAGAACTGACTTTTTTCCAGAAAACTGAAGAAAAACTCCATATGAACTGTGGCAAGGTATGAAACCAAGTGTCAATCATTTAAAAGTTTTTGGATGTAAAATTTTTATATTCATTCCAACAGAAAAACGTTCCAAACTTCAAAACAGATCCATGGAAGGAATATTTGTTGGATATAGTGAAAATTGCACAGGATATAGAATCTTAGATCCCAAAACAGGCAGAGTTACAGTGAGTAACAGTGTGACATTCATTGAAGATTTAAATGAAGACATTATGATTTCAGCTGAAAAAAAAATGAGAAAAACAATAGTGACATAACTGAAGAAATATCTGATGAGAAAGAAGTAGAAATTAATGAAGAACAAAGTACTGAAAGTGAAGAATCACAACTACAAACAGACACAGAACCAAGACATTCAATAAGAGAGAACAAAGGAAAACCACCAAAACGTCTCTCATACAAGACAAGTATAAGAAAAATCTATGAGCCTACCTCTTGGGAAGACATATCTAAACTTCCTGAAGAAGAAGCTAATAAATGGATAGAAGCAACAGAAACAGAAATTAAATCCATGCATGATTCAAATACATGGACACTAACAGATTTGCCAGAAGGAAGAAAAGCCATAGCATGTAAATGGATTTTTAAAGTAAAATACCAAACAAATCGCACACCTGAAAGATATCGAGCAAGACTCATAGCTAGAGGGTATTCTCAAAAATATGGAGAAGACTATAATGAAACATTTGCTCCAGTTGTCAAACACACTACAATAAGAACTTTACTTACAGTTGCAGCAATGGAAAAGATGGAACGAAGACATCTGGATGTAAAGACAGCTTTTTTGAATGGAGATTTAACAGAAGACATTTACATGGAGCAACCTCCAGGATTCAAAGATGAAAGAAATCCAAACAAAGTTTGCAAACTACAGAAAGGCATATATGGTTTAAAACAAACAGCTAAAGCGTGGAATGACAAAATCACAAAAGTACTAACAAATGAAAAATTTCAAAGAAGCAAAGCTGATCCATGCTTGTACACAAAAAGGATGAGTAATAGATGGATTTATGTACTCATGTATGTAGACGACATTTTGATTTGTTTTAAACAAGAAAGGGATAAAGAAAACATTCTAAAAATCCTGAAGCAACATTTTGAAATCAAAGACTTAGGAAATGTAAAACAGTACCTAGGAATACAGATAGAAAGACAAGAAGTACTGTGGTTAAGACAATTGTTGACAGAATTAGGACAACCACAGTTGGAACCAACAAAACTAAAAGAGGACCAAGGAGTCTTGAAGTTGGAGTATTGCCCTACTGAAGAAATGACAGCAGACATTTTCACAAAGGCGTTGAATGCTGATAAACATCAGAGACTAATAAAAAAGTTGGGTTTGATTGAATAAGTCCTTACTGTTGAGAAAGGGTGTTGGTATATGCAACAGATTAGGACTTATTATAAGTAAAAGGAGGACTTTATGCTGACCTGACAATAGATGGCGATGTTGTGTAACGTTTCCTTCTGTTTAATGTATTGTATAAGAAATAGTCTCACTTGTAGTTTCACTTTCGTTTTGTTCCTGTTTCCTGATGCAATGCTGAAATGACTGTGCATTTTTCCTTTACCTCATGTTGTTAGAAGTAAAAGCTTGTTATCCCATGAAGCCTGCTCTGTGAAGTTTTCTACTGCAAAGGTGTGGATTCAGAAGCTGTGCAACATTAGGAAGATAACATGCCGCAACAGTTATTCTTCTATTAAAGTTTCATTATGAAAAAAAAGTTAAAATCTGCAATTTTTTAGTGTACATACTGTGTGTGTGTGTGTGTGTAGGACTTAATCACACTGTGCTTGTATGATCAGTATTTGTGTGAAGACAAAATCTTTCTTTGTGCCACAGTATTCAGCCAACTATAAAGCTAAAAACCCAAAAAATCAATACAAAAAGATGAGACCTTTCTGTTGTAAAAGTCATTTGTGGGAAATTGAGTCTGTAAGACTTTTTTTGTGTGCTTCTTATGACTTTTATCTGGCAATACATGAAAATACAGAATAACTAAATACAATCTGCTGTAATTTGAAAACCGTGGAGCTGAGAGAGATTTTATTATATAACAGAATATGGATTTTAATGACCTTTTTTCCCTTTACAAATAATTAGAAGTATGAGATTTTATGGATTGTTTACATTTCAGTATAAAACCATATTAAATGTTTAAAATCTATACGGCAAGGTTGAGCAGAGAACATGGAAAGTGTGTTTACAAAACATTACAAACCATATTAATAAAAAAGTACACAAAACAATGAAGTGCAACAATGCTACTCATAACACAACAGTATCGAAACCGAAATGGAGGCCAAATATAGTTAAGGTGAAAAAATATCACGGCTTTATTGGAGAAACAATTGGTGTGTAGGATGAAAACATGTGCATGTCCAAATAACAATGTAAATAGTCTAAAGCCATGAGATTGTATGCGATAAAGGACTGTGGGGTGTAAGGGCCCCGTTACACATAGCGACGCTCCAGCGATCCCAACAACGATACGACCTGGTAGGGATCGCTGGTGCGTCGCTACATGGCTGCTAGTAAGTTGTCAAACAGGCAGATCTACTCAACGACGCAGCAACGATACAGCGATTCTGACAGAGACAAAGCAAAATCACGCCTGCAGCGCTGAGTTCTGAGTCACCAACGAGGTTGCTCGTCGTCTTCATGGCGTCAAACAGCAAAGCATGTTGGCCAGCGGGACACCAACAATCAAAAAATGGCCTAGGACATTCCAGCACTATCAGCGGTATCGCAGCGGGGTGCCGGTCGCCACTGTGTCACACGTAGCCAGATCGCTGGCGAGGTCGCTATCGCGTCACAAAACCTGTGACGTTTCAGCGATCTCGCTAACGATCTCACTATGTGTGAATTACCTTTAAGAATCCACTAGTATTCTTGGCAAAGTGCAAATATAATGATGACAAAGAAAAATGTAAAAATAAAAGTACATTTGAAATAATGGTAGTCTGTGTGAGACTGGACAAGATGTTAAAGGGCAATATGCAAATAAACATGCTAGAATGTGGAAATGGCCACTGATGAAAAGCAATAGCATAGCAATACTGCAATGCTGGCTCATAGAACTATACAATGTCCATGGTATGTGAATCAGTGCCAAGGTGCTGAAGTGCATAGATATGTGTGGAAAATATCACTCCGTGCAGGTAAATATTTCTAATCACAAGCAAGGTCAGGTAAGTGTGTACCTTTACGGGAGTCAGCAGGGGCTTCAAGGTGGATACGCCCAATTAAACAGAAGAAGTGACGCTAGGCAAGGAAAAGAGCCAGTAAGCCATAGGTTCAGGAAGTGCTCCAATCATGCTTAGAGCACTTAAGCCTCATTTGCATATGGATTACAATGTCCATTTTGGATTATTTTTTCATATGAAGCAATGTCTTATAAATATAAGTACAGATTGTTTAATCTTTCAATGAGCTACTTGACAATATAAGTGATATGGAAGGGGATTATTGTTATGACAGATTCCCTTAGATTAAAGGGACTACGTCAGCACAGGATGACTGTTCAAACCAAGTACAGGCGCTCGGTGCTTCACAGCGGGGCCATACATTTAACTACACCTTCCTACATGCTTGTTTGCCTTCCATCTCCCCCCTCCCCCCTCTTTGATAGACAGCTCTGGCTTCATAGGACCAGAGAAGTGCAGAGATGGATGGAAACCAAGCAGGTGGTAAGGTGTATATAAATGATTAGCCCTGCCGTGAAGAACGGAGCACCTGTACTTGTTTGAACAGTCATCCTGTGCTGAAAGTCCATTTAAATCTGATTTTTATGTCTAGTCTTATTTTTCAACTGTTTTTCAATAGAAATAAATTTTTAAAGTAATTTATAAACTTATACAAGACCATCATATTCCGCTGCTCTTTACAGACACTGGCTTACAGTCTACATTTCCTTTCAGTATGTCTTTGCAGATATCTCACCATCATCACAGGCATTCTGCTCTGATTCATTGATATGTTTGTGTTTAATTGTGCTTAGCAAATGATGCTGATGGCATAAAACAACCCTTTTACAGTTTGTATATGTATATCTTGGCCTCTCACAGCTTTCAACCTCTGAGACACACATAAAGTTACCGTCTTACGGGTCTTTATCTAGCTCTGTTCAATCTCCTACCTAGATAACTCACCGCTTTCCCTCTCTGACCACAACATTCTCTCCTTCATGCTCACAAGTCCTTTCCCACCCCAGCACACTCCTACCTAACACACATTCAGAAATCTACAAGCCGTTAGCCCTAATACACTTTCAGACTCCCTA
Source organism: Oophaga sylvatica (assembly GCA_033576555.1). Classification (NCBI taxonomy): domain Eukaryota; kingdom Metazoa; phylum Chordata; class Amphibia; order Anura; family Dendrobatidae; genus Oophaga; species Oophaga sylvatica. The sequence continues at coordinate 870,645,296 of JARQOD010000001.1, forward strand.
CACTCATCACTGTCCCCAATCTCCTCTTTTTCCTGTCCTGGTCTGGCTGTACACCGCTACGATGATACTCTCAGAAGCACCCTTGACCAAGTAGCGCCCCTCAACCTCTACACACAGAGTAAAACAACCCTGGCTCACATCACAAACGAGATTTATCCAACAATGCTCTAGGAGTGCCGAACTCCTATGGAGGAAAACTCGCATAGCAGAAAACCACTGCAGATTTTTATTAAGAACCTATAACTTTGCCCTTCACCTCGTCAAACAGACCTACTTTACCACCATGATCTCCTCACTATCTAACAACCCAAAAAAACTTTTCGACAGCTTTCACTCCATCCTCAGTCCGAAAACTCTGGCTTTTATCACAGACATTTGTGCTGATGATCTGACCTCACACTTCACAGAGAAAATAGAGAATATCCGTCAGGAAATCCGCTCCCAGCCACCAAGTGCTGTGATTCCCATCTCTCCCCACATGTCCTCTGGCTCACTCTCCACATTTGATCCTGTCATAGAAGACATACTCAGGCACCTCTTTTCCTGCTACATGCACTACTGACCCCATTCTGTCACACCTACTCCAGTCGTCACTACTCGCCTAACTAAAATCTTTAATCTCTTCCCTTCCTCCTTCAAACAATATATCATTACTCCATTATTAAAAAAAACCCTTCTCTCTATCCATCCTGCACAAATAGCTGCAGACCAGTCTCCAATCTCTCATTCATCTTTAAACTCTTGGAGTGCCTGGTCTACTCTCGCCTTACCGGTTACCTCTCCACTCACTCTCTCCTAGATCCATCACAGTCCGGCTTCAGCCCCTATATTCTACAGAAACTGCACTCATCAAAGTGACCAATGACATTCTGACAGCAAAACGTACTCTCTGCTCATTCTTCTTGACCTCTCTGCAGCTTTCGACATTGTTGACTACCATCTCCTATTCTCCATGCTCCAATCAATGGAGCATGAAGAATCTTATTCTTCAATGCTCCTTGTTCTCTTCTTATCTTTCTGACCGCTCCTTCAGTGTATCGTCCGTTGGCTCCACTTCTTCTCTTCCTCTCACTATTGGGGCCCCTCAGGGTTCAGTCCTTGGCCCCCTTCTCTTCTCTCTACATGACATCAATTGAACGGACCATCAGCAGGTTTGGCTTTCAGTACCATCTTTATGCTGAAACATAACTATACGCGTCATCCCCTGACCTTACCCCCACTGTATACAGAACACCTGTGACTGTCCGCAGTCTCCAACATCATGTCCGCTCTCCATCTGAAACTCAACCTTTCCAAAACTGAACTTCTGCTCCCGCCGTCTTCTGACCTCCCTAAAGCTGACATGTCCCTCTCTGTGGGTGGCACCACAATAACACTTAGGCCGGGATCACACATGCGACGAAATCGTCCGACACTCGCATGTGAAATCCCAGCTCTGGCGCCGGCACTTGAGAGAGGAGTGTGCGGCTGCATGTAGTTCTATGCAGCTGCTCGCTCCACTCCCGAGTGGCTGCGCCAGAGCTGGGATTTCACATGCGAGTGTTATGTTACGGTAGCTGAGGAGTGCAGGCAAAAAAGGAAATACACCAGAGCAGTTGGAATCTATGAGATTGCAGTACCCTGACTAACCACCGCAACTAGAGGCAGCCGTGGAGCGTTCCTACGTTGGTCCTAGACGCCTCGTCACAGCCTGAGAAACTAACTACACCTAAAGATAGAAATAGGAAAGCTATCTGCCCCGGAGCAGAACCCCAAAGATAATAGAAAGCCCCCAAACATGTAATGGCGGTTAGACAAGAGGAAATACTGACACAGAAAGAAAATAGTATGAGCAAACGCTGGGGCCCAAACTATCTAAATAGAAAAGGATAGGAAGGGTACTTACTGCAATCCCAGAAAACCCTGAAAAACACCAACTTACTAATTTCAAAATCACCTGAGATCACACGACCTCTACCACCTAAATTAGTTCTCTGGTGTAACAAAAACAGCAGCCACTGAAAAAACTGCAAAAAGCAAAAGTACAAAACACAGTGGCTGGACCAAACTGAGAGGGCAAAAGCCCCCGGAGGGGACCCAGAAGGCCCCCACAGAAGTGCAGGACAAAATGCAAAAATATAGCAAAAACACACAATAAGAAATTGTCTTATCTGATAGCAGGAGATGCAGACACGACACAGCAGGCTACAAGGGAAACTGGAAAGAAGGATTCAGACCAGAACAATTGATCACCGGCAACCCTGATGGGAAAATGATTCCCTTAAATAAGACCAATCAGTAACACCTGATTCCCAATCCTCACTAGTACCGCTTGTAACCACCAGAGGGAGCCTCTGCTCAGAACTCATCTCAAACCCATTCACAACATGCGAGTGTCGGATGACTTCGTCGCATGTGTAATCCCGGCCTTAGGCAGTAGGTTCACTGTCTGGGTGTTATGTTTGACACCAGTCTTTCCTTCACCCCCCTATACAATCTCTCGCCTGCTCTTGCCGCTTACACCTAAAGAATATCTCTAAATTCTGCCCCGTTCTCACCATGGAAGCAAAAACCCTCACTGTTGCCCTAATCCACTCCCTCCTTGACTACTGTAATGCTCTATTAATTAGCCTCCCCCTCACTCGACTTTTCCCCTTTCCAGTCCATCTTTAATGCAGCAGCCAGGGTCATCTATCTGAATTATCGGTACTTGGATGTGTCCGCCCTTTGCCAGTCATTGCACTGGCTGCCTGTACATTACAGGATCCAATTTATTTTAAACTGCTTGTTCTCACCCACAAAGATCTCCACAGTGCCGCACCCCCCCTACATTTTCCTCACTCATTCCTGTTTATCAACCTAACCACTCCGCAAGTGACTTTTAACATCATCCACACTAATCTGTACCTCCCACCCCCGACTCCAAGACTTCTCATGAGTTGCACTTATCCTCTGGAATGATACCCCAAGAAATACAGTTTTAGGCGCTCCCTAAAAACACATCTGTTAATTTGTTTAGAGCCTATCATGTTTCCTAATCGAAGTCTATATATACACTTCTCAAAAAAATAAAGGGAAATAACACATCCTAGATCTGAATGAATGAAATATTCTCATTGAATAATTTGTTCTGTACAAAGTTGAATGTGCTGACAACAAAAATCACACAAAAATCATCAATGGAAATCAAATTTATTAACCAATGGAGGCCTGGATTTGGAGTCATACCCAAAATTGAAGTGGAATGTAATGTCTTTAAAACAAGTCAAAATGATGCTCAGTAGTGTGTGTGGCCTCCACGTGCCTTTATGACCTCCCTACTGTACAACGCCTGGGCATTCTCCTGGTGAGGCGGTGGATGGTCTTCTGAGGGATCTCCTCCCAGACCTGGACTAAAGCATCTGCCAACTCTTGCACAGTCTGTGGTGCAACGTGACATTGGTGGATGGAGCGAGACATGCTGTCCCAGATGTGCTCAATCGGATTCAGGTCTGGGGAACGGGCTGGCCAGTACATAGCTTCAATGCCTTCATCTTGCAGGTACTGCTGACACACTCCAGCCACATGATGTCTGGTATTGTCCTGCATTAGGAGGAACCCAGGGCCAACAGCTGCAGCATATGGTCTCACAAGGGGTCTGAGGATCTCATCTCGGTACCTAATGGCAGTCAGGCTACCTCTGGCGAGCACATGGAGTGCTGTGCGGCCCTACAAAGAAATGCCACCCCACACCATTACTGACGCACTGCCAAACCGGTCATGCTGAAGGATGTTGCAGGCAGCAGATCTCTCTCCACGGCGTCTCCAGACTCTGTCACGTCTGTCACATGTGCTCAGTGTGAACCTGCTTTCATCTATGAAGAGCACAGGGCGCCAGTGGTGAATTTGCCAATCCTGGTTTTCTGTGGCAAATGCCAAGCGTCCTGCACGATGTTTGGCTGTGAGCACAACCCCCATCTGTGGATGTCGGGCGCTCAGACCATCCTCATGGAGTCGGTTTCTAACCGTTTGTGCAGACACATACACATTTGCGACATGCTGGATGTCATTTTGCAGGGCTCTGGCAGTGCTCCTCCTGTTCCTCCTTGCACAAAGGCAGAGGTAGCGGTCCTACTGCTGGGTTGTTGCCCTCCTAAGGCCCCCTCCACGTCTCCTGGTGTACTGGCCTGTCTCCTGATAGCGCCTCCAGCCTCTGGACACTACGCGGACAGACACAGCAAACCTTGCCACAACTCGCATTGATGTGCCATCCTGGATGAGCTGCACTACCTGAGCCACCTGTGTGGGTTGTAGAGTCCATCTCATGCTACCGCGAGTGTAAAAGCACAACCAACATTCAAAAGTGACCAAAACATCAGCCTGAAAGCATTGGTACTGAGATGTGGTCTGTGGTCCCCACTTGCAGAACCACTCCTTTGAGTGTGTCTTGATAGTTGCCAATAATTTCCATCTGTTGTCCATCCATTTGCACAACAGCATGTGAAATTGATTGTCAAACAGTGTTGCTTCCTAAGTGGACAATGTGATTTCACAGAAGTTTGATTTAGTTGGAGTTATATTCTGTTGTTTAAATGTTCCCATTATTTTTTGAGCTATATATATATATATATATATATATAACACAGTACAGACCAAAAGTTTGGACACACCTTCTCATTCAACGATTTTTCTGTATTTTCATGACTATGAAAATTGTAGAATCACACTGAAGGCATCAAAACTATGAATTAACACGTGGAATTATACATTACACTTTACACCAAAGTGTGAAACAACTGAAAATATGTCTTATATTCTAGGTTCTTCAAAGTAGCCACCTTTTGCTTTGATTACTGCTTTGCACGCAGAAAAGGTGAACGGATGGACTCTACATGCCTGGTTCCCTGTTATGTTTTGGTAGCTGAGGAGAGCAGGCAAAACCGGCAATACACCAGAGAGGTTGGAATCTACTGGATTGCAGTATCCTGACTAACCACCACAACTAAAGGCAGCCGTGGAGCGTTCCTACGTTGGTCCTAGACGCCTCGTCACAGCCTGAGAGGTTAACTACACCTAAAGATAGCTTTCCCCTTTCTATCTGCCCTGGAGCAGATCCCCAAAGAACATAGGAAGCCCCCAAACATGTAATGGCGGTTAGACAAGAGGAAATACAGACACAGACAGAAAATAGTATGAGCAAACGCTGGGGCCCAATCTGCCTAGACAGAAAAGGATAGGAAGGATACTTACTGCAATACAAAAAAACCCTAAAAAAAAGCCAACGCTACTAATTGCAAAAACACCTGAGATCACACGACCTCTACCACCTAAATTAGTTCTCTGGTGTAACAAAACTAAGCCGCAGCCACTGAAAAAACTGGAAAAGGCAAATGAACAAACAACAGTGGCTCCAGAGGAACCGAGAGGAGTCCAAGCCCCCCGGGGAGGGGAACCTGGCCAACCTCACAGAAATGCAGAGAAAAATGCAAATGGCAAGCACAAAAAAACAGAAAATATCTTATCTGAGAGCAGGAGAAGAGGCAAGACTCAGCAAGCTTCCAAGTGAACCAGGAAACAACGTTGAGACAAGAACAATTGATCACCGGCAACCATGATGGGGGGAAACCTCCCTTATATCCAGCCAGTCTGTGATTCCTGATTGCCAATCCTCATTGAATGGTTCAGTACTGTTTGTAACCACCAGAGGGAGCTTCTGCTCAGAACTCATTTCTAAAACATTCACAACAGTACCCCCCCCCTTGAGGAGGGGTCACCTAACCCTCATTTGTGCAACCAGGTCGGTAGGATGAGCTCTGTGATACGCACGGATCAGTCTCCTAGCATGGATGTCCGAATCAAACACCCAAGAATTGTCCTCCTGACCATAACCTCTCCACTTAACCAAATACTGGAGTTTCCGTCTAGAAAAACGAGAATCCAATATTTTCTCAACCACATACTCCAGATTGCTCTCAACCAAAACAGGGTCAGGAGGCGCAGCCATAGGAACCACTGGCTCGACAAACCTCTTCAATAAGGACTTGTGGAACACGTTATGGATCTTAAATGTCCCTGGAAGAAGTAAATGAAAGGAAACAGGATTAAGAATCTCCATGATCTTATAAGGTCCAATGAACTTAGGCTCAAACTTAGGAGATGCAACTCTAATAGGGATATTTCTTGAGGACAACCAGACCAAGTCCCCCCACTTCAAACCGAGGACCTTCAGTCCTATGCCGGTTGGCAAACCGCTGGGCCCTCTCCTGAGAGAGGGACAACTGTTATGTTTCGGTAGCTGAGGAGTGCAGGTAAAAAAGGCAATACACCAGAGCAGTTGGAATCTATGAGATTGCAGTACCCTGACTAACCACCCAACTAGAGGCAGCCGTGGAGCGTTCCTACGTTGGTCCTAGACGCCTCGTCACAGCCTGAGAAACTAACTACACCTAAATATAGAAATAGGAAAGCTATCTGCCCCGGAGCAGAACCCCAAAGATAATAGAAAGCCCCCAAACATGTAATGGCTGTTAGACAAGATGAAATACTGACACAGAAAGAAAATAGTATGAGCAAACGCTGGGGCCCAAACTATCTAAATAGAAAAGGATAGGAAGGGTACTTACTGCAATCCCAGAAAACCCTGAAAAGCACCAACTCTACTAATTTCAAAAATACCTGAGATCACACGACCTCTACCACCTAAATTAGTTCTCTGGTGTAACAAAATCAAAACAGCAGCCACTGAAAAAAACTGGAAAAAGCAAAAGTACAAACATCAGTGGCTGAACTAAACTGAGAGGGCAAAAGCCCCCGGAGGGGACCCTGAAGGCCCCCACAGAAGTGCAGGACAAAATGCAAAAATATAACACAAAAACAAAAAGAAGAAAATGTCTTATCTGTTAGCAGGAGATGCAGACACGACACAGCAGGCTACAAGGGAAACAGGAATGAAGGATTCAGACCAGAACAATTGATCACCGGCAACCCTGATGGGAAGGTGACTCCCTTATATAAGACCAGTCAGTAACACCTGATTCCCAGTCCTCACAATCTTCACTGGACAGACCAGCACCGCTTGTAACCACCAGAGGAAGCCTCTGCTCAGAACTCATCTCAAACCCATTCACAACAGACAACCTCTCCACTACCTGGTCCCAAATCTGCCGCATACGCTCCACAACAGAGTCAACACCCGGACAGACAGAAGCCTCCGTCTGTCCCGAAGAAAATCGAGGGTGAAACTCAAAATTGCAGAAAAATGGAGACATCAAAGTGGCAGAGCTTGCCCTATTATTAAGAGCAAACTCAGCCAAAGGCAAAAAAGAGACCCAGTCATCTTGATCAGCAGACACAAAGCATCTCAGAAAAGTCTCCAATGTCTGGTTTGTTCTCTCAGTTTGTCCATTGGTCTGAGGATGAAAAGCAGAGGAGAAAGACAATTGAACACCAAATTTAGAACAAAAAGTCCTCCGAAATCTGGAAACAAACTCCTCTGTCAGACACAATGTTCTCAGGAATGCCGTGTAACCGAACCATGTGCTGAAGGAACAAAGCCACTAATTCGGAGGAGGAAGGCAACTTAGGTAATGGCACAGGATGTATCATCTTGGAAAACCGATCACAAATCACCCAGATAATGGTCATTCTCTGAGAAACAGGGAGGTCGGAAATAAAATCCATAGAGATATGGGTCCATGGTCTCTTGGGCACAGGCAATGGCATCAACAAACCACTAGAGCGAGAGCAAGGCTTGGAGCGAGAGCAAGTCCCACAGGACTGCACAAACTCCCTGACGTCACGAGACAAAGTAGGCCACCAAAAGGACCGACTCACCAAGTCTCTGGTACCAAAAATTCCGGTATGACCGGCCAACGTGGAACAATGAATCTCAGACATCACACACTTTTTCCACTGGTCTGGGACAAACAATTTCCCAACAGGGCAGCGCTCGGGTTTATCCTCCTGACACCCTTCCAGAGCCAGTCTCAAATTGGGCGAGATGGCGGAAAGAACTACACCCTCTTTCAAAATAACAGCAGGATCAGATAACTCAGGAGAGTCCGCAAGGAAACTCCTCGAGAGGGCATCCGCCTTAACATTCTTAGTGCCAGGAAGAAAGGAAACCACAAAATTAAAACGTGTGAAAAACAAGGCCCACCTGGCCTGTCTAGGATTAAGTCGCTTGGCTGATTCGAGATAAACCAGATTCTTATGGTCCGTGAGGATCACCACCTGATGTTTGGCTCCCTCCAGCCAATGTCTCCACTCTTCAAAAGCCCACTTCATGGCCAATAACTCCCGATTACCCACGTCATAATTACGTTCAGTTGGAGAAAATTTTCGAGAGAAAAAAGCACAAGGGTTACTTTTAGAGGTCTCAGGATCTCTTTGGGACAAAACGGCACCTACCCCAATTTCAGAAGCATCAACTCCACCTGAAATGGCAGAGAAACATCAGGCTGCCGTAGAACAGGAGCAGAAGTGAATCTCTGTTTAAGTTCCTGAAACGCAGAGACTGCCTCAGGAGGCCAATTCACCACATCAGAACCCTTTTTGGTCAAATCAGTCGGTGGTTTAACAATAATAGAGAAGTTACCAATAAATTTACGATAAAAATTGGCAAAACCCAAGAATCTCTGAAGAGCCTTTAATGAAGTAGGTTGGACCCAATCACAGATGGCCTGAACCTTGACCGGGTCCATTTCAATAACAGATGGAGACAAAATGAATCCCAGAAATGAGATCCTCTGTACGCCAAAAAGACACTTTGATCCCTTCACATACAGAGCATTCTCTCTCAAAATCTGGAACACAGTCCGAACATGTTTCACATGAGAGTCCCAGTCATTGGAAAAAATCAAGATATCATCCAAATAAACAATCAGAAACTTATCCACAAAATCCCTGAAAATGTCATTCATGAAGGACTGGAAGACCGAAGGAGCATTAGTGAGCCCAAAGGGCATCACTAGGTACTCAAAATGCCCCTCTGCGGTATTAAACGCCATCTTCCATTCATCCCCGTGCTTAATGCGAATAAGGTTATACGCTCCCCTGAGGTCAAGCTTGGTAAACCAAGTAGCACTTTTCACCCTGGAAAACAGGTCAGAAATCAAGGGTAATGGATATTGATATTTCACAGTGATATTGTTCAAGAGACGATAATCAATACACGGCCTTAATGAACCATCCTTTTTGGCCACAAAGAAAAAACCGGCACCCAAGGGTGAAGAGGATGGTCTGATATGACCCTTCTCCAATGACTCCTTGATATAAGACCGCATAGCGTCATGTTCAGGTACAGACAAGTTAAAAAGGCGACCTTTAGGGAATTTACTACCAGGCACTAATTCAGTAGCGCAGTCATAGCTCCTATGGGGGGGCAAGGATGCAGATTTACTTTCGCTAAACACATCAGAAAAATCAGTCAAAAAGTCAGGAACATCTTGAGCCTGGGGAGAGGCAGAAAAAGCAGGAGTGTTGGCATTAACACATTGGCAGCCCCAACTCGTTACAGACACAGAATTCCAATACAAAACAGGATTATGAGACTGCAACCAAGGGAAACCTAGTACAATAATGTCATGCAGATTATACAGCACCAAAAATTTGCAACTTTCCTGATGATCAGGTTCAACCCTCATTATCACCTGAGTAGAGAACTGGGGTTTATTCTCAGCCAAAGGGGTAGAATCAATCCCCAGTAGGGGAATAGACTTCCGTAGGGGTATCAAGGGAAACCCACAACGTTTAGCAAAATCAAAATCCATCAGGTTAATAGCTGCTCCCGAATCAACAAAAGCCTGAGAAGAAAATGTGGACAGGGAGCAAATCAGGGTAACAGTCAACAGAAATTTAGTCTGAACACTACCCAAGACAACTGAGCGTGCAAAACTTCTTCCCCGCTTAGGGCAGACTGAAATAGCATGAGAGGCATCACCACAGTAGAAACATAACCCATTGCGTTTTCGAAACTCATGACGCTGTGCCCCAGAAGCCACTCTATCACACTGCATGGGTTCAGAAACTGGTTCACAAGGCAACACTATTCCACGCATACTTCTACGCTCACGCAAACATCTGTCAATTTGAATCGCTAATGACATAGAATCATTGAGACCAGAGGGAGCAGGGTAACCCACCATAAGATCTTTTACATTCTCTGACAGACCCTTCCGAAAAAGGGCTGCCAAAGCATCATCATTCCATTTGGTCAGGACTGCCCACTTTCGGAATTTCTGACAGTGCAGCTCAGTGTCCTCAAGCCCCTGATTTAATGCCAACAAGGTTTTTTTCAGCTTGATCAGTGACATTAGGTTCATCGTACAATAACTCCAGAGCCAGAAAAAATGCATCAACATTACTCAAAACAGGGTCCCCAGGTGTCAGGGAAAAAGCCCAATCCTGAGGATCGCCGCGCAGGAGAGAGATGACAATTTGAACCTGCTGTGCTGCGTTCCCTGAGGACTTAGGTTTTAAGGCAAAAAACAACTTACAGTTATTTTTGAAATTCAGAAATTTAGCTCGATCCCCCAAAAACAAATCTGGCATGGGAATCCGGGGTTCCACAACTGGCAACCTAGCAAGATAGGTAGCAATACTCCGAACCTCAGTGGCAAGCTGATCCACACGGCCAGACAACTGTGCAAACTCCATTGAGAAAAAAAAAATAAAAAATCCTCCTCGGCACCCAGAGATAAAGAGGGAAAAAATGCAACAAACAGAAAAAAAAAAATCTCTGACAACCTTTTTTGTTTCCACACTATTTTTCCCTTCTGTGAGTACCATATAATTTTCAGCTGGGCTGGTGATACTGTTATGTTTTGGTAGCTGAGTAGAGCAGGCAAAACGGCAATACACCAGAGAGGTTGGAATCTACTGGATTGCAGTACCCTGACTAACCACCACAACTAAAGGCAGCCGTGGAGCGTTCCTACGTTGGTCCTAGACGCCTCGTCACAGCCTGAGAGGTTAACTACACCTAAAGATAGAAAGAGGAAAGCTATCTGCCCCGGAGCAGATCCCCAAAGAACATAGGAAGCCCCCAAACATGTAATGGCGGTTAGACAAGAGGAAATACAGACACAGACAGAAAATAGTATGAGCAAACGCTGGGGCCCAATCTGCCTAGACAGAAAAGGATAGGAAGGATACTTACTGCAATCCAAGTAAACCCTAAAAAAAGCCAACGCTACTAATTGCAAAAACACCTGAGATCACACGTCCTCTACCACCTAAATTAGTTCTCTGGTGTAACAAAACTAAGCCGCAGCCACTGAAAAAAACTGGAAAAGGCAAATGAACAAACAACAGTGGCTCCAGAGGAACCGAGAGGAGTCCAAGCCCCCCGGGAGGGGAACCTGGCCAACCTCACAGAAATGCAGAGAAAAATGCAAATGGCAAGCACAAAAAAACAGAAAATATCTTATCTGAGAGCAGGAGAAGAGGCAAGACTCAGCAAGCTTCCAAGTGAACCAGGAAACAACGTTGAGACAAGAACAATTGATCACCGGCAACCATGATAGGGGGAAACCTCCCTTATATCCAGCCAGTCTGTGATTCCTGATTGCCAATCCTCATTGAATGGTTCAGTACTGTTTGTAACCACCAGAGGGAGCTTCTGCTCAGAATTCATTTCTAAAACATTCACAACAGTTACCACCGTGAAGCATGGAGGAGGTGGTGTGATGATGTGGGGGTGCTTTGCTGGTAACACTGTTGGGGATTTATTCAAAATTGAAGGCATACTGAACCAGCATGGCTACCACAGCAACATGCAGCAGCATGCTATTCCATCTGGTTTGCGTTTAGTTGGACAATCATTTATTTTTCAACAGGACAATGACCCCAAACACACCTCCAGACTGAGTAAGGGCTATTTGACCAAGAAGGAGAGTTTTGGGGTGCTACGCCAGATGACCTGGCCTCCACAGTCACCAGTCCTGAACTCAATCGAGATGGTTTGGAGTGAGCTGGACCGCTCACCGCTTCAATTTTGAATAAATCCCCAACAGTGTCACCAGCAAAGCACCCCCACACCATCACACCACCTCTTCCATGCTTCACGGTGGGAGCCAGGCATGTAGAGTCCATCCGTTCACCTTTTCTGCGTGCAAAGCAGTAATCAAAGCAAAAGGTGGCTACTTTGAAGAACCTAGAAAATAACACATATTTTCAGTTTCACACTTTTTTGTAAAGTGTAATGTATAATTCCACATATGTTAATTCATAGTTTTGATGCCTTCAGTGTGATTCTACGATTTTCATAGTCATGAAAATACAGAAAAATCTTTGAATGAGGTGTCCAAACTTTTGGCCTGTACTGTGTGTGTGTGTGTATATATGTATATAATATATATATATATATATATATATATATATATATATATATATATATATATATATACACTGTACGTCTCACAAAATTAGAATATCATCAAAAAGTTAATTTATTTCAGTTCGTCAATACAAAAAGTGAAGCTCATATAGCGTCATTACAAACAGAGTGATCTATTTCAAGTGTATATTTCTGTTAATGTTGATGATTATGGCTTACAGCCAGTGAAAAACCAAAAGTCATTATCTCACTAAATTAGATTACTTTATAACACCAGCTTGAAAAATTATTTTAAAATTTGAAATGTTGGCCTACTGAAATGTATGTTTAGTAAATGCACTCAATACTTGGTTGGGGCTCCTTTTGCATCAGTTTTTGGTTTGATAGCAGCCTTCAGCTCGTCTGCATTGTTGGGTCTGGTGTCTCTCATCTTTTTGACAATACCTCAGATTCTCTATGGGGTTAAGGTCAGGTGGGTTTGCTGGCCAATCAAGCGCAGTGATACTGTTGTTTTTAAACCAGGTATTGGTACTTTTGGCAGTGTGGACAAGTGCCAAGTACTGCTGGAGAATGACATTTCCATCTCCAAAAAGCATGTTGGCAGAGGGAAGCATGAAGTGCTCTAAAATTTCCTGGTAGATGGCTGCGCTTACTTAGATCTTGATAAAACACAGTGGACCTACACCAGCAGATGACATGGTTTCCCAAACCATCACTGATTGTTGGAACTTCACAATAAACCTCAAGCAGCTTGGATTGTGGCCTTTCCACTCTTCCTCTAGACTCAGGGACCTTGATTTCCAAATGAAATGCAAAATTTACTTTCATCTGAAAACAACACCTTGGAACACTGAGCAACAGTTCAGTTCTTTTTCTCTTTGGCCCAGGTAAGACGCTTCTGGCGTTGTCTATTGGTCATAAGTGGCTTGACACAAGGATTGCGACACTTGTAACCCATGTCCTGGAAACGTCGGGTGTGTGTGGTGGCTCTTGAGGCAATGACTCCAGCAGCAGTCTATTCCTTGTGAATCTCCCCCAAATTTTTGAAAGTCTTTCTTAAAAAACCTTTCAAGGCTGCGGTTATCCCGTTGATTGTGCACCTTTTTCTACCACACTTTTTCCTTCCACTCAACTTTCCATTAATATGCTTGAAAACAGCACTTTGTGAACAGCCAGCTTCTTTAGCAATGACTTTTTGTGGCTTACCATCCTTGTGCAGTGTCAATGACTGCTTTCTGGACATCTGTCAAGTCAGCAGTCTTCCCCATGATTGTGAAGCCTACTGAAACAGACTAAGAGACCTTTTTAAATGTTTAGGAAGCCTTTGCAGGTCTTGTCTGTTAATTATTCTAATTTACTGAGATAATCACTTTTTGTATTGAAGAACTGAAATCAATTAATTTTTTGATATTCTAATTTGTGAGAAGCACCTGTATATAGCCCACTCACTTTCTCTGAACATAACTCTTATCAACTCCACCGCAACCAAAAGCACCACACATAAAAGCTGGTGACAACCTCATGCAGCCTTTTTCTATCCCCATTCACTACAGATGGCTGGATCATCATTGCAAATAAACCCCTGTACTTTGTGTGTCCACCTCCCCACCTCATTGTAGATTGCTTTTATGAGCAGGTTCATCATTATTTTTGCATTAATTATTGTATTATCTTTAACGTTGTTACTTATGCATGAATTGTTGAAGTGTAAAGCAGTGCGAAATATGTTGACGGTAGACAAAGATTATTATATACCTACCGTATATACTCGTGTATAAGCCGAGATTTTCAGCACCTTTTTTTGTGCTGAAAATGCCCCCTCGGCTTATACACGAGTCATAGGGCAGAAACCAGCGGGGGAGGGGATGCGGCGGCAGGAGCCGGTGGCTGGGACATCAAACTCACCCTCCCCGTGCCATCGCTGAACGTCCCTGCAATCCTGCGTTCTCCCCGGCTTCCTGCAGCTCTCCAGTGCTGAGGAGGTGACTTAATACCCGCTCATTAAGGTCATGTAATATGGACGCGACGCCACTCCCATGGGCGTGGCCTCCATATTCATGGCCTTAATGAGCGGTATTACGTCACCGCTCAGCGCTGGAGAGCTGCAGGAAGCCGGGGAGAACGCAGGTTTGCCGGCCGGGACTTTCAGCGATGGCACGGGGAGGGTGAGTATGATGGAGGAGGATGGGGGTAGCATGGAGGAGGACAAAGAGCACGGAGCAGGACGGGGGGGAGGACGGAGAGCACGGAGCAGAACGGGGGGAGGACGGAGAGCACGGAGCAGAACGGGGGGAGGACAGAGAGCACGAGCAGGACGGGGGGGGAGGACGGAGAGCACAGAGCAGAACGGGGGGAGGATGGAGAGCACGGAGCAGGACGGGGGTGGGCACAGAGGAGAATGGGGGAGTGCAGAGCTGGATGGGGAGCACGGAGCAGGACGGGGAGGATGGAAAGCACGGAGCATGACAGGATAATGGAGCAGGAGGAGGGGAGCACAGAGGAGAATGGGGGCGCACAGAGCTGGATGGGGGAGCACAGAGCAGGACGGCAACTTATACACCCGGCTTATACGCGAGTCAATAAGTTTTCCAAGTTTTTTGTGGCAAAATTAGGGGGGTCGGCTTATATACGAGTATATACGGTATATATAATTTTTTATTTAAAAGTAATTAGTTAGAAAACTCCTTATCTTTCACTCCTTATGAGAAACTTATTACAGCAAAATTCCTGTAAACCCACAAACATAAACAGCTGAGCAGTAGCTTGAGGATAAGCAGGTGTAACATACCAGGAGCTGTCATTAAGGAAAAAGAAAGCCATTAAGGTCATCACCTGAGGAGAGCCTGTTTCTTAAGAAGCTTGAAATCTAGTACTTTCACAATGGAAGAAATGCACGGATGATGGCAATTAAAATGCAAATCCTTCACACAAACACTTCAGCTTAATATGCTAGAGCCTTGGAGACTCAGTCAGTCTGCTCTTAAATCTGTTTAATAACCCTGCATTATCCTGTTTATTGCGAAGCATAAGTAGCTATACCTTGCTAAGAAAATTCTAATGTATATTTCTATTATAGAAGCCTTTCAAACCCTGACTTAACACAGTGGGTTACTAAGTATATCTAATCTTCCTCCAAAAATAACAATGTGGGCTCCGTCATTGCACTAGATATTGTTGGCTATAAATATACTTTAACTTGATATTGAATTAAAATTAAATTGTCCACCAGGGTAAATGTTTTCACATCTTCAGTGTTCTCAATTGCTATTTTTTTATTTATTTCATTGTTAATTTATTAGCGACAAAATTGAACCCCAATGGTTGATTGAAAAAATAATGCTACATACAAGCAGTCAAAAGTAACTAGAGAAAAATACCCATAGGTCAAAATAGAGCGGCAAAAAACTGGAATATTGGATATACAACAAGGAGCAAATACAGTATAAATTGCCAATTAAAAAATTTATTAATTCAAGGTAAAAAATCCAATCATGGCTTCAGTATAAACAAGGTGACTGCTAACCATAGGCAGGGACTGCAAACAACACAATACAGAGTGACTCAGCCTCACAAGGTTTTAGATAAAAGTAATGCCTAATATTCTTAATGAGTGAGTGGGATATACTGTTCCCGGTTGAATGCAAGTTCAGGCAAGATTACATAGGAAAATAGCTCTTACATGAGTAGGTCACCTGTCCTTGTGGATTCCCTGCTGCCCAAATTGACTTTCGCTTCTTCGTCAGGAGTCGTTAGGCATTACTCTTACTTGAAACCTTGTGAGGTTGTTGTCACTCTGTATTGTGTTGTTTGCAGTCCCTGACTATGGTTATCAGTCACCTTGTTAACACTGAAGTCATGATTAGATTTTTTTTTACTTTGACTTAAAATCTGTTTTTATTGTCAATTTAAACTGTATTTGCTCCTTGTTGTTTATACAAGGAAATGTTATTTAGTAGCTATTTTGTGCGATATAACTCACTGATTTAAGGGCATAAAAATTCTAAGTTTGAAAATTGCAAAATTTTCGCCATATTTCCATATGTTTCATAAATAAACAGAAGTTATATCAAAGAAATTTTACCACTAACATGAAGTACAATATGTCACGAGAAAACAATCTCAGAATCGCCAAGATCCTTGAAGCGTTTCAGAATTGTAAAAATTGGCCTGGTCATTAACGTGCAAACCACCCTTGGGGGCTAAGGGGTTAATCACCATTATGATAAAATAATCAAGCCATTTAGATAGAACATAAAATATATTTCTTGGAATACAACTTTAGAACACAAAAAAACTTTAATAAATTGTAAATATGCAATGCACTATACACGAAGTGGGGAAAAAACAGTTTTCAACAAAAATGTTCTGAATAACATTTGTGCAGTCTATGAATTTGTTCTGAGAAATAGTATTGCCTCCATCAGATCCTCCTTCATAGATGACCTCAAGTCTGATCTAATTATTTTAAGGCTACAGAACAACCTCTCTACACAAACTTGGGTTGGTGGCAAAGAGGTAACCACATAGGCAACATCTCTAACAATTTGGGGGTATAAAGGAATTGCTTCATGCACAGTCAGTTTTGATGAACTGTTGAAGTCTTCTTCTTTAAGAGCAAGTGAAAAATTGTGCTGAAATATGATCAATCTGTTTGCTATGGGAGTGGAAGCTTTTTCCCTGCGGCAACGCTATGCCTGCTGCATGTCGTCCAAATACTTTTAAAAATTAAACTCCTCATCTGATGAGGATGAATATATTGTAGCTGTAGCATTGGCAAAAGACCCAAGTCCTCTTGCTCTTGGCAGTCCTGTAGCCCACTCATCCTGACGGCTACTTCAATCATAGCTTCTTTTCCGTTAGTAAGCTCTTGATCATCCAGCAATATATGATGATTCGGGTCCACATAAACATCTGCCAGAAGAATTTTATTTTCTAATAGCAGTGTCTCTCTCTTTTTCATTGACACAACAATGCCATCTACGATTAAACCTCCTCTTTGGGACAAACAAAACAGCAAGTTCTTCCACACCTTTATGAAAATGACAGGAGTCAGCTTCTAATTTTTTAGCCAATATACAGGTGCTTCTCACAAAATTAGAATATCATCAAAAAGTTTTATTTCAGTGCTTCAATAGAAAAAGTGAAACTCATATATTTATAAAGTCATTAAAAACAAAGTGATCTATCCCAAGTGTTTATTTCTGTTAATGTTGATGATTATGGCTTACAGCCAATAAAAACCCAAAAGTCATTGTCTCAGTAAATTAGAATACTTTGTAACACCAGCCTGAACATGTAAAAATCTGAAATGTTGGCCTACTGAAATTTATGTTCAGTAAATGCTCTCAATACTTGGTCGGGGCTCCTTTTGCATCAGTTACTGCATCAATGTGGTGTGGCATGGAGGCGATCAGCCTGTGGCACTGCTGAGTTGTTATGGAGCCCAGTTTGCTTTGATATCAACCTTAGCTCATCTGCATCGTTGGGTCTGTTGTCTCTCATCTTCCTCTTGACAATAGATTCTCTATGGTGTTAAGGTCAGGTGAGTTTGCTGGCCAATCAAGCACAGTGATACTGTTGTTTTTGAACCAGGTTTTGGTATTTTTGGCAGTGTGGACAGGTGCCCAGTCCTGCTGGAGACAATTTCCATCTGCAAAAAGCTTGTCTGCAGAGAGAAGCATGAAGTGCTCTAAACTTTCCTGGTAGACGGCTACGCTGACTTTGGTCTTGATAAAAATCGGCAGATGACGTGTCTCCCCACACCATCACTGATTGGGGAAACTTCACACTAGACAACAAGCAGCTTGAATTGTGTGCCTCTCCATTCTTCCTCCAGACTCTGAGACCTTGATTTCCAAATAAAATGCAAAATTTACTTTCATCTGAAAACAACACCTTGGACCACTGAGCAACAGTCTAGTTCTTTCTCCTTGACCCAGGTAAGACTCTTCTGGCATTGTCTATTGGTCATGAGTTGCTTGACACAAGGAATACGACACTTGTAGCCAAAGTCTTGGATATGTCTGTGTGTGGTGGCTCTTGAAGCAATGTCTCCAGCAGCAGTCCACTCCTTGTGAATCTCCCCCAAATTTTTGAGTGGCCTTTTCTTAACAATCCTTTCAAGGCTGCTGTTATCCCTGTTGCTTGTGCACCTTATTCTACTACACTTTTTCCTTCCACTCAACTTTCTATTAATATAATTGGATACAGCACTTTTTGAACAGCCAGCTTCTTTAGCAATGACCTTTTGTGGCTTACCCACTTTGGAATTTGTCAATGACTGCCTTCTGGACATCTGTCAAGTCAGCAGTCTTCCCCATGATTGTGAAGCCTACTGAAACAGACTAATGGACCCTTTTAAACGCTAAGGAAACCTTTGCAGGTGTTCTCTGTTAATTATTCTAATTTACTGAGATAATGACTTTTGGGTTTTCATTGGCTGTAAGCCATAATCATCAACATTAACAGGATTAACACTTGAAATAGATCACCCTGTTTGTAATGACTCTATATTATGAGTTTCACTTTTTGTATTGAAGAACTGAAATATATTAACTTTTTCATGATATTCTAATTTTGTGAGAAGCACCTGTAAATGGGTGAAGAAGCAATTCCTTCAATTCAGACATCTTTGTCCATTGACCTTCATTTAGTGTTACCGGAGGGTTGGCCATGTCGACAAGAAAGGGTTTCAGCTCAAGCAATCGCTCAATCATTACATAGATGCTGCCCACCGAGTGGCTTGATCCACAATTGCCCCTTTTCCAGCATGTCTCTTCAATATGGTTTCAATTTTAGGGATTCTGACAGGAATAACCAATTTCCTCACTTTGCTAATCTGAGTTCCAGCTTGTCCTTCTTGCAGACTACTTCTTATTGCCAGTTGCAGCCTTAATCCTGTTTTCCTGTTCACGCTAGCAGTTCTTGAGATGAGTGCAGGGCTGCAGGCATTCCTTATCAGTGGCTTTTTGCTGTGATCTGTAGAGGAGGAGCTTTAACACTGAGCATGTACATAAAGTGCAGCACAGATTCATCTCAACTAAAAGCCGAGATGATAGATCAGAATCAGAGCAGACATTTTATAGGACTTTTAATAATTTTGACAAATTATTATGAAAAAACATTCAGCACATACTGCAATTAAATATTGTACCCAATTTATTATATATTTTAGGAGGCTGAGTCGGTCCAAAATTGACACAAACTACTCAGACCTGAATTACATACATACTATATGTAAACATGTTTCATTAGTGTTGGTGTGCAAAGCTTTATGATTAACCAAACTTTCATTGTTATTTTATTTTTTTCTTAAATAAAAAAATATTTCAGCACAGAATCTTGAGAAATTTTGTAAATGACTTCATTATGGTATTGCTCTAAATTTTTGAAAATAAATAAATAAATTTTATGCAAGGGGTTCCAAACCCATTCTTTTTCGCAATCTATTTGTCTACCTTCAGCTGCATTCACATCAATCTGAGTAGAGATGATGGCATTGAAAGGGTCAACCCCTGCTTCCTCCTCTGAGTGTTCTGCATATCATAACAATCTCCTACCGAAAGCTTCCATGTTCCAAGGGTTAGGGAGACGCAAGTTCCGACCTTTTCAGGGCCAGTATAAGTATTCCAAGGGACTATATTCTGATGTCAATAGAGCTGAAGGCAAGAAATTTGACTAGCGAAAAGTAGGGGTTCGGAAGTCGGTTACGTGCAAGTTTTTTAAATTATCTTTCCAAGAATGAAGACAAATTTCCCAATATGTTTGTCAACCCTTAGATATTTTCATGCTGGACAAAATGTTTGAATAAATAAGTAAAAGTTTAGTTACTCTTTAACCTACGGGTCCACAGCCAACTCTTTTCTTGGCAGTAGACATCAGGGGTGTGGAAGCAATGGGTATGTTGAGATTCACCATGTAGATTCTTTGTCCCATCCTTCTTCCTCTCTCCATTGGGACACTTGTACTCTGTTGATGAAAGTATTTATTTTTATGGGAGAGTTAAGGAATATGGCTTTTGGGCTAATGAGCGTTCTGCCAAAAATCATGTGTATGTGACATATTTTGTTAGTGAGATCATACATTGTTAGCAAATTATAAAGTTCTAGGGAGTGAAATTCTAATTTATTTTAGGTCTCACTGTCCCTTTTTCTGTTTTCTCAGGTGGTGATTTCTTGACCTTCTTAAGAAAGAGGAAAGATGAGATGAAACCTAAACAGCTTGTGAAGTTTTCCTTGGATGCTGCTTCTGGCATGGCCTATCTGGAGTCTAAAAACTGTATTCACAGGTATTACCCTATGAATGTTTATTATTTCAAATATTTTGCGGATTCCCTTCTTTTTTTTTTTTTAAATATTGTACTTGGTAAATATTTTAACATGTGTTTCTTCACATGGGTCAGATAACATCTTGTAAAAAATCTCTGGTTATTTTCATTGAAATTAAAATAACACCTGAATATATAATCTCCCATCATTTACTTTTAACTTTGCTCCTGCATAGGAAACCACTAATGACAGTTGTTACCCAGTATTCCACAGACCCTAAATTACATTCTTATGTGAATTATTTTTTTCATTTTTAAAGATCTGTGATTATACTTTTTTTTCTACCAATACTTTAACCCCTTAATCCCGCAGGCCTTTTTCATTTTTGCGGTTTTTTTTTCTCACCTTCTTCCCAGAGCCATAACTTGTTTACTTTTCCGTCAGTATAGCCATGTGAGAGCTTGTTTTTTGTGGAACGAGTTGTACTTTTGAACGACATCATTGATTTTACCATATCGCGTACTCGAAAACGGGAAAAAAAAATCCAAGTGCTGTGAAATTCGAAAAAAAAAGTGCAATTGCACAACTGTTTTTTTTTTTTTTTTTACCATGTTCACCAAATGCTAAAACTGAACTGACATTGTGATTCTTCAGGTCATTACGAGTTCATAGACACCAAAGATGTATAGGTTGTTTTTTATTTAAATGGTGAAAAAAAATCCAAAGGTTTGTTAAAAAAAAAAAAACTTTGTTATTTTCCGAGCCCCGTAGCATCTCTATTTTTTGTGATCTGGGGCTGTGTGAGAGCTTATTTTTTTGCATGCCGAGCTGACATTTTTAATGACACAATTTTGGTGTGATACGATCTTTTGATTGCATGTTATTGCATTTTATTGCAGTGTTGAGGCAACCAAAAAAAAATAATTTGGCGTTTTGACTTTTTTTTTTTTCGCTACGTCTTTTACCGATTGGATTAATTTTTTTTATATATTGATAGATCGGGTGATTCTGAATGTGGCGATACCAAGTATGTGTATTTTTAATTTTTTTTAATTGCTCAATTTTGAATGGGGTGTGATTTGAACTTTTAGATTTTTTTTATATATATTTTTTTAAAAACATTTTTTTTTATTTTTCACTTTCTTCAATAATCTGCATGGAAGACTAGAAACTGCATTTGTCTGATCACCTCTACTACACACCGGCGACGATCAGATCGCTTGTGTGTAGCAGAAATGCTCACTTGCTGGGCGACACTCATAGCAATCTGGCAATGACAACAACAGGGGTCTCCTGCAGACCCCGCGTTGTCATGCCAACCCATCGGCGACCCGCTGTCATGTGACACGAGCGCTGATGGGCGGGATTAGTGATGCGTTCCCGGCGCGATCACATTAAATGCTGCTGTCAGAGATTGACAGCGGCATTTAATGGATTAACAACCGCGGGTGGATCACGATTCGACCTGTGGCTATTAGGGGCACATGTCAGTTATTCAAAACATCTGATGTGCCGGAGCCCACATCAAATGGAGGGACACGGCATGAGCGTACATGTACGGTGCATGTCATAAAGGGGTTAAGATATTGGTAATAGTATTGAGACTGCGTGCCCAAGCGAGAGAAGTTT
Source organism: Oophaga sylvatica (assembly GCA_033576555.1). Lineage (NCBI taxonomy): Eukaryota > Metazoa > Chordata > Amphibia > Anura > Dendrobatidae > Oophaga > Oophaga sylvatica. The sequence goes on from JARQOD010000001.1 coordinate 870,667,487, forward strand.
TATTTTAAGACCTCCTGGAAATAGTTATCTCGGTTAGTAGACAAATACTTTTTTCCTATCTTCTACCTTTTTTAGACATAGTAATACTTTCTTTTTTCCTTTATCACTTCCATCTTAAAGAGTTATGACTTTTGCTGTACAGTAATGCTTCATTAGAACAAAACAGAAGGACAGGCCTGGCAGATGAAGTCACTTTATAGAGAAATGCCTGCTGGAAATGCTCTGTGACCAATTCATTTAACACTTGATCTCTAGAGTCCACTCCTTAATTGGACCTCTTAACATTTATAGCACACTAGAGGACTCTCAGGCTTCTTGTCTGTAAAAGAAACTCTTAACTTTTATTCCCGCTGCTATAAAAAACTCGGTACAGATTCTGTAATTTTTTTTTTTTTTTCCTCATCCCAACTCCCCTTACTCATGTTTCTTCTGTCTTTTCAGTAGATTTTGTGATGCAACATTTTATAACAAATTTGCCAAATCAGACTGATAAATAATTCTTTGTGGCAACGCGAGACTACGCTGTAGAGTTTAATCAGTTGAATGCCTCTGGTGTTTCTACTGATGATGAACTACCATCCAGTCTATTTGCATGTATTCTAAAGGCTCCTCTAGAGTACGGTGCTGTGTTCACAATTACATTTCTAAAGTTAGAAGCTTGGCTGTCGGTGAGCCCCTGGGTAAGGTAGTGCAACGGTGTGAGTGATGTTATAGCTGCTGTAAATGCAGTTCTGATATCGTAAAACTTGATCTGGCTTTATGTGCTTGTGCCCGAGTGGCAAGTTGTTAGTAATGCTAGAATTTACCTGAATTGTAGGTAAAATACCTATATGTTGCATTGCTTTCATTACTTTAGCCTTTTCTTTAGTGTGTGTGCAGCATCTGTGCACTGCCCGGGCTGTCAATCAAAGTGTAGCTGAGTGATTACAGTGCACTGTCCCGATGACTGTAAGCAATCGGATGCAGGAGGATATGACTTAATTTTCTCCCTGTAGCAGCTGCCCCAACTCCAGTATGACGGCTATGCGGGATTTAAATGCTGTTTACCTACAGATTACCACTATATCATGCAGCTGCTGTACTGATGTAGATGGCAGAAGATTGTACAGAAGCATAGGGTGAATTCTACACATAGATTAGCTTGACGTGGGGCTTGTCAGGAGCTCACAGTGGAGGGGTCTGCAGCACTGAGGAGCAGCAAGTGCTGCTGCGAAATGTAATTTTAGCAGTTCAAGAATGGCATCAGACCACCAGAGTATAAGAAAGAAACTTTATGTTGGTCTTAGCCTGTATATTAGCAATAAGTGTTTACTGTGCTCTGTGAAAAATAATGGGATTGTGAACATTGCGGCATAGTCGCCGAGCTCAGTGATCAGCTGCAGCGAAGATGCACAATGTTACCGCTGCAACAAAAACCCAATCAGTGACAGTAAGCCGGTGCTGGACGTGTGGAGGTGGAGTACCTGCTCTTTTTGTTATTTTAGAGTGTTTGGGTTTACTTTTCTGAAAGTGGAAAGCCTCTCTAAGTAATTTGCTAGTCTGTGACCATTTCCACACTGAGGTTCTGGAACAGTTAAATGTTTCCATGATTTAGGTAGTTTATTTTTCTTGTCCACAGAGTACTTTCACAGACAATCTCTTACAAGCTCTACACAACCTTCCAGAGGCTCTTCTGCCTCCCAGCAGACTAGATTTTCATGAAGACAAAATATTGGTTAGTACAGCTAGAGAACAGAAGCTGCTTGAGCGATGAATCACTGCATCAGATTCGTTTTTACGTTTCATTCTATCCTGAATAGGAAATGCTGCTTAATCTCCTCAATATAGATAATGGAAAACCACATCCAAAAATGTATGTAAAGCACATCTGTAATTAGTATCCTTCCTGCTACAACTACAAGATTGTTGTTTTATTATTTTTAATATAAATATTTTTAAATATGAAGAATGTAAGAAATTCTATTGATATTAATAGAGGAAAAAAACGAATTAATGCCCACTGTAGCCAGAGTTCAGGTTTCATGTGGGATTTCTTTGCAATCGCTTAGTCAGACAGCGAATTATCAAAGCAAGCTTTTCACAGACATAACCAACACAGGGAACACTGGTAAATTGGAGAAGAATTGTTAGCTGGATAACTTCAGCCGTCACTCAATAGAATCACAAAACTAGTAATGCGGTGCGTTTCCAAAATTACTTCACCGTTTTGTAGGTCAGGTATGGCCCCTCTCTGTCACTATCGGATTTAGCTAGGCTGAACCCTGGTGCTGAGGCTTCTACGAGCATTGTGAAGGCAAACACCTCCAAGGTTCTGGAAGCAGTCTCTAGTAGATAATCGTGAAGGCGTCTAGATAGGGTGTAGTTTTTTTGGAGAGCGTTACTGGAATCAGTGGATAGAAGTGATTTGTAAAAAAAAAAAAAAAAAAAAACTAAGTTATGCCTGACAGAGGTCATACAACTCCATAATACAGATAAAGGGCAGGCAGTGATCCCAAGACGAGAAGCTGCCTTGGTCAAATCAAAATGGCCAATAGACACCTTCACATCTGAACTGAAAAGAATGCATTATTGCTCAGGCAAGGTTTGGCAGATCTGAACTGGTTTGCATAATCCATGGTGATCCGCAAGAGGCCACATACTAATCATCCGACATAAATATATCCCTTTAAAGGAGTTGTCCACCTTTTTGTGAACATTTTATTTTCATACTTAAATGCATGCATTTTGGGCTAAAAATCATTTGTTGCAATAATTTTTTCACTACTTTTCAATTGGTGGAAGTTTATGGACAGGTCTGGTCACGTGCTCCTCCACCAGCAGCCATTGTATGGACAGGTCTGTGGGGAAAGCTGCACTAGCAAGGAGGAGAACCTGTCATACCTATATAATTGTAAGTGCCACAAAATCATGTCCCCAAAACATCTGATAAAATAAATATAATATGGCCGAACCCGTTGCCTCAGTCTGCTGCCAGCAATAGACAGCATAGTACAGAGGCTATAGGAGGCAAACAGTAATACATTTTTAATGAAAGCCAATTACAAAAATAGTTTTCAGCTGCAGATGGAAGGAAGAGAGCCACAGTAATTCATTACTGATGGGTAGGCGGAGCCCCAGATCAGGATGACACCTCAGATCAAAAGCGTGTTGACTGGCTGGCTCCTCCAGCTCGGGCTCCTCCTACTCAGCTCCTTCAGTCTAAGATTTGAGGTCTCAGAGGATGGTCGCTGCTAATGCAGCTCCTCAGAAGATTTTATTATTTTATTTCGGACAAGAGACTTGGATCACCAGTTGGTCTAGAGGTCTCAGGGGTACCAGCGCTGCTGTACCCCAACCTCTCCCTTGGCGGATCTGTATTTACATTATGGTCCCTGCAGAATCTTGCCGGCCCTGGGGGATGAGGAGAGCTTCCCTGGCGGGGACGCAAACCACACGTGCGGTCACTGCGTTCCTCGCCCTGGGGGGAAGCATGGGCACAAGCGCCACAAATCCTGAGGGGTCCCTGTGGCGCTAAGCTGGTGAGTACTCCACATTCTTTTATAATGTGTGTAGTGCTTTAGCGACTGCTGTGGCAGCGCTATTACATGTATCACTATGTGTTTTCAGCGACTGCGGTGGCATCGCTATTACACGTTATCACATGTATTCACTGTGATTATGCCAGTGTGCTTTAACGACTGCGGTGGCAGCGTTATTACATGTATTCACTGTGATTATGTCAGTGTGCTTTAACGACTGCGGTGGCAGCGTTATTACATGTATTCACTGTGATTATGTCAGTGGGCTTTAACAACTGCGGTGGCAGCGTTATTACATGTATTCACTGTGTGATATCAGTGTGCATTCGCGACCGCCGGTACATGTATTCAGTCACGGTGAGGAGAGAGGAGTTCCCGCTTTTTTATTTGAATTTTCGCGGCACTCTGAGCGCGCGCTTTCTGACAGTCTCCATTTCCTGCATCTTCTACATGGAGACACAGCGCAGCGGCCATTATTAATGCAGGAGCTGGAAGCTCCTCGGGGTCATCGCTCTCCCTTTCCTCCCGGCAGCTATTACCAGCAGGGTGAGTCGCTTCTGCGGAAGCTTAACCCCTTCAACTACAGGGCGCCTTCCTGATGTTTATTTCCTTTCTGCGGCTGTGCCGCATATATCTGGGAGCGCAGGGCGTCTTTTTTGAGCCAGTTCCTGCAATACACCTCCGTCCAGCAGAGGTTATGGGAGGCTGCGGCATTAACCCCTTGGAAGGCGGTTAACCCTTGTTTGAAGGGTCAGCTGGGGTAGCTCATGCTGTAAGAGCTTTGACCCTTCAGCGTCCGTTTTTTTCTTGATTGCTATATTGAGAAATAGTTACTGACAGTTTTAACCCGTTATATAATGTGTGAGGACATATCAAAGGCGTCCAAATACATTGTGATTGACGTCTACATAACGCACTATGCCATAACGTCTGCGCTTCAGATGCTCTATCCCAGCACCTACACCTGTACTACAGATGGTGATTGGCGCCTGCGATATCTGATTGACGCCTGCTCATCCGACGCCTGCGCTATGTATTCGCTATGTCCTACACCTGTCCTACGGATGTGCTGTGTCCTGCGCCTGCGCTACGGATATGTTGTATCCTGCGCCTACGCTACGGATGCGCTTGTGTCCTACGCTTGCACTGGGGATACGCTGTGTCCGGCGACTGCGTTACCTATGGAACTGTGTCCGGCACCAGGTTGTTTTTTGGCGACGCCAGCACAATTTTTCGATATGGCGGGCGCTGTCTGAATTACATGACAGGTATACCCTGTAAGGTTCAGACAAACTGGTAAGTCGGGCTGGATGTTTCCAGGAATCGCATAGGTCGCGATCGGCATTGTCATCTATGGATGAGCTTAATGGAGCAGTGGAGTAGGAAATGTCCAGACACGTTTTTTTCTCTGAGAACTGTATCCGTGTTCGACGGACTTAATTGATAATTCCGTCTCTTGAAGATTAGTAAATCTTCATAGCTTCCTGTTAAAGGGAAGGTAATGGTCCGCTGAAAGAAAAAAAAAAAAAAAAACGAAGATGGCGACAAAATCCATCTATGAGGCCGCAGGTCATGGATTCAGAGCGGTGCTAGGATCCATGTGTGCTTCTAAGGCTTCTCTGTGCTGGTTGTTCCGTCTACGGACGGTTTTGCAAAATAGATCTCCGTTACCTGAGATAGAGATCTCAAATGGTTGGAGACTGCAGCCCGTTGCAGCTATGATGCAGGTTTAGATCTGCGTTGCTACGGTCCAGGGCGCAAGCTTCGGCAGTCACAGTCAGAAGAGCTCTGTGACTTAGACAGTGGACTGGTCCAAACAAGTTTTGCTGGCTTTAGCTTACAAGGGAAAAGTAGCGCCTTTACCACAGCGTGGGGCTATGGCTTCTGTGTCTGACAGGCCTGGTGCCAATAGTGGTCGGAGGTCCTTTCGGCCTCGGGGACGATTCGGTCAGCCCTCTCGGGGATCGGGTCGTCCCTCTTTCTGGAGAACAAAGTCCTCCCGGAAATCTCACACTCCCTGGAAGCAGATTTTTCCGTCAAGCGGGAAACTGACAAGAAGCCCGCCAAGACTGACGCCAGGGTCCTCTCGAGAACTCTCGAGTGGGGGGTCGCCTGCTCCAATTCAGAGCGACTTGGATTTCCCGCGTTCCGGATTCCTGGGTAACGCGGGTCGTGTCGGCAGGCTATTTTCATAGAGTTTTTTCTTTTCAACCCCCGGACAGTTTTTGTTGCCAATCTCGCATTCCGTCAGAGCCCGAGCTTTTTGTCGCTCTGCGGTGAGAGGTCAAATTCCTTCTACAGAAGGGTGTGGTAATATCGGTTCCGCCAGAGGACCGGGGAAAAGGATTTTATTCCAATTCTTTTGTGGTCCCCAAAAAGGAGGACAAATTTCCCCTATTCGGGAAAAGATTGAATCGGCATCATCAGCGCTTTCTTCATTTTGCCATAGGTCGGGACCATTACCAGTTCGTGGCTCTGCCATTCGGCTTAGCCTCGGCGCCCAGAGTATTTACAAAGATTCTGGCGCCTCTCATGGCAATTCTTCGAAGACAAGGAATTACGATTCTTCCTTACCTGGACGATCTTTTGATCGTGGCATCCTCGGAGGAGGAAGCAGTGACAGCTCGCAATCTGTCTCTTCAGTTACTGAAGGACTTCGGTTGGCTGGTCAATTGGGAGAAGTCGTTTCTGGAACCGTCGCAAGCAATCCTCTTTTTGGGAATGCATTTCGACACGGTACGGGCAGTAGTCTCCCTACCTTCAGACAAACAGTCATGTCTTCTTCGACATGTACAGATCATGAAGTCTTCGACAACAATGTCCCTTCGGAAGTGTATGCGTCTTCTGGGTTTAATGGTGGCGTCCATGGAGGCAATTTAGTTTTCCCAGTTTCATTCCAGAGCTCTCCAAAGGTTCATCCTGAGTCATTGGAATCAGTCGCAATCGCTGGATTGCAGTGTCACCATCTCTCGCAGGGTGCGAGAGTCTCTAGGATGGTGGTTACGTCCAGGAGCTTTATCCCTGGGGAAATCTTTCCTCCCTCCGAAATGGTCGGTCATAACCACCGATGCCAGCCTGACGGGCTGGGGGGTGTTTGGAACGATTCCTGGATTCAGGGAGTATGGTCATCGGAAGAGGCTGTTTCTTCCGATCAATATCCTGGAATTGAGGGCGATTTTCCTTTGCCTACAACACTGGACGGTCCCTTTGAGCGGTCTGCCAGTCCGAGTGCAGACAGACAACGCGACAGCGGTTGCGTATATCAATCACCAAGGCGGGACAAGGAGTCCCAGGCTCATGGTGGAAGTGTCTCGGATCCTGATCTGGGCCGAGGCCAGGGTTCCAGCCGTTTCTGCAATCCACATTCCAGGGGTTCAGAATGTTACGGCGGACTTTCTCAGTCGCGAGAAGGTGGATCCCGGAGAATGGAGTCTTCATCCGGAGATTTTTGCAATGCTGTGCTCCCGTTGGGGAACTCCCCAAGTGGTTTTGATGGCATCCAGGTCCAATGCCAAGTTACCGATGTTCATGTCCAGGTTCAAGGACCCGAAGGCTGTGGCGGTGGATGCTCTAGTGGCTCAGTGGGACCAGTTCGAGCTTACTTCCTCTGGTGCTGTGTCGGATCAGACTAGAGAGAATCCCAGCTATTTTGATAGCTTCATATTGGCCAAGAAGGCTAATGTCGCTGTTGGCGGCACCTCTTTTTCCGCTTCTTTTTCGACCGGACCTGTTGACTCAGGGCCAGTTTGTCATCCGGACTTGGAGTCTCTGCGTTTGACGGCGTGGCTCTTGAGACCGAAATATTGACCCGTAGAGGTTTTTTCAGCCAAGGTCATTGCTACTCTTCGAGCTGCCAGAAGTCCGGCTTTTTCTAGGATTTACCACAAAACTTGGGAAACCTTCTTTTCGTGGTGTTTGGGATCTTCACGGAACCCGAGAAAGTTTTCTATTCCCAATCTGTTGGTTTTTCTGCAGCATGGGTTAGACAAGGGTTTGGCAGTTAGCACCCTGAAAGGTCAGGTTTCTGCTCTGTCCTTATTATTCCGGAGAGCTATTGCCTCGCGAAGGGACGTGCTTCCCTTTTTCCGCGGTATAACTCGTAAGTTTCCACCGCGGAAGACACCTGTGTCTCCTTGGCGGCTCAACCTTGTTTTGGAGGCTCTTCAGCATAAACCTTTTGAGCCTATGGATTCTGCTAGCCTTTCTTTACTTTCTTGGAAGGTGGCCTTCCTAGTAGCGGTCACCTCTTTGAGGAGGTTTCTGGGTTAGCAGCTCTTTCTTGCTTGCCTCCTTTTCTGGAGTTTTTTCCGGATCGTGTAGTGCTTCGCACACGGGGTGATTTTCTACCTAAAGTAATGTCACAATTTCATGTTAACCAGGTTATTGTGTTGCCTTCACTCTGTCCGGATCCGAAGAATGCGAAAGAGCGAGCTTTACACACATTGGATTTAGTGCGAGCCTTGAAGTTTTATTATCTATTACTCAAGGTTTTCGTAAGACGGACTCCCTGTTTGTGGTTCCAGCAGGTCGTCAGCGTGGTCAACGAGCCTCCAAGGATTCTATAGCTCGTTGGATCCGGTCAACTATTTTGGAAGCTTACCGTCTTGGGGGTGAATCTTGCCCGATTAAGATTCAAACCCATTCCACGAGAGCTGTGGCTTCATCGTGGGCTTTTCATCAAGGTGCCTCGGCAGTGCAGCTCTGCCGGGCGGCAACTTGGCGCTCTGTCCACACGTTTACAAAGTTTTATAAAGTGGACGTCAGTGCTTCCGCTGATGCAGCCCTCGGACTTAGGGTCCTGCAGGCAGCTGTAGTTTAAAGTTCTAGATGAACTTGTGTTTAGCGCTGGTTGCGCTTTTTTGTTAAGGTTGTTGGGTTTCTGCCTTTTGTTGGTTTTTTCCCACCCTTATTTTTGAACTGCTTTGGGACGTCCCATCAGTAATGAATTACTGTGGCTCTCTTCCTTCCATCTGCAGCTGAAACACGGATTTTGGTAAGAACTTACCTGTAAAATCCTTTTCAGCGAAGGAAGGAAGAGAGACACAGCACCCTCCCAAGGCAGAAGTGTGTTGATGTTTTCAGATGCAGCGCGACCCTTATCTGATTGCGATATCTGGCTGAGGTCAGCGCGCTAAGGCTCTGTTCCAGCATCGCCAGCTCATCACAGTAGTCAGGTTCAGTGAGTAGTACCTTGAATTCTGTGGTTTTTGGCTTACTTTGCATGCATAACCTGTATTCTTGTGTTTTCCCTGAAGTTCCTTCAGAAGGGGTTATGTTGCTCCGCTGGTGATCTTGGTTCTTCCCTAAAGCTTTGGTACGACTGAAGGAGCTGAGTAGGAGGAGCCCGAGCTGGAGGAGCCAGCCAGTCAACACGCTTTTGATCTGAGGTGTCATCCTGATCTGGGCTCCGCCTACCCATCAGTAATGAATTACTGTGTCTCTCTTCCTTCCTTCGCTGAAAAGGATTTTACAGGTAAGTTCTTACCAAAATCCGTGTTTTAGCCCCAATTACATGCATTCCTGTAAGTAAAAAAAAAAAAAATTGCCCCTAAAGGTGGTCAACGCTTTAATTTGTAGCAGAGCTTGTGCTCGCGCCACAGGCTGGAGGTGGCATTGAACAAGGAGGACCACCTTGTGAATGATGAGACCTTGTGAGCTAGCCACATCTAGTTTTATAACTGACTTTCATTTTGGTGAACTTTTCCTTGTACACGCAAGAAGTTTAAAATTGTGTAAATTTAATGAAAAAAAAAGATAAATATCATGAACTTGGTTTATAGATGATTTCCCTTCAAAGTAGCCTGGTGGCAAAGTAATGGCACTACTACACTGCAGTACAGTTTTTTTCTGCGTCTCTCAGTAGCCAGATGTGTGGACTAAGCCTCCTATTGCAGTATGCAGTACCAAGACATATGTCTTAGATGTATGGGAAAAACTTTGTGTGAAACTAGCTTCACCTTAAATGAGCAGTGAGTGAATGTATCTTACACTCTGGCCCATATTAGAGTAATTTTATTCAGTATCTTAAGTTTAAAGGGGGCTCTCCTCAAATAATGGTTGTAGCCCCATTGGATTGCTCTACTTGAAAGGGTCTTCCAGGTCTTTGCTTGTTTTTCGCTATGAGGCAAAGAACTTAGAGGCAGGTAGTTACTTACTATTTGCTTGTTTTGCTTGGCATCACTCTCTGGTGGTTCAGAGCGGTCTTGAACCACTCCTGCCAGTGATTCTGCTGCTTCATTTGACTCAAAGGGGTATCCCCTCTCCAAGATCCTATCCCAATATGTAATCGGTATAAAAAGAATAATACTAATAATATTAGCAAATACCTCCAATTAGAAATGTAGCATAGTTCTTCTGATTCGTTATGTCATTTACTGCATGTGCAGGGCAGTAGCTTAGGTATCCATGGTTACGATCACTCGTGTAGAGACAGTTGTTAGTAGTTGTAACCACAAATACTTAAGCTACTTCAATGCTCTGCACATGGTGTAAGCAACATGGCAAATCAGAAGAACTATGCCACATTTCTCTCTGGAGGTATTTTCTAATATTACACCTACTACATATTGGGATGGGATCTTGGAGATGGGAATACTGCTTTAACATCAGCTCTTCTTCAGCTCTGCGCTGTTGAAGGGGCGTCACTGCTGAGGACATTCTGATTGACAGCCGACTCCCCTCAGTTTGGCAGAAAAGGCAGATAGTTAATAACTACCTGCCTGAAAGTTCTTAAACCCCATGGGAAAAAATAAGCAAAGTTCAAGATAACCCTTTTAAACACTATATAAATCTGTATTAGGCGTCATTCACACATGCATTTGTTTTTACATCTGTAAGAAATGCACCACATTGTTTGCGGTGTGTCATAGATTTTGCCTACATTTTGCAT
>JARQOD010000001.1:870677993-870720956 GCA_033576555.1 Oophaga sylvatica
GAGTGCTGATTCCTCACCCCGCAGCGCAGCGATCGCTATCCTGCAGCTGCAGTCTCATTGGAGACATAAAATTGGCTGGGGCTCACAAATATATATATTGTGGTGAGTTTGCAATATTAACCCCTCTGAGGGTTATTTCTACCAGCTAAATTTTTTTGACTGAATACCGCTGGGGTAACCCTGCCTGGTGGAGCGTTAACCCTTCAGCATATAAAAAAAAAAAAACCGCATGGTTTTTGCTGGTATTACCGCTTTGACCTGCTCATACAGGTGAGACATGTCTGAGCAGAGTTCAGATGCCGCGGACCACGTCCCAGTGCCATTGCGGCAATCAGATACGCAGACCTCCACAGCGTCTAGCGCTGCGGTCGACAGCGGTGAAAAATTGGATGATATCGCTCGATCGATCAACAACTTGTCTGACCTTTTAGGTCAATATGTGTCTGCTAATTCCTCTCAGAGGAAGCGACGCAGGCCGTTACCGGCCTCTACACGGAGCGAGTCAGATGTATCTGATATTGGGCAGAGTTCCCCTTTAAATTCGGATGGAGAAATATCCGATTCAGAGGCGGACGAGCCGCAGGGGCGTTCCTCTATGGCGAAGCGTACGAGGCATTAATTGAAGCCATGAGAGATATATTACAGTTACCGGAGGAGGTAACTAGTCGTCCTGGTAAATCAGCACGCATGTTCCAGGAGTCCCGTGCTTTGCGTACAACATTGCCAGCTCTGGATGAGCTTAATAGTGTAATAGAGGAGGAACGTCTATGTCCAGATAAGCGTTTTCATGGAACGCATTTCTTGGATACACTTTATCCTTGCTCTGCGGAGTTAAAGGCTAATTGGACTTCTGCTCCTGAGGTGGATGTGTCTTTATCTCAGCTTAGTAAATCCTCACTACTCCCTATTAAGGGGAAAGCGAGCTTACAGGAGCCTTTGGATAGAAAAACAGAAATGGCGGCAAAAGCAAGCTATGAGGCTGCGGGTCATGGATTCCGAGCAGTGCTAGGATCCATGTGTGCTGCTAGAGCCTCTCTAGGCTGGTTGGCACGTCTGAAGACGGAGTTGCAAAATGAATCTCCGTTATCTGAGATACGGGAAACTTGTGAATGGTTGGAAACGGCAGCCTGTTATATCTTTGATGCCGGTCTGGATACGGCATCTCTGCTGGCCAAAGCGCAAGCTTCAGCGGTCACAGTCAGAAGAGCTTTATGGCTCAGACAGTGGGCCGGGGACGCAGTTTCCAAACAAGGGTTGTTGGCCTTACCTTACAAGGGTGGCCATCTTTTTGGATCCGACCTCACAGAGCTGATTTCCAAGGCTAAGGCGAAGGAATCAGCATTACCACAGCGTAGGGCTATGGCCTCGGTGTCCAGTAAGCCTGGTGTCTATAGTGGTCGGCGGTCCTTTCGGGGCCGAGGACGATCTAGTCACTCCTCGTGGGGATCGGGTCGTCCTTCCTTCTCAGGAAAGAAATCCTCTCAGAAAACTCGTACTCCCTGGAAGCGGAGTTTCCGCCAGGACAAGCGGGAACTTGACAAGAAGCCCGCAAAGTCGGATTGACGCCAGGGGTCCACTCGAGGATTCTCGAGTGGGGGGTCGCCTGCTTCTTTTCAAGGCGACTTGGATGGCTCGCGTTCCAGATTCCTGGGTAACGCGGATAGTGTCGGCAGGCTATTTCATAGAGTTTGCTTCTCGACCCCCAAATGTTTTTTGTCAATCTCGCGTTCCGTCGGAACCCGAGCTTGTTGTCGCTCTACAGCGAGAGGTCGAATCTCTGCTACAAAAGGGTGTAGTGATACCGGTTCCGTCAGAGGACCGAGGGAAAGGTTTTTATTCCAACCTTTTTATAGTTCCCAAAAAGGAGAACAAATTTCGCCCGATTCTGGATCTCAAGCGATTAAACCGGCATGTCCATGCCCGGAAATTTCGCATGGAATCGCTTCGCTCCGTTGTGGCAGCTCTGTCACAGAACGATTTTCTGGTGTCAATCGACATTCGCGACGCCTATTTGCATATTCCCATCGGAAAGGCTCATCAGCGCTTTCTTCGATTTGCCATAGGTCAGAATCATTACCAGTTCGTGGCTCTGCCTTTCGGCTTAGCCTCAGCGCCAAGGGTCTTTACAAAAATTCTGGCGCCCCTCATGGCAATCCTTCGAAGACAGGGGATTACGATTCTCCCTTATTTGGACGATCTTTTGATCGTGGCTTCCTCGGAGGAGGAGGCGTTGACTGCTCGGGATTTGTCTCTTCAGTTTCTGAAGGACTTCGGTTGGCTGGTCAATTGGGAGAAGTCGTCCCTGGAACCATCGAGGACAATCCTCTTTTTGGGAATGCATCTCGACACGTTTCGGTCGGTAGTTTCCCTACCACCAGACAAACAGTCATGTCTTCTTCGACATGTACAGATTATGAAATCCTCAACGGCAATGTCTCTACGGAAGTGTATGCGTCTTCTGGGACTGATGGTGGCGTCCATGGAGGCAATTCCTTTTGCCCAGTTCCATTCCAGGACTCTCCAAAGGTTCATCTTGAGTCGATGGAATCAGTCGCAATCGCTGGATTGCAGTGTCACCATTTCTCGCGCGGTGCGGGATTCTCTAGAATGGTGGTTACGTCCAGGGGCATTCTCCCTGGGGAAGTCTTTCCTTCCTCCGAAGTGGTCAGTCATAACCACCGATGCCAGCCTGACGGGCTGGGGGGTATTTGGAACAATCTCTGGATTCAGGGGTATGGTCATCGGAAGAGTCTGTTCTTCCGATCAACATCCTGGAATTGAGGGCGATTTTCCTTTGCCTCCAACATTGGACGGTCCCTTTGAGCGGTCTGCCAGTCCGAGTGCAGACAGACAATGCGACGGCTGTCGCGTATATCAATCACCAAGGTGGGACAAGGAGTTCCAGACTCATGGTAGAGGTGTCCCGAATTCTGATTTGGGCAGAGGCCAGTGTACCAGCCATTTCGGCGATTCACATTCCAGGGGTTCAGAATATTACAGCGGACTTTCTCAGTCGCAGAAGGATGGATCCCGGGGAATGGAGCCTCCACCCGGAAGTTTTTGCACTACTGTGCTCTCGCTGGGGAACCCCCCAAGTGGATTTGATGACATCCAGGTCCAATGCCAAGTTACCGACGTTCATGTCCAGGTACAAGGACCCGAAGGCTGTGGCGGTGGATGCTCTAGTGGCTCAGTGGGATCAGTTCGAGCTGATCTATGTATTCCCGCCGATATCCTTACTTCCTCTAGTACTGCGTCGGATCAGACTAGAGAGAATTCCAGCTATTTTGATAGCTCCAGACTGGCCAAGAAGGGTGTGGTTCTCGACAATAATGTCGCTGTTGGCGGCACCTCCTTTTCCACTCCCTCTTCAACCGGACTTGTTGACTCAGGGGCCCGTTTGTCATCCGGACTTGATGTCCCTGCGTTTGACGGCGTGGCTCTTGAGACCGAAATCTTGACCCGTAGAGGTTTCTCAGCCGAGGTCATTGCTACCCTTCGTGCTGCAAGAAGTCCGGCTACTACTAGGATTTACCACAAAATTTGGGAAACCTTCTTTTCGTGGTGTTTGGGGTCCTCTCGGAACCCGAGAAAATTTTCCATTCCCAACCTGTTGGCTTTTCTGCAGCATGGGCTAGACAAGGGTTTGGCAGTCAGCACCCTGAAAGGTCAGATTTCTGCTCTGTCCTTATTGTTCCGGAGAACCATTGCTTCAAATAGAGACGTGCTCTCCTTTTTCCGAGGTATATCTCGTAAGTTCCCGCCGCGGAAGGCACCCGTGTCTCCTTGGCGGCTCAACCTTGTTTTGGAGGCTCTTCAGCATAAACCTTTTGAGCCTATGGTTTCTGCTAGCCTTTCTTTACTTTCTTGGAAGGTGGCTTTTCTTGTTGCAGTCACTTCCTTGAGGAGAGTTTCTGAGTTGGCAGCTCTTTCTTGTTCGCCTCCTTTTCTGGAGTTTTTTCCGGATCGTGTAGTGCTTCGCACTCGGGGTGATTTTTTGCCTAAAGTGGTGTCACAATTTCATGTCAACCAGGATATTGTGTTGCCTTCATTCTGCCCGGATCCGAAGAATGTGAAAGAGCGAGCTTTACACACATTGGATTTAGTGCGGGCCTTGAAGTTTTATCTATCTATTACTCAAGGTTTTCGTAAGACGGACTCCCTATTTGTGGTTCCAGTCGGTCGTCGGCGTGGTCAACGAGCTTCCAAGGATTCTATAGCTCGTTGGATCCGGTCAGCTATATTGGAAGCTTACCGTCTTCAGGGTGAATCTTGCCCGATTAAGATTCAAGCCCATTCCACGAGGGCTGTGGCTTCATCGTGGGCTTTTCACCAAGGTGCTTCGGCAGTGCAGCTCTGCCGGGCGGCAACTTGGCGCTCTGTCCACACGTTTACGAAGTTTTATAAAGTGGACGTCAGTGCTTCCGCTGATGCAGCCCTCGGACGTAGGGTCCTGCAGGCAGCTGTAGTTTAAAGTTCTGGATGAACTTGTGTTTAGCGCTGGTTGCGCTTTGTTGTTAAGGTTGTTGGGTTTCTGCCTCTTGTTGGTTTTTTCCCACCCTTATTTTTGAACTGCTTTGGGACGTCCCATCAGTAATGAATTACTGTGGCTCTCTTCCTTCCATCTGCAGCTGAAACACGGATTTTGGTAAGAACTTACCTGTAAAATCCTTTTCAGCGAAGGAAGGAAGAGAGACACAGCACCCTCCCAAGGCAGAAGTGTGTTGATGTTTTCAGATGCAGCGCGACCCTTATCTGATAGCGATTATCTGGGCTGAGGTCAGCGCGCTAAGGCTCTGTTCCAGCATCGCCAGCTCATCGCAGTAGTCAGGTTCCGTGAGTAGTACCTGGAACTCTGTGGTTTTTGGCTTTCTTTGCATGCATAACCTGTATCCTTGTGTTTTTTTCTCTGAAGTTCCTTCAGAAGGGGTTATGTTGCTCCGCTGGTGATCTTGGCTCTTTTCCTAAAAGCTTTGGTACGACTGGAGCTGAGTAGGAGGAGCCCGAGCTGGAGGGGCCAGCCAGTCAGCACTCTTTTGATCTGAGGTGACATCCTGATCTGGGGCTCCGCCTACCCATCCGTAATGAATTACTGTGTCTCTCTTCCTTCCTTCGCTGAAAAGGATTTTACAGGTAAGTTCTTACCAAAATCCGTGTTTTTCCCACAAAAATGATCTTTTAGCCACCAATTTTTTATTTTCCCAAGGGTAAGGGGAGCAATTGGACCCCAAAAGTTGTTGTCCAATTTGTCCTGAGTACGCTGATACCCTATATGTGGGAGAAAACTACTGTATGGGCACACGTCAAGGCTCGGAATAGAAGTAGTGATGTTTAGTAATGGCAGACTTAGATGGAATGGTCTGCAGGTATCATGTCGCGTTTGGAGAGCCCCTGATGTGCCTAAACAGTGGAAACCCCATTTTGGAAACTAGACCCCCAAAGGAACTTATCTAGATGTGTTATGAGAACTTTGAACCCCCAAGTGCTTCAAAAAAGTTTATAACGTAGAGCCATAAAAATAGTCATATTATTTTCCATAAAAATGATATTTTCGCCCCCAATTTTTTATTTTCCCAAGGGTAACAGAAGAAATTGGACCCCAAGAGTTATTGTGCAATTTGTCCTGAGTATGCTGATACCCCATATGTGGGGGTAAACTACTGTTTGGGCTCATGGCAGAGCTCAGAAGGGAAGGAGCACCGTTTGACTTTTTCAACGCCGAATTGGCTAGAAATGAGATCAGACGCCATGTCACGTTTGGAGAGCCCCTGATGTGCCTAAACAGTGGAAACCCTCCAATTCTAATTCCAACCCTAACCCCAACACACCCCTAACCCTAATCATAACCCTAACCACAGACCTAACCCTAACACACCCGTAACCCTAGTCCCAACCCTAACTTTAGCCCCAACCCTAACCCTAATGGGAAAATGGAAATAAATACATTTTTTTAATTTTATTATTTTTCCCTAGCTAAGGGGGTGATAAAGTGGGGTTTGATTTACTATTTATAGCGGGTTTTTATGATTGGCAGCTGTCACACGCTAAAAGACGCTTTTTATTGCAAAAAATAGTTTTTGCATCACCACATTTTGAGAGCTATAATTTTTACATATTTTGGCCTACAGAGTCATGTGAGGTCTTATTTTTTGCGGGACGAGTTGACGTTTTTATTGGTACCATTTTTGGGCACATGACATTTTTTGATCGCTTGTTATTACGATTTTTGGGAGGTTAGAATGAACAAAAATCAGCAATTCATGAATTTCTTTTGGCGGGGGCGTTTATACCGTTCCGCGTGTGGTAAAATTGATAAAGCAGTTTTATTCTTCAGGTCAGTACGATTACAGCGATACCTCATTTGTATCATTTTTTTATGTTTTGGCGCTTTTATACAATAAAAAGATTATATATAAAAAATAATTATTTTTCATCGCTTTATTCTGCGAGCTATAACTTTTTTATTTTTTCCCTGTTGACGCTGTATGGCAGCTCATTTTTTGCGGGACAAGATGACGTTTTCAGCAGCACCATGTTTATTTATATCCGTCTGTTTGATCGCGTGTTATTCCACTTTTTGTTCGGCGGTATGATGATAAATCATTGTTTTATAGCCTTGTTTTTTTTTTTTGTTTTTTTTAAGGGGTTAAGTAATGGGACAGGTTTATAGGGCCGGTCGTTATGGACGCGGCAATACTAAATGTGTACTTTTATTGTTTTGTTTTTTTTATTTACATGAAGAAAGGAATTTATTGGGAATTTTTTTTTTTTCATTATTTATGATTTTTTTTTTTTACACTTGTTGTTTTTATTTTGTTAACTTTTTTACTTTTTCCCAGGGTGGGACATCACTGAATAGGGTCAGATCAGCTGACACCCGGCCGCGATCAGCTGCGCTCCCCCTGTGAGCGCAGCTGATCGCATATGACGTACTATTCCGTCCCTGGGAATTAAGTACCAGGTCACATGGACGGAATAGTACGTCGGATGGTATTAAGGGGTTAAGCTGGTGTTATAAAGTATTCTAATTTACGGAGATGACTTTTGGGTTTTCAGAATCATCAAGATTAACAGAAATAAACACTTGAAATAGACCACTCGGTTTGTAATGACTATATAATATATGAGTTTCCCTTTTTGTATTGAAGAACTGAAATTAACTTTTTGATGACATTCTAATCTTACATGTAAAGCGCCATGGAATAAATGGCACTATAAAAATGAATAATAATAATAATAATTTAGTGAGAAACACTTGTACAGTCATGGCCAAAAGTTTTGAGAATGACACAAATATTAATTTTTACAAAGTCTACTGCTTCACTTTTTCTAATGGCAATTTGCATATACTCCAGAATGTTATAAAGAGTGATCAGCTTCACAGCAATTACTTGCAAAGTCAATATTTGGCTAGAAAATGAAATTTATCCCCAAAAACACATTTCAACATCATTGCAGCCCAGCCTTAAAAGGACCAGCTAACCTCTTTTCAGTGATTGCTCCATTAACACAGGTGTGGGTGTTGATGAAGACATGGCTGGAGATCAATCTGTCATGATTAAGTAAGAATGACACCCACTGGACACGTTAAAAGGAGGCTGGTGCTTGGCATCATTGTTTCTCTTCTGTTAACCATGGTTATCTCTAAAGAAACACGTGCAGTCATCATTGCAATGCACAAAAATGGCCTAACAGGGAAGAGTATCGCAGCTAGAAAGATTGCACCTCAGTCAACAATCTATCGCATCATCAAGAACTTCAAGGAGAGAGGTTCCATTGTGGCCAAAAAGGCTTCAGGGCGCCCAAGAAAGACCAGCAAGCGCCAGGACCGTCTCTTAAAAGTGTTTCAGCTGCGGGATCGGGCTACCAGCAGTGCAGAGCTTGCTCAGGAATGACAGCAGGCAGGTGTGAGTGCATCTGCACGCACTGTGAGGCGGAGACTCTTGGAGCAAGGCCTGGTCTCAAGGAGGGCAGCAAAGAAGCCACTTCTCTCCAGAAAAACATCATGGACAGACTGATATTCTGCAAAAGGTACAGGCAGTGGACTGCTGAGGACTGGGGTAAAGTTATTTTCTCTGATGAATCCCCTTTTCGATTGTTTGGGACATCAGGAAAACGCCTCATTCGGAGAAGACAAGGTGAGCGCTACCACCAGTCTTTTCTCATGCCAAGTGTTAAGCATCCTGAAACCATTCATGTGTGGGGTTGCTTCTCAGCCAAGGGAATCGGCTCTCTCACAGTCTTGCCTAAAAACACAGCCATGAATAAAGAATGGTACCAGAATGTCCTCCAAGAGCAACTTCTCCCAACCCTCCAAGAGCAGTTTGGCGATCAACAATGCCTTTTCCAGCATGATGGAGCACCTTGCCATAAAGCAAAGGTGATAACTAAATGGCTCAGGGATCAAAACAGAGATTTTGGGTCCATGGCCTGGAAACTCCCCAGATCTTAATCCCATTGAGAACTTGTGGTCAATCATCAAGAGACAGGTGGACAAACAAAAACCTAAAAATTCTGACAAAATGAAAGCATTGATTGTGCAAGAATGGACTGCTATCAGTCAGGATTTGGTCCAGAAGTCGATTGAGAGCATGCCAGGGAGAATTGCAGAGGTCCTGAAGAAGAAGGGTCAACACTGCAAATATTGACTTGCTGCATTAACTCTTTCTAACTGTCAATATAAGCTTTTGTTACTCATATGTTTGCCATTATATTTCTGTCTGTGATAAAAACATCTGTCAAACACACATAAAAACCAGAGGGCAGCAGATCATGTGAAAATATATTTGTGTCATTCTCAAAACTTTTGGCCATGACTGTACAAGCAAGCCCAGATGCTTGGATAAAACCTGAGCATGCTCGGATAACACGTTATCCTAGCACGCTCGCTTATCACTAATGTATACTATTGATTAATGGAATAAAAATGAAAACGTCCGTTACATTTTAAAGAAGCCCCCTCATCAAATTGTTATCCTCTTGATATATTGCAGTCATCATAATACATATAACTGTGCACTTAGAATTGCTAATTTTGCCCTTCTATCCAGTTAATTCTTCTATTTTCCATTAGGTCTATGACATCATGTGATTAAAAACTGACTAGCTGAATCCTTATTAGCTCGATACAGAAACAGGAAGTCTTTTTCCAACATGAGTCAGCACTAGAACTGGGTCAAAAGTTGAAGATGGGGATGACTCATGCCAGGTAAAGAGACTTCCTGTTTCTGCATAGAACGTGGAAGGATTCTTCTTTTAATCATGTATTGTCATAGACCTAATGGAAAAGAGAATTAGCTGGGTAGACAGGCAAAATAAGTAATTGTAAGTGTACAGTGCTATATAATATGATGACTGCAATATATTGAGTGGATAACAATTTTGACGGGAGGGCATCTTCAACCTTCTCTACAAGATCACTGCACTAATGGTACCTGCTCATTCAGAAGATTATATAAGAATTTTTTCTTGGTGACAATTCAGATTAGTAGTCATGGTAGTGCAAATAAATGAGTGCAATTAATAAAAATATGTCTATCAAGTTTAACTAGTAGAAGAGAAGAGGAAAGCGAAGAGAAGTAAATATTAACACTTTGTTTCTCTTTACAAAACCATAGAAAGACAAAATAACCAATCTGCCCTAGACAGGAGACATTTTTTTTTTAGGAAGTGGGGTGATCAGACAAGGATTTACATTTACTGAAAAGTGAACTTAGAAATAAGATAACATTATTTTCAGTGTTGGCAGCTAAGAATTTGTTGTTGTTTTCCAAAAAACTTTGAAACCTGCTAGCTCTCGAAATGCCGGGAGCTGTGTGTAACGAGAAGTCCTGCTGGAGCCTAACCCATGAGAGTCAATCGTATACATGTGAATAATCCTGAAGCTTCGCCATTCTGAAATGTTGATATATAAAACTGTGACCCCTCTTCTGGTCTGCCATGTACCGAAAGGTCTTCCAACAATCTTTCTGAAATCCTTTGTGTCTCTGTTTCTCAGATTTATAAATATAAATAAACAAACACTGAAATAAACAAACATTGAGCTTAACCCCTTAAAGACCGCCGATACGCCTTTTAACGGCGGTCATTAAGGGTACTTAAACCACAGCGCCGTTAATTAACGGCGCTGTGGAAAAAGTGAATAGGCCCCCCCAGAGGCGCATTTTCTCCGGGGTCTTGGCTACCGGGGGTAGCCAAGACCCCAGAGAACATGAATCGGGTCGGTTTTTACCGATACCGATGTTGCGATCGCCGTTATTAACCCTATAACGGCGACCGCAACAAAAAAAAAAAAAAGTTGTGTCATTTAATTTCTTTGTCTCCTGATGTCATCGGACATCAGAGGACCGAGAAAAAGGGTCCCCGGGACCCCCATGTGGCCCCCGATGTCCTGTATGTGGCCCCAGGGCCCTCGGTGTCCCCCGGGGCCGGCGCGATGAAGAAAATGGCGGGCGCATGCTCAGTGCGCCCGCCGCTATGTGCCGCTTTGTCCTGGGGGGATGGGCAAATATTCTCTGGGGTCTCGGCTACCGGGGGTAGCCGAGACCCCAGAGAACATGATCCGGGTCGGTATTCACCGATCCCGGTGTTGCGATCGCATCTATGCAAGCATAGATGCGATCGCAAAAAAAAAAAAAAATGATTTCTCTCCCCTCTGATGTGATCGCACATCAGAGGGGAGAAAATGAGGGTCCCCTGTCCCCCGATCGCCCCCCCGTATACTTACCGGTGTCCTCCGTCCTCCCGCAGGCCCCAGGATCCCGGCGTCTTCTTCCTGCAAAAAAAAAATGGCGGGCGCATGCGCAGTGCGCCCGCCGATCTGCTTGGCGGCAGATTCAAAAATGATTTCATTCATTCTCCAGAAAGTGCATTTTGATCACTGTGATAAACTATCACAGTGATCAAAATAAAAAAAACAGTACATAACCCCCCATTTATCACCCCCTTAGTTAGGGACATATAATAAAAAATAGAAATTATATTTATTTTCATTTTTCTGTTGGGTTAGGGTTATAATTAGGTTAGGGTTATAATTAGGGTTAGGGTTATAATTAGGTTAGGTTATAATAGGTTAGGGTTAGCATTAGGGTTAGGGTTATAATTAGCGTTAGGGTTAAGCTGGGTTCATACTGCGTTATGGCAGTCCGTTAGACGGACTGCGTACACCGCGGTATAACGCGGTGTAACGCAGTCCGTTAACGCTGCCATTCACCCCCATTTGAGGGCGCATCGCGACGCATGCCGTAAAGCGGGATGCGTTTGCAACGTGCCATCATTCAGTGACGGAGCCTCGACGCGGGCTGCAGCGTCTGGGCTCCGTCACCGCTAGCTGCAGATGAATCATCTGCTGATTCCTCTGCGCTAGCGGGTATAGCATAACGCGATCGTGTTATGCTATACCGTTACCAGCCCGTCAACGCTATGTGTTGAACGGGCTGGTAAAACGCAAAATGAACCTAGCCTTAGGGTTAGGGTTATAAGGTTATAATTAGGGTTATTAATTAGGGTTAAGGTTAGGAATTAGGGTTTAGGTTAAAATTAGGGTTAGGGTGTTAGGGGCAATTAAGGATCAGGGTCTAAGGGGTTCAAAATAAATGGGTTGGCCGCTGATTTAGGTATAGGATTAGGGTTGGGATTAGGGTTAGGGTGGTGTTGCTTGGGGATTGGGGTTCAGGTGCTAGAATTGAAGAGGGTATTTCCAATGTATTTTAGGCACATCAGGGGGTCTCCAAACACGACGTGGCATTCAAAAAGTCAAATGTCGCTCCCTCCCTTCCGAGCCCTGCCGTGCGCCCAAACAGTGGTTTACCCCAACATATGGGGTATCAGCGTACTCAGGACAAATTGCACACCAATTTTGGGATTCTAATTTCTCCTGTTACCTTGGGAAAATAAAAAATAGCTGGCTAAAAAAAACATTTTTGAGAAAAAAAATGATTTTTCATTTTCACGGCTCTGCGTTTATAAATTTCTGTGAAGCACTTGGGGGTTCAAAGTGCTCACCACACATCTAGATAAGCTCCTTGGGGGGTCTAGTTTCCAAAATGGTGTCACTTGCAGGGGGTTTCTACTGTTTAGGTACATCAAGGGCTCTGCAAACACAACATGACGCCCGCAGAACATTCCATCAAAGTCTGCATTACAAAATGGCGCTCCTTCCCTTCCAAGCACTCCCATGCGCCCAAACAGTGGTTTCACCCCACATATGGGGTATCAGCGTACTCAGGAAAAATTGCACAGCAACTTTTTGGGTCCAATTTCTCCTGTTACCCTTGGGAAAATAAAAAAAATAGCGGGCTAAAGAATCATTTTTGAGGAAAAAAATGATTTTTTATTTTCACGGCTCTGCGTTTATTAATTTCTGTGAAGCACTTGGGGGTTCAAAGTGCTCACCACACATCTAGATAAGTTCCTTAAGGGGTCTAGTTTCCAAAATGGTGTGATTTGTGGGGGGTTTCGACTGTTTAGGCGTATCAGGGGCTCTCCAAACGCGACATGGCGTCCAATTTCAATTCCAGCCAATTTTGGTTTGAAACAGTCAAACGGCGCTCCTTCACTTCCAAGCCCTGCCGTGCGCCCAAACAGTGGTTTACCCCCACATATGGGGTATCGGCATGCTCAGGACAAATTGCACAAAAACTTTTGGGGTCTTGTTACCCTTGGGAAAATAAAAATTGGGGTAAACAGATCGTTTTTGTGGAAAAAATATGATTTTTTATTTTCACGGTTCTATGTTATAAACTTCTGTGAAGCACTTGGAGGTTCAAAGTGCTCAACACACATCTAGATAAGTTCCTTAGGGGGTCTAATTTCCAAATGGGGTCACTTGTGGGGGGTTTCCACTGTTTAGATCACATCAGGACCTCTACAAACACGACATGACGTCCAGACAATTCTGCGCTGAAAAAGTCAAACGGCGCTCCTTCCCTTCCAAGCTCTGCCTTGCACCCAAACAGTGGTTTACCCCCACATATGGGGTATCAGAATGCTCAGGACAAATTGCACAAAAACTTTTGGGGTCTTGTTACCCTTGGGAAAATAAAAATTGGGGTGAAAAGATTGTTTTTGTGGAAAAAATATGATTTTTTATTTTCACTGTTCTATGTTATAAACTTCTGTGAAGCACTTGGAGGTTCAAAGTGCTCACCACACATCTAGATAAGTTCCTTAGGGGGTCTAGTTTCCAAAATGGGGTCACTTGTGATGGGTTTCCACTGTTTAGACACATCAGGGCCTCTACAAACGCGACATGGCGTCCAGCCAATTCTGCGTTGAAAAAGTCAAATGTCGCTCTTTCCCTTGCAACCTCTGCCGTGCGCCAAAAAGTGGTTTACCCCCACATATGGGGTATCTGCTTAATCAGGAGAAATTGCACAACAAATTTTGTGGTTCATTTTTTCTTTAACAGTTGTGAAAATAAAAAAATAGGTTCCGAATTAAAGTTTTTGCAAAAAAAGTTAAATGTTAATTTTTTCCTTCCACATTGCTTCAGTTCCTGTGAAGCACGTAAAGGGTTAATAAACTTCTTGAATGTGGTTTTGAGCACCTTGAGGGGTGCAGTTTTTAGAATGGTGTCACTTTTGGCTATTTCTATCATATAGACCCCTCAAAGTGACTTCAAATGTGAGGTGGTCCCTAAAATAAAAATGGTGTTGTAAAAATGAGAAATCGCTGGTCAACTTTTAACCCTTATAACTTCGTAACAAAAAAAAATTTTGGTCCCAAAATTGTGCTGATGTAAAGTAGACATGTGGGAAATGTTATTTATTAAGAAATTTGTGTGACATATCTCTCTGATTTAAGGGCATAAAAATTTAAAGTTTGAAAATTGTTAAATTTTCAAAATTTTTCGCCATATTTCCGTTTTTTTTCATAAATAAATACAAGTCATATCAAAGAAATTTTACCACTAACGTGAAGTACAATATGTCACGAAAAAACAATCTCAGAATCAGCGGGATTCGTTAAAGCGTTCCAGAGTTATAACCTCATAAAGTGACAGTGGTCAGAATTGTAAAAATTGGCCCGGTCATTAAGCTGCAAAATGGCTCTGTCACTAAGGGGCTAAAGAGAGAATCCTTAATTAGGTAAGATTAGATAAGTGGTGTGAAAGTTTTATGGACCCCATATGCATGTGAGATCAAAGGACTGGTGGTGTCTCCATTGTTTTTGGAGGAAGTTGCTCAGATTTGGTAATGGGCCATGAATCCTCCTGACAGATTGAGACCTGAGTGAACAGAATCAAAGATGTTAATGAATTTGCTTTCCCAAACTCTGCGATGTTTTTGCGATTGGAAATTGCCTTTCAAAATGACAATTTTCATATTGTCTATGTTGTGTCCTGGACCACAGAAATGTTTAGCCACTGGTAGATGGTTTTTTTTGTCTGTAATCATATGACGATGTGACCTCATCCTTGCTCTCAGTCTCTGTCCTGTTTCTCCAACATAGAGGCCACCCACAGGACATATATTGCATAAAATTAAATATACCACATTAGAGGAGGAACTTGTGAATGTCCCGGGGATCTTATAGTTTTGCTGTGTGTTGGGGACTTGGATCTTGTTGTTGGTCTCTATATGACAGACAGCAAGTGTG
This sequence comes from Oophaga sylvatica, assembly GCA_033576555.1. Taxonomy (NCBI): domain Eukaryota; kingdom Metazoa; phylum Chordata; class Amphibia; order Anura; family Dendrobatidae; genus Oophaga; species Oophaga sylvatica. The sequence continues at coordinate 870,692,592 of JARQOD010000001.1, forward strand.
ACAGAGGCAGTAGGGGAGGAAATATGGTAATGCTATAGGGGAGGAAATTGAAAAATAATTAAGTAGTTGGTTCCTCAGCTGCATAATCAGAAGGCCCGGGATGATAGTCTAGTATAGTAGTGATTATGGGGATTTTAACCCCTCAACTTATTGCAGGATAATTTAATGGGCCAGTTCATGGAAGACCAGATGAGGTAATGCTCTGTTGGATCTGGTAATTTTTATGAAGCAGACAGAGCTTGTTGGAAATGTCACGGTTCACAAAAACCTTGTTACCAGTGACCACAATATAATTTAATTTTGCTTTCATTGTAAAATTCATGCTCGGACTGAAAGAGCAAAAACACAATTTTAAAAAGTCCAATTTCTTAAGGTTGAAGGTTGCACGTTAGGACATTGACTGTCAGATGGTGATATCAATGATAAATGGGAGTATTTCAGTCTATATTGGTCAGTCAGAATGCAATGTTCAATAGCTAACAAGTATAGACAAGAAAAATTTAACCTCACATAGTTCATACCTATGGGTAGGAAGGCTACTGATTACAAAAATGTGCATTTAGAATATATGCATGTGAGGGGGAGCATTAGAATTTAAAAGCTATAAAGAACTTAAGCCAATTTGATTACTTTTTACAGATTTTATTAAGTGAAAAAATGAACTGCTGGTAGCCAAGGAAAGCAAGACAATTCCAAATACATTCTTTAAATATATTAATACAAATAAAACAAAGTCGCTTTGTCCGGTTCTGTTGCGCTGTGTCCGATGCTGCTGCGGGGGGGGGGGGGGGGCTCTGCCGACATTTTGTGAAAGGCCTGAGCCCCCACAGTTCCATGGTTTCCTCCTGTGCGGTGGACTACGGGAAAATGGCCGCCAGGTCCGGTGCATGTGCAGATGGAGATCTCTGCACCAAGATCTCGGGAGATGAGATCTCATCTCCCGAGATCTTGGTGCAGAGATCTCCATCTGCGCATGCGCCGCCCCTGTTAACCATTTTCCCGGAGTCCATAGCATAGGAAACCATGGAACTGTGGGGGCTCAGGCCTTTCACAAAATGTCGGCAGAGCCCCCCCCCCCCCCCGCAGCAGCACTGAACACCCGCAGTGGCGCACCGCACATTGGAACACCCCCTTATCCCAGGTTGCAGCATCACCCCACTCCTGTCTCCTCCAGCAGTGACCCTGAGACCCCGCTTCACCGCAGCCACCACCTCCCCAGTAAGCAATAAGACGCATGGATTATAAGAAGCACCACAATTTTAATAAGAAAAGTTTTTTTTTCCTATTTTTCTCCTCAAAATTTGGTGTGCGTGTTCTAATCCGGAGCGTCTTATAATCCGAAAAATACGGTAATATATGGAATTATCAGTGTTTCTATTTCTGCAGATGACACCAAGCTATGCCATGTAGTATAGCGCAGTCTATGGAAGACGTTCATAAATTACAGGATGACTTGGCAAGCGAACAGTTTGGGCATCCACTTAGCAGATGAGGTTCAATGTGGAGAAATGTAAAATTGTTCTTCTGGGCATTAATAAATATCTTATGTTCTTGGGAGAGTAAAACTAGGAGAGACTTTGTAGTGAAGTATCTGGGTGTAATTTTAGATTAGACTAATGGCATGCAATGTCAGTAAGCAGCTTCTAAGGTCAGTATGATTTTGTTGTGTATTGGAAGAGCTATGAGCTTGCAGGACAGGGATGTAAAACCACTTTACAAAGATGTAATTCAACTCCTCTGGAATATGCAGTTCTGGTTTTGATCCATTTCATAGAAAGAATACCCTTAGAGCTAGAAAAGATACAAAGGAGAGATAGAAAATGATACAGGTGTGGAGGATCTCGGTTATGAGGACAATTTTAAATAATTACATTTATTTAGTCTGAGAAGAATTTTCTAAGATGGGGTATGATGAAGGCTGGGGCTAAATGGTGATTTTGGGGGCTCTCCCTCCAATTGGTGACAGGTTTATTCTCTAGAGGAGACAGGCCTTTTTTACCATGAGATCTATAAATCAGTGAAGCAGCCTACCTAAAGGACTGGTCCCAGCGGTAACTGTTAATGGCATCTAAAAAAAGGCTTATATAAGCTTTTAGTAGAAATAACATATATGCTTATGGAAATATGTAAAGTTCTTTTCAGAATACTTGGTCAAGTGAATCGATAATTAGGATCGGAGGGAAAAATGAGTGCTTTGAACTGGATTGGATCATGCATTGTGATTGTGCCCTTCCTTTCCATCCATACGTTCAACTTGATGGACTTCTGTAATTTCTCAATTGTATTAATTATGCTAAATTCTATCTTTTTGTTGCTGCTATAGATTCTCTCTAATCCTTTGGCTGAATGCTTTCTGCAAAAATGTTACAAATATATAGAACTCATGTTCAGTCTGCTCTCTTATTCTCTCAATTTTAAAGGAGCAGCAGGAAGAGGAGACGACTCTACAGCAGGGAGTGCAGGAAAAACAAGTCGTAGTCATAGGATAACGGTTGAAAAAAAGACAGTGCCATCAAGGTCAACCTTAGTCCTCAAATTATGGATTGGTTACCCCTGGATTATTTACAGTGCATACCATTTGTTGTGAGAAAAGCATCCAGCCCGTTTTTAAATGCTGTTATAGTATCTCTCATTACTGCCCCTTGCGGTAGGGCATTCCACAGTCTTACTGCTCGAACTGTAAAAAACCCTTTCCTATTTAGCTGTGAGAATCACCTTTCCTCCAAGTAATGAATATCCCCAAGTCCCTTGTATGGTCATTGGAAGGAATAAGTCATGTGCCAGTCCGTTGTACTGACCGGTCATGTATTTATCCATATAAAAGAGCTCACCTCTGAGGCATCTTTTTTCATAGCTAAACAAGCCCAATTTTTTCAACTTCTCATCATAGGAAAGGCCTTCCATCCCATGTAATAATTTAGTTGCCGACTACTCTGGTCTGCGTGCATTTGGTCTTATAAAACCGGCATATTGCCACTGGAGCCACTCACCAGTTGCATCACTCATGTGTGTATATGACAATTATAGCCTGTACATAATGTTGGACTAAAAGAAGCACAAACAATACCAACAAAAAATGTGGCAGGACTAAAATTGTAAAAAATATACATATTCATTTTATTGAATACAGAAATACACATAAAAGATAAAAAAAAACTCCAAGACACACAAGGAACAGTCCGGTGGGCACCCTGATGATTCAGAAATGCAGAGAGCATCTCCAAGATAAATAATCCAATAGTCACCTTGGGAATATATTTAAAAATGCATCAAAAAATAAATAATATACTATATTATCTGTACAATTGTGGGAAAGATCACCCCTGATGAAGCAACTGTGAAACACGCGTTGGGTGCCTGGTGGGTGAGTACCCCTATTTATGTTCACACCAAATATCTGATGCACTCTCTTGTGTCTCTTAATAACACTGCATCTCTTTATCATCAGGGGATCCACAATTTGTTTGGGATTTCTTGCCCATCGGGGCTGTTCCTCGTGTGTCTTGGAATCTTTTCTCTTTTTATGTGTATTTTTGTATTCAATAAAATTAATATGTATATTTTTTACAGTTTTAGTCCTGGCACATTTTTTTTTTGCCATAAGTGCAGTACGGGGCATGTTACCCCTAATGGAATTTGTACATTTTTAATGAATGAAGCACAAGCCCTTCTGAGCTGGAAGAAAAACACCGGAAAAGATTTGTGCAAGGGGTTAAGTCAAGCCAGTTTTAGCTACCTTTTCCTCAAAACCCTTTTTTTTTTCTTGTTTTTTTTTGTTTGTTTTTTTTTAAATTATGTCCTAAAAGTCTTTTTAAACATCATTATTCATTATTATTGGTGGACTGATAGCATTACTACCACGTTGTTCTGCAGTTCCTGCGATGAACATTTCATTTTGATAACTTGTTGGGTTTTTCTATCACTAAGTAGTTCATGAGCCTTATGTGTATTATAAATTCAATGAAGAAAGATCTTTTTATATCCATGGTGATGTTCATTACTATTCTACTCCTGTTTGTTTCGTCTCCTGGTGTTTCCTTATAGCACATTTTCTGAACACAATAATGGGAAAGTCATAAATGTGTGATATTCATCTTATATTATTTGTATTTGATAGCGACTGTCATTATAGAATCTTCTATGTGTGCTGTCAGCACTTATAAATTATTATTTAATGAGAGCACTAAAGTAGCTCTGAAAAAATCCCACAATGGATAAACAAAACACTTAAAAAACGGAGTCTGGCCAGCCCTACTAGTCATTTGCTGAGATGAACAAACCTGTATTCTCGTTATTATGTCTGTGATTCATATGAGGACACAATAGATTAATATTCATTTCAGTATTGTGATTGCATTTGGTTAAACAGTACAAAGCATTAAGATTTAGGACTCCTCTGCATTGGGATACCATTCAAGAAAAAATTTCATGTATATTATTTCTATGCAGCTTTGACTTATTTTTTCCATAATTAATTAGGGTAATATTTAACCTAATATACCTATTCTTATCCCTGGAGTCTTTGTCCAGTGATTTGAAAACTACTCTTTTTCATGTAGGCAGGAAAAGTACTTACCGTATTTTTTGGATTATAAAATGCTCCGGATTATAAGACGCACCCCAAATTTTGAGGAGAAAAATAGGAAAAAACTTTTTTTTAATAAAATTATGGTGCTTCTTATAATCCATGCTTCTAAGGCCTCTTTCACACTTCAGTCGTTTGGCGTCAGTTAAAATCCGCCAAAGTGTGAAAATAGCGGATCCGCCAGAAAAGTTGAAAAACGGATGCAAACGGATCCGTTTTGTGACTGATCCGCCATGAACTTTTCAACCCGGAATCTAACCCGGAAAATGCAGTTACACATGTCTGGCACGGAGGAGAGAGACACCCCGGACAGTGTTCTGGGCATTTTGAATGGAATTTCTATGGGAGCAACGGATCCGCTGGCGGATGGTCGTCCGTTAGATCCGTTTTTTGACGGATCCACCATTTTGACGCACAAAAAAAAAACGTTGCATTGAATGTTTTCCAAAAATGGCGGACGCCAAATTTATAGCAGATCCGTCAAAAAACGGATCTAACTGATGACTATCCGTCAAAATCCGCCACTAATGCAAGTCAATGGGAAAAAAGCGGATCCGCCAAAAAAAATGGCGGATCCGTTTTTTTCACACTTTGGCGGATTTTGACTGACGTCGCATGACTGAAGTGTGAAAGAGGCCTTATTGCTTACCGGGTGTGGTGGCTGCAGTGAAGCGGGATCCCTGGGTCGCTGCTGGAGGAGACAAGAGTCTGCTGCATCGGACACCCGCAGCGGCGCGCCGCACATCCGAACACCCCCTCATCACAGCCTGTGGCCTGCAGCAACTCTCCACTCTTTTCTCCTCCAGCTGCGACCCTGGGACCCTGCTCCACCACAGTTGGTAAGGTATATCCGAATTATAAGACGCACCTCCATTTTCCCCCCAAATTTGGAGGAAAAAAAGTGCGTCTTATAATCCAAAAAATTCGGTAAATAATAAACATTCTTATACCCACCTGCCCATTCCCCCTCTGCTCCAGAGCTGCTATTCCAGTAGATCACTTGTTCTACAGTGATAAAGTGGTAACCATGCAAATGTGACTGTTGCAGCCAATCGTTGGCTTCAGCGCTACTGTGCAACATGTACAGGATTCTCCATCGATGCCAGTGGCTGACTGCCTCAGTCATGTGTTGATGGTTGACACGTTATAATTAAACAGGACAAGTAAAACAAATAAATACAGTGCCTTGCGAAAGTATTCGGCTCCTTGGAACTTTTCAACCTTTTCACACATATTATGCTTCAGACATAAAGATACCAAATGTAAATTTTTGGTGAAGAGTCAACAACAAGTGGGACACAATTGTGAAGTTGAATGAAATTTATTGGTTATTTAAAATTTTTGTGGAAATACAAAAACTGAAATGTGGGGCGTGCAATATTATTCGCACAGATGTAATTTTGGCCCATAGAATATAATGCAGCCCTCATATAGTATAATGCAGCCCCCTTATAGAATATAATGTAGCCTCCCATAGAATATAATGTATCTCCTCATAGGATATAATACAGCCAGCCTGATATAGTATAATGCAGCCCCCCCCACAGAATATAATGTAGCCCCCTCGTTATAATGCAGCCCCTCATAGGGTATAACGCAGCCCCCCATAGAATATAATGCTGCCCCCCTCATAGGGTGTAATGCTGCCCCCATCATATGGTATAATGCAACCTGGACTCACTGATTGATATATATATTACGATATATTTATTTACAGGGTGGTCCAAAAGTAGGTGGACAGTGTGTAATAGGGTTATGAAGGGGGAGATTTATCAAACAGTTTGAGCACCTGCGTTGATAAAATTTTATATTATTGTTCAGAATAAAATTTGTCAATGTTATGCTTGTGTTAGTAAATATAATTTTATATATAAATCAAAATAAATGTTATTTTCTGTCCACCTACTTTTGGACCACCCTGTATATCGTAAATATAAAAACAAACACAAAACTCATCTCTCATCCTCACTCCCACGCTGATTTCGATGGCGGCTCTGCTCCGGTGTCACGAACTGTGATGCCATCTGCCAGACACACCGGGTGCGCGATGAAATGACGTCATCGGCAGTGTCAGAGGCAGAGGCAAATGATGGGAGACAGAGCGTCATTTCACGCTCTGTTCCATTTTTACTTTCAACTGCATGTGGCGTGCACCAGAGGGTGGCTCTGGCGCCAGGCCCCCCTGACTTCTCCATAGGGGCCGCGTGGGCTGGGGGAGCAGGGGCCTTGGTCTGCTGGCTCTGATAGCGGACAACGTTAGCCGGCTGCTGCGGCTAACACGGTCACTGACCGCTATTAAAGTGATATGAATATTCACCCCCCTCCACGCCCAGTGGCAGAAAACTAATAGACTTGCGCAACATATTTTACTGTGTATTTCCACCATAGCCGGTTATGAATGAGTCCTTTCATAACGTGTCTCTAAACCTGACATACCCTGTGATATATGGCGCAAAATGTTAAAGGGAGCCTGTCTTGCTGAAAATGGTACCTGATTTGCAGGCACGGAGTAGGACCGCTCACTGGACTTGTATGCATGCATGTCGGGCACTAAAATACAAGTTACATTAATCTTTCCCAGCATGTCAATATATCAGACCTGGGCAAAGTGTGACCGAGACAGCCGAAAGGCAGAAAACTGTGGCCCATGGGCCGCACCATGCCCTTGCCCATTCTCCACTATCTGCATTCTCAGGATGCAGACAGCAGTGAGTACATTGGTGGAGGTCAGAGCAGCCAGCTCCTTGTACCCCCGATCAGCATGTGCGACTAAGACAGTAGCTGCGATAACGTCATTACATTTTGTCTGCTGTGTGGAGACTTGGAGTAGCTGCGATAACGTCATTACATTTTGTCTGCTGTGTGGAGACTTGGAGTAGCTGCGATAACGTCATTACATTTTGTCTGCTGTGTGGAGACTTGGTGCACCAGAGATCTGAGGAGAGTGCCAGGAGAGTGGAAGTGAAGTGACTGTTTTACAGTGTGGGCAGGTGGTATCTCTAGTCGATACAGAACTTCCCTTCACTTTGTAAATGGTACAGTGACAAATCCCTACTACTTGAATATCCTCATTAATCCAGTCATTGTGCCTCTGCACGAACAACACAGGCCTAATTTTAATTAACTTCAAGGACGACAATACTCCAGTCGTTGAGGTCAAGGATTAGGTAACGGCTGCTGGAGAATGGGGTACCTCAAATGGAGTGGCCTGCACATTCTCCAAATCTCATAGAAAACCTATGGGATCAGCTGAGTCGCCATGTAAAGGCTTGTAACTCTGTACCCCAATCCCTCAATGACCTGAGGGTCGCCCTTCAAGAAGAGTGGAATTCAATGCCTCAGAAGAAAATAACCCAGTTTTGAACATCATCAGATGTCGTCCTTAAGCTGTACCAACACCACATGACAACTTATTGAGACATAGACATTTTTTGTTGGGGTTATACCACCAGTGTTGTTGGCTTTTGTTTCAATACATTGTTTGAGATGAGAAAATCACCATTGCATGCTTTTACTTAATGCCTTACTTTGCCCTACTTGATATAATATCATTGTAGCCTTAACTTTTTTTTTTTTTTTAATTTCGCCCGAAAGTCTAAACTTCCTCACTTTTTGTGAGTAGTGTTGTGTGAAGTGGATAATTTTAAGAATGACATGCGTCAGACATGAGCTTCTCATAGGCTGTCCGGTTAAAAAAAAAAAGTATATTTAATGAGTATAGTATATATTTTTAACTGAAAATATAGCTGTCACAGATGCCACCTGTCTATCATCTGTCAACCATATGCTGCCATGTTTAACAAAAAAAACATGCTTTTAACTATACTATTTTTTTCTGAATAGATGAAAAAAGTATACTTTTTATTGTTTTTATACTGGATGGTGCAGTATTATATTGAATTGTTTTCGTGAAAAATCGTATTACCTAACTTAATTTTATAAAGATTAAAGGTGGACACATCTGTACACAGTGATAATTAAATGTACCCTGAAGTTTCACTTGATCAGGTACTTTTAAAATACTGTTTTGAAGGTTTTTTTTTTTCCTTGATAAAATAAATTGTTACTAGTCCTGAAAATAATGAGTACTATTTTGTTACTGGTAACACATAACATAGAAAGTGAAATGTGGATTACAATTATTGTAACCTCTAAGAAAGCTTGTATAATACTAGTCCTCTATCAGACTCTCCCATTATTAACCTAATAATAAAAAAACACACACAAAAATACTTAATTTAAATAAACACTTTCCCTGGTCCATTTTATTATAATAGAAATGCCACGCAGGTTCGTCGTAGTTCACAAATGGAAACCTAAAAACCATAAACAGAGAAATAAAGACAAGACACTGTCCTTCGTTGATCAATTATAAAAAAAAAAGTTCCGCCCATGCAGGTCAGACGTAGTCCAAGCGAATCCAGCGAAGTCCATCGAATCCTCCCTTCAAAGACTGAGGAACCTTGTTCTGTTGCTCCATAGTCTTTGCAAACAGCCACTCCCGTCTCACGCTGCGCAAGACCTGACTGCTCTGAACAGTGGTGACATCGGTAACCTTACTGCTCATCAGAGTTGCCAGGTCACGCTGCCCACTGTGTGTGTCCCGGCTACTCTGATTAGTGGTAATGTTACCGACATCACCACTCAGCAAAGGTGCTGTGTCTTTCACAGCTGGACCCAAGAGTGGCAGCTGCTAAATTCTATTGAGCCTCAGAGTGAGGCTCCATAGTCTTTGGATGGAGGATTTGATGGATTTCTTCTGAATCGCTGGACTACGTCAAACCTGCCTGGGAACATTTTTTATAATAAAGTAGAAATAGGCCCGATGCTATTGCATCGGAAATGCGGTGAAATTAGACGTCACTGGTATTCCCCACGCAGACGCAGTAACCGCCGCATCGCTACCGTGCATGCGCGGGTAGAGCGCAGTTGTGGCTGTTACTGCGCATGCACGGGAATAGCGGTGCCGTGAATGTCACTTGCACAGGCGCAAGTGACATATACGTCACCGCTATTCCCGCGCATGCGTAATAACGACGCAGCTGTTACTGCGCCTGCGTGGGAATAGTGGAGACGTGTATGTCACTTGCGCAGCCTGCGCAAGTGACACTGCCGCGGTGCCTTATGGGATTCAGGGACAGCGGCCGGAAGTCCCAACTTGCGATTATTATAAAGGATTGGTGAACAAGGGACAGTCTTGTTTTTATTTCTCGCGGGGTTTTTTTCAGGTTTCCGTTTGTGGACTATGTCGGGATTCCCTGGACTACTTCATACCTGCGTTGAATTTTTTTTTTTCAATAAATTGGCAAAGAGAGTAGTACTGGGTTAGTAATGGGGGTGTCTGATGGATATCTCTCTATTACTAACACCAGGTGATGTCAGCTGTGTTTTGGGACAATTCACAACTGACATCAACCAAAAACCCCATTACCCCAATTTCCAATGCATCAGGTCAATTGGGAAGAGCAAAGGCGAAGCGCCAGAATATGATGTGCCACTTCTGGGGCGGCTGCGGTCTGGTATTTTTATGCTGAGAAGGGCCCAATAATCAGGGACCTTCCCTGAATGATAATATCAGCTTACAGCTGTCCACTTTACCTTTGCTGGTTACCAAATTTATTTAATCATAAAAAGCTGTTTAATTAGCTCCACAGGGTGCAATTTTATAAAATGTTGTAGGGTTGTGCAATTATATGTCTATGTGTATTGCTCTGTCTATGTTTGTATATCTGTTCTCTATCTCAATCTTTATCTCTATAGATCAGATCCGACAGAAAAGAGACTTCTCCAATGATTAGTGTAAAAATCATTTATTGCTACATCAATTCAAAGGAATATACATATTAAAACCATTTAAAAAGCAAAAATATGGGAATGTGTAGGATGCAAAAAACAGACAACAGGGCACAATATAAAACCATCACATTGATTGTAACTATAAGATGGATAGGTATACACACAAGGAATATAACAAACATTTAAATAACGGATGATAGTGTGATGTATAAACTAAATAGATAAAGATATACAGTGGTATGTAAAAGTTTGGGCACTTGGTCAAAATTACTGTTATTGTGAACAGTTAAACAAGTTGAAGATGAAATGATCTCTAATAGGCCTAAAATCAAGGTGATACATTTTCTTTGTATTTTATGAAGAGAAAATATATATATTTTCATCTTTTACATTTTGTAAAAATACAAAAGGGAAAATGGGCCAATGCAAAAGTTTGGGCACTCTTGGAAATTTGTGTGCTCAGATAACTTTGACCAAGGTTTCAGACCTTAATGAACTTTTTAAGGTCATGGCTTGTTCACTATCCTCATTAGGAAAGGCTTGGTGATGCAAGTTTCTCAGCTTAATAAAAACCCAGCCTCCTCTAACCTTGTGTCGAAAAACAGAACCATGGGTTCTTCTTAGCAGCTGCTTAGCACTCTGAAATGAAAAGGGTGGAGGCCCACAAAGCAGGAGAAGGCTATAAGGATAGCAAAGGGTCTTAAAGTTGCCCTTTCCTCTGTTAGAAATGTAATTAAGAAATGGCGGTCAGCAGGAACAGTGATGATCAAGATAAGGTCTGGAAGATCAAGCAAAATGTCAGTGGGAGCTGCTCGTAGGATTGCTAGAGAGGCAAATCAGAACCCCCTCTTGACTGCAAAAGACCTTCAGAAAGATTTAGCAGACACGGGAGTTGTGGTACATTGCTCTTTTGTTCTGAGACATCTGCACAAATATGGCCTTCATGGAAGAGTTATCAGAAGAAAACCTCTCCTGTGTCCTCACCATAAAATTCAGCATCAGAAGTATACAAAAGAATATCTAAAAAAGCCTGATGCATTTTGGAATCAAATCCTGTGGACCGATGAGGTTAAAATGGAACTCTTAAACCACAATGATCAAAGATATGTATGGAGAAAAAAGGGCACAGAATTTTAGGAAAAGACCATATCGCTAACCATTAAGCATAAGGGTGAATCAATCATGCTTTGCATTGTGTTGCAGCCAATGGCACTGGAAACATTTCACGGGTAGAGGGAAGAATTGATTTAATGAAATTTCAACATATTCTTGATGCAAGCAGAACACCATCTGTAAAAAAAGATGAAGTTTAAAACAGGATGCCTTCCACAAATGGATGAGCTGAAGGTTTTACAATGGCCCTCACAGTCCCCTGATCTGAACTTCATTGAAAATCTGTGGCTAGACCTCAAATAGCAGTGTATGCAAGATAACCAGGAATCTCACAGAACTGGAAGAATTTACCAAGGAATAATAGATGAAAGACTCTTGGCTGGCTACAAAAAGCATTTACAAGCTGTGATACTTTCAAAAACGAGTGCTATGAGGTACATATATATATATATATATATATATATATATATATATATATATATATACATAACTTCCTTCTCACCCCCACTGGGGGTGGTCTTTGTTGCCCTTTCTCATTCTCGGGTCCTCTACCAGAGGCCTGGGAGTTTGAGGGTTCTGCGCAGGATCTTTGCTGTTGCCAGCATTGCGCTTTTCTGGATTCTTTTTACTGTTGCTCCTGGGATCTGTTGTAGCCAATCTTTCAACTTATGGATCACTGCTCTAAGTGCTCCTATCACCACTGGAATCAACTGTTGCCTTCACCTTCCACATCTCCAGTTCTCCTTTGAGGCCCTGGTATTTCTCCAGCTTCTCATATTCCTTCTTTTTGATGTTGCTGTCACTTGGCACTGCCACATCTATTATCATTGCAGTCTTCTGATCCTTGTCTACTATGACAATGTCTGATTGGTTAGCCAACACCTGCTTATCCGTCTGGATCTTGAAGTCCCACAGGATTTTAGCCCTTTCATTCTCCACCACTTTTTATGGGGTCTCCCACCTGGACTTAGGAGGACTTAGCCCATACACTGTACAGATGTTCCTGTATACAATTCCGCTACTTGGTTGTGACGTTTGGTAAACGCTGTTCCTGCTTGCATTTTGCATTCTGGCACTGTGTTGGACGAGGTTTTTTCTGAGGTTTCTTTGCATAGTCTGCACCTTGGGTCTTGTATTGTACGGTAGATTCCTGCTTCTATGGATCTGGTATTTAGTGCTTGTTCTTGTGCCGCTATGATTAGTGCCTCAGTGCTGTCTCGGAGTCCCACTTTCTCCAGCCGTTGGTAGGATTTCTTAATGTCAGCCACCTCCATTATCTGTCAATGGTACATCCCATGCAGAGGCTTGTCTTGCCATGGCACTTCATGTTCCTGTTCTTCCTTCCAGATCTGTTGTTGTTGCTGCCTTAGGCTTTCTCTCAGCATCTCATCTTTTGGTGCCATTTTTCTGATGTATTCCTGGATACTCCTTGTTTCGTCCGTGATGGTGGCATGGATACCTATCAAACCTCAACCACCCTCCTTTCTGTTGGTATACAATCTTTGGGTTCTAGACTTAGGGTGGAGACCTCCATGCATTGTGAGGAGTTTTCGTGTCTTCACATCTGCAGCTTTCATCTCTTCTTTTGGCCAGCACACTATGCCAGCAGGGTATCTGATAACTGACAGGGCATATGTATTAATGGCATGAATCTTATTCTTCCCATTGAGCTGGCTCTTCAGGACCTGTCTTACCCTTTGATGGCATTTGGATGTTGCTGCTTTCCTTGCCTCCTCCATTTTAATAATTACAAACGGAAAGTGGGCGATACAAAACTCCCAGGCCTCTGGTAGAGGACCCGAGAATGAGAAAGGACAACAAAGACCACCCCCAGTAGAGGGTGAGAAGGAAGTTTATATATAAACTTCCCCAAGGTAGACACAGGAACACTTGGTATTAAAGTCTCTGGGTGGGTACTATAACAGCAGACCAAATGAAAGAGGCTATTTGAAGCGTATGAGGAAACTCTCTGGATGGATACAAGACCAAGTCACAAATAAGCAACACGTGCATGACACTTCAGGATTCACATTCACTTTACTGGTATCAGGATTCACTTCAGGTTTTTGTTACAAATCCGCATGGGGGAAAAAAAGCTGTAAAAATGTGGTAGACGCAACGTGCACATGGACTAAAAATTTATATAACTCAAATTGGGGGGGGGAATCTGAAAATTTAAGTTTTGTTGATTTTATACATCCTACTTATACTTTTTCACATCAGTGTTTAAACATGGATGTGTGAATGAGGCCTCAGGCAGCATTGTAATGCTATTTATTCGAAGCCATGACAGCACCCAACGAGAGAGGGGATCCGCCCTTCAGGAACAGGAAACCTACAGATACATAAGGGTGGCACCTCTCCCACGCATCAGTTGGTTTCCTGTTCCTGGAGGACAGGATCCCTGCAGAATCCTTTTTTTCTGGATGGACCCAGGCGCCGTCGACGGTAGCGGCATCCCTACCTCGATCAGGTGCGGGGACCCTGGAAGCGCCACGGTGGGTCCGGGAAGGATACCACGGCTGTGTGCGGAGCAGAGGGGAGCGGCGTCCGGAGGATCCCGTCTCCTAGACCAGCGCCGGTGGGTAAGTATGAGGCCCCCTTCCCTGGGTCGGTGTGCTCCCTTCCCCTGCGACCTGGTATGCCCTGCTTGTTACTCGCCTGCCCGGGGGTCGTGGCCGGATCGGGCGTCATATTTCCTCCGGGGTCCGGCGGTGGCGTGCGTCCGGGTGGTGGTGGTCGGCGGCATCGGGACCCGGCGCGGCGCCTCCGGGCCGTCGCCCTCGCGCGCTACCTGTAGGCCTTAGAGGGGCGGATGTGACACGGCGCGGGGGGCGGGGCTTCGGACACCGGGCGGTAGTCGCGGTGACGGCCCTCCTTCACTTTACGGCCGGCGTCGCCCCGGCTGGGCGAATTGGCAGGCACAGGGAAAAAAGGGACGCGCGGTGTGGGAGGGGAGGCGGCGGACCCGGGGCGGGAGGAGCCAAGCCCCTGGTCATTTCTGCTCACCCGGATATCTGGGGGTGGGCAATAAAAAGGGGCTTCACAGGCGGCAAAACGCTTCGGTCTCATTATGGAGACACCAGAAGCCTCGGCAGAGCGTCAGGACACCCTGTCAGTGGAACTGAAGGGTCCTAGCAGGCCCCGCATCAAGCCCCAGCTGAAGCCCAGACGGACGAGCGGCCAGTCCAGCCGCAAAAATTCCTCCAGAGAAGTGGAGGCATCTTCATCAGCTGCGCCCCCCCCCGTGATCCGGTACCTATTGCTGCGGACGGGTAAGAGATCTTCGTGAAAATGCACCCGGTGACGCAGTCTTTTTTTCCCCTATGTCTTCTCTTTGTCTGGCAGGGCAAGAAATGTGTGGAAAAATCAAAGCATAGGGAATGTGCCCTTTGCGCTCAACCTTGCCTGACGCCTACCCCAATAAGTTGTGCCCCCCTTGCGTACAGCAGACGGTAGGAAGCTAACAGGAGGGGGAAAAAAGAGAGGAGCCGGGGCAGGTTAGCCTATACCTTACATTTTCCCGCCCCTCCCTACAGGTAGCGGAAAATACCCCGGACTTTACCTCAACCTTAAGGGACCTGATTAGGACGGAGTTAAGATCATCTAAAGGGAAACGTGGAGCAAGAGTATCAGACTCTGATTCCCCGACTAGGCCTAGGGAGGACGAAGGTTCACCAGAATCTGTTCTTTCCTCATCCCCTTCTGATGCATCGTCCTCCTCCGAGGAAGATTCTACCCGGTTCTGCTTCCCCGTGGACCAGGTGGACAGATTAGTTAAGGCAGTCAGGTCCACCAAGGGGATAGAAGACTCAAAACCAGAACGATCAGTACAGGACTTTATGTTTGCGGGTTTAGACCCCAAAAAACGTAAGGCCTTTCCCTTACATGACAAAGTTCAGAACCTCATAAATAAGGAATGGAAGAAGCCGGAGAAAAGGGGTTCCTTAGCACCGGCATTTAAGCGTAAGTACCCTTTTGGCAACCCCCTAGTGAATTGGTGGGATAAGGCTCCGAAACTCGATGCTGCAGTTGCCAAGGCTACAAAAAAATCCTCTATACCTTTTGAGGATATGGCCAACGTAAAAGACCCGCTAGACAAGAAAGCAGATTCTTTTCTCAAAGGCACCTGGGAAATGTCAGCAGGAGCCCTGAGACCAGCGGTGGCCTCCACCTGCACAGCGAGGTCGGTAATGGTTTGGTTAGACCAACTTAAATCACAGATAAAAGATGGAACTTCCCGTGAATCCATAATAAAAACTCTGCCAATAATCGAGATGGCAGCAGCCTTTTTGGCGGACTCTTCAGCGGACTCTGTGAGGATGGCGGCCAGGGCGGCAGGTTTATCCAATGCAGCGCGAAGAGCGCTATGGTTAAAATGTTGGCCAGGAGATATTCAGGCCAGATCCCGCCTCTGCTCTATCCCCTGTGAAGGGGAATATCTGTTCGGACCTGTCCTGGACGAACTCTTAGAAAAAGCGGGGGATGATATGAAAAAGTTCCCCAGCGTACCGAATCCCTCGTATAGACGTCCCTTCAGTAGAAGGAGATTTAATCGTAGAAGATCGTCCAGGGAGCGAGTCAGATGGGAAGATAGGAGGAGAAAAGGTACCGGATACATGTTCAACCTGCCATCTAAAGATTCTAAAAAAAAACTCCCAATGACTAGCGGTGCCGGTGGGAGGTCGATTGTCAGCCTTCTATCCGGCATGGTCCCAAATCTCCAACAGCAGCTGGATTCTAGGCCTTGTGGCTTCGGGACTCCGATTGGAATTTCTTAAAATTCCTCAGGATACCTTTAAAATCACTCCTACCCGATCTTCCTCAACAGAACAAGGAGTTGGAGTTGCAGGGCTTATGTCACAAAAAAGTCCTGGTAGAAGTGCCAGAGGGAGAGAGTGGTAGAGGCTTCTACACCCCTCTATTCCTCGTAAGGAAACCAGACGGTTCCTTCAGAGCAATAATTAACCTGAAGGCTCTAAATAAATTTTTGATCGTGCGACGGTTTAAAATGGAAACCATTAGATCCACAATAAAACTGTTGTTTGAAAACTGCTTAATGGTGGTATTGGACTTAAAGTATGCATATTACCATGTCCCTATTCACGCAGATCATCAGCGATTTCTTAGAGTGGCAGTCTGGTTAGAAGGTTCTCTCCGTCATTTTCAATATACGGCCCTTCCATTCGGGGTGGCAGTGGCCCCTCGGGTCTTCACAAAAATCATAGCGGAGGTCATGGCCCACCTACGAGAATTCCAAATTCAAGTAATACCCTACCTCGACGACTTTCTTATTATAGGGAAAACCGAGGACCATTGTCGAGAGCAGCTACATAAGACAATATCTACCCTAGAACAATTGGGATGGCTACTAAACATCACTAAGTCTCGGTTACAACCCATGAGAATACAACAGTTCCTAGGCCTAACCTTAGATTCACAAAAACAAGAATGTCGTCTGCCACCCGACAAAATACGTTTACGTTACCAAATTATTAATGCTTCTAATAACCCCACCATGTCCCTTAGGAAAGCCATGTCCTTGTTGGGCTCTCTCTCTTCCTGCATCCCGGCAGTACAATGGGCGCAGTGGTACACTAGATCTCTTCAGAGCGAGATTTTACACTATGATAAAATTCTTAACGGTCACCTGGAGGGTCATCTGACTCTATCCAGTCCCACAATCATAAGCCTTCAGTGGTGGCTGGATAAGGGTAGCTTATCTAGAGGAGTGGCCTGGGAGTACAATATAACCCGAATAATCACCACAGACGCAAGCCCCACGGGGTGGGGGGCTCATATGGGTGATTATATGATACAGGGTCAATGGGGTCAACACCAGGTGGACATGTCCTCTAACCTAAAAGCATTGTCGGCAGTGGAACAAGCAGTAAAAACACTCCTTATTTATCTACAGGGTCATCATGTGCGGATTCTGTCCGACAATCAGGTCGCAGTGTCGTATATAAATCATCAGGGCGGCACTCGGTCCAAACCCCTCATGCAAGTAGCAGAGCGCTTGTTCCGCATGGCAGAAAGACATTGTCTATCTATAACAGCGCTACATATAAGGGGAAAGGAAAACGTCACGGCCGACTACCTAAGCCGCAACCTTCTGAGGCAAGGAGAATGGTCTCTAAAGAAAGCTATCTTCGACCAAATCACGGAGAAATGGGGTCAGCCAGATGTGGATCTCTTTGCCACCAGAAAGAACAGAAGTGTAAAGCAATTCTGCTCCCTAAATCCCAGAGAGGGTCCACTAGCGGTAGACACTTTTCTGATAAAGTGGGACTTTGTGCTAGCCTACGCCTTTCGTCCTCTGGCCATGATTCCCCTAGTGATCAGGAAAATCAGGAGAGACAAAGCAAAAATAATTCTGATTGCTCCCTTTTGGCCCAGGAGAACTTGGTTCTCGAGTCTCAGAGCCATGTCTATAGCCGATCCATGGATCCTCCCAGACATCCCGGATCTCCTATCCCAGGGCCCAGTATACCATCCTCAGGTGACTGGTCTACATCTAACGGCATGGATTTTGAGCGGTCACTACTAATGGAAAAGGGGTTTTCTCTAGGCTTGGTGAATACCCTTCTTAAAAGCAGGAAGGAAATTACGACAAAAATCTATGCCAGAATCTGGAGAAAGTTCTTACAGTACCCAACAGTTATTGTTCGGGATTCAGTCCCGATAACCCAAATCCTAGAATTTCTACAGAAAGGTCTAGATATGGGTCTTTCCACTAGTACCCTTAAGGTCCAGGTTGCCGCCCTGGGAGCTCTTTTTAATTGCGAGATTGCTAGAAACTACTGGATCAGTAGGTTTATTAAGGCAGCTGCTAGATCCAGACCTATAGTTAGAAATAGGTTTATGCCCTGGACTTGAACTTAGTTCTTACAGCATGACAGAGCCCCCGTTTGAACCCATTACAAATGCCTCGATAAAAACTCTTTCCATGAAAGTGGCTTTTTTAGTAGCATTAACATCGGCGCGAAGGGTCGGAGACATTCAGGCACTATCCAGAATACCTCCTTATACACAATTTCAGGAAGACAGAGTTATACTCAGAACTGATCCAGCATACTTGCCAAAGGTAGCTTCCACCTTTCATAGAACTCAGGAGATAGTTTTACCCTCCTTTCTACCCAATCCAACCAACCAGAAAGAACAGAAACTCCATACACTTGACGTGAAGAGATGTCTCTTAGAATATTTGACAGTTACTAACTCCTGGAAAAAAGATGAAGTCTTATTTGTCTCCTTCCAAGGCCCTAGAAAGGGCTATAGAGTATCTAAAGTCACACTAGCTAGATGGATAAGGGAAGCCATTTCTTTAGCATACTCCTCAAAAGGGAAGCCGGCACCGGAGAAGCTGAGGGCACATTCCACCCGGGCAGTGGCAACCTCGTGGGCAGAGAGGTCGGAGGTCTCTATCGACCAGATATGTAAGGCTGCTACTTGGTCCTCTCCAAACACATTCTTTAACCCCTTACTGCCATCGGACGTACTATCCCGTCCATGGTACCTGGGCCCGTATGACCGGGGACGGGATAGTACGTCATAGGCGATCAGCTGCGCTCCTGAGGGGAGCGCAGCTAATCGCCGCCGGGTGTCAGCTGATTATCACAGCTGACACCCATGACTGTGTGTCAGGAGCGGTCACGGACCGCTCCCGGCACATTAACCCCTAGCACACCGCGATCAAACATGATCGCGGTGTACTGGGGGCACAGGGGAGGATCGCGCAGGGTGGGGGCTCCCTGCGCGCCCCCCTGAGACCCTCAGAGCAGCGCGATGTGATCGCGCTGTTCTGAGGGCTTCCTCCCTCCCAGGACCCGGATCCAAGATGGCGCCGGGGTCCTGGAGGGAGGCGGCTACCTCAGTGCCTGCCGAGAGCAGGCACTGAGAAGCCTGCATCTAAGCCTGTGCGATCGCTGGTGTGACAGAGTGCTGTGCACACTGTCACACCAGCGATCTGATAAAATACTGTGATGTCCCACCCTGGGACAAAGTAAAAAAGTTAAAAAAGTAAAAATAAACATGTGTAAAAAAAAAATCCAAAATAAATAAAAAAAAAAAAAAATATTCCCCAATAAATTCACTTCTTCCTGTAAATAAAAAAAACAAAACAATAAAAGTACACATATTTGGTATCGCCGTGTCCGTAACAACCCCCCCTATAAAATTGTCCCACTAGTTAACCCCTTTAGTGAACCCCTTAAAAAAAAAAAAAAAAAACGAAGCAAAAAATCAATGCTTTATCATCATACCGCCGAACAAAAAGTGGAATAACACGCGATCAAAAAGACCGATATAAAAAAACATGGTACCGCTGAAAACGTCATCTTGTCCCGCAAAAAACGAGCCGTCATAAAGCATCATCAGCGAAAAAATAAAAAAGTTATAGCTCGCAGAATAAAGCGATGCAAAAATAATTATTTTTTATATAAAATTGTTTTTATTCTATAAAAGCGCCAAAACATGAAAAAATGATATAAATGAGGTATCGCCATAATCGTACTGACCCGAAGAATAAAACTGCTTTATCAATTTTACCACACGCGGAACGGTATAAACGCCTCCCCCAAAAGAAATTCATGAATTGCTGATTTTTGTTCATTCTAACCTCCCAAAAATCGAAATAAAAAGCGATCAAAAAACGTCACGTGCTCAAAAATGGTACCAATAAAAACGTCAACTCGTCCCGCAAAAAATAAGACCTCACATGACTCTGTGGGCCAAAATATGCAAAAATTATAGCTCTCAAAATGTGATGATGCAAAAACTATTTTTGCAATAAAAAGCGTCTTTTAGCGTGACAGCTGCCAATCATAAAAACCCGCTATAAATAGTAAATCAAACCCCCCTTTATCACCCCCTTAGTAAGGGAAAAATAATAAAATTAAAAAAAAGTATTTATTTCCATTTTCCCATTAGGGTTAGGGTTAGGGTTGCGGCTAAAGTTAGGGTTAGGGTTGGCGCTAAAGTTAGGATTAGGGTTAGGGTTGGGATTAGGGGTGTGTTAGGGTTAGGTTTGTGGTTAGGGTTGGGACTAGGGTTAGGGGTGTGTTGGGGTTAGGGTTGGAGTTAGAATTGGGGGGTTTCAGCTGTTTAGGCACATCAGGGGCTCTCCAAATGTGACATGGCGTCTGATCTCAATTCCAGCCAATTCTGCGTTGAAAAAGTCAAACGGTGCTCCTTCACTTCTGAGCTCTGCCATGCGTCCAAACAGTAGTTTATCCCCACATATGGGGTATCAGCGTACTCTGGACCACAAGAGTTATTGTGCAATTTGTCCTATTTCTTCTGCTACCCTTGGGAAAATAAAAAACTGGGGGCGAAAATATCATTTTTGTACAAAAAAAAATATTTTTTTGTTTTTACGGCTGTACATTATAAACTTCTGTGAAGCACTTGGGGCTTCATAGCGCTCACCACACATCTAGATAAGTTCCTTGTGGGGTCTATTTTCCAAAATGGGGTCACTTGTTGGGGATTTCCACTGTTTAGGCGCATCAGGGGCTCTCCAAATGCGACATGACGCCCCCAGACCATTCCATCAAAGTCTGCAATCCAAAACGTCACTACTTCCCTTCCGAGCCCTGACGTGCGCCCATACAGTAGTTTTCTCCCACATATTGGGTATCAGCGTACTCAGGACAAATTGGACAACAACTTTTGGGTTCCAATTTCTCCTGTTACCCTTGTGAAAATAAAATATTGGTGGCAAAAAAAAATCATTTTTGTAAAAAAAAAAAAAGATTTTTTATTTTTACGGCTGTACGTTATAAACTTCTGTGAAGCACTTCGGGGTTCAAAGTGCTCACCACACATCTAGATAAGTTCCTTGTGGGGTCTATTTGCCAAAATGGGGTCACTTGTGGGGGGTTTCCACTGTATAGGTGCATCAGGGGCTCTCCAAATGTGACATGACGCCCCCAGACCATTCCATCAAAGTCTGCAATCCAAAACGTCACTACTTCCCTTCCGAGCCCTGACGTGCGCCCATACAGTAGTTTTCTCCCACATATTGGGTATCAGCGTACTCAGGACAAATTGGACAACAACTTTTGGGTTCCAATTTCTTCTGTTACCCTTGTGAAAATAAAATATTGGGGACGAAAAAATCATTTTTGTAAAAAAAAAAAAGGATTTTTTATTTTACGGCTGTACGTTATAAACTTTAGTGAAACACCTGGGGTTAAAAGTTCTCACCACACATCTAGATAAGTTCCTTGAGGGGTCTAGTTTCCAAAATGGCGTCATTTATGGGGTTTCCACTGTTTAGGCAGATCAGGAGCTCTCCAAACACGACATGGCGTCCAGCCAATTCTGCGTTGAAAAAGTCAGACGGCGCTCCTTCCCTTCCAAACTCTGCCATGCACCCAAACAGTGGTTTACCCCCACATATGGGGTATCAGCGCACTCAGGACAAATTGCACAATAACTTTTGGAGTCTTGTTACCCTTGGAAAATAAAAAATTGGGGTGAAAAGATCATTTTTGTGGAAAAAATATGATTTTTAAATTTTACGGCTCTACGTTATAAACTTGTGTGAAGCACTTGGGGGTTCAAATTGCTCAACAAAGATCTAGAAAAGTCCCTTAGGGGGTCTAGTTTCCAAAATGGGGTCATTTGTGGGGGTTTCCACTGTTTAGGCACATCAGGGGCTCTCCAAATGCAACATGGCATCCAATCTCAATTCCAGCCAATTTTGGTTGGAAAAAGTCAAATGGTGCTCCTTCCATTCCGAGCTCTGCCGTGCGCCCAAACAGTGGTTCCCACCCACATATGGGGTATCAGCGTACTCAGGACAAATTGGACAACAACTTATGTGGTCCAATTTCTCCTGTTACCCTTGAGAAAATAAAAAATTAGTGACTAAAAGATAATTTTTGTGGGAAAAAAATAGGATTTTTTATTTTCATGCCCGGGCATTATAGACTTGTGTGAAGCACTTGGGGGTTCAAAGTGCTCACCAAAGATCTAGATAAGTTCCTTAGGGGGTTTAGTTTCCAAAATGGGGTCACTTGTGGGGGGTTTCCACTGTTTAGGCTCATCTGGGCACTGCAAACGGAACATGACCCCCATCAACGTCTGCATTCCAAAACGTTACTACTTCCTTTCCAAGCCCTGCCGTGCACCCAAACAGTTCCCCCCCCCCCACATATGGGGTATCAGCGTACTCAGGACAAATTGGACAACAACTTTTGGGGTCCAATTTCCTTGGGAAAATTCAAAAATTTGGGACTAAAAAATCATTTTTGTGGAAAATTGTTTTTTTTTTTTTCACACCCAGGCATTATAAGCTTTTGTGAAACACTTGGGAGTTCAAAGTGCTCACAACAGATCTAGATAAGTACCTTAGGGGGTCTAGTTTCCAAAATGGTGTCACTTGTGGGGGTTTCCACTGTTTAGGCGCATCAGGGGCTCTCCAAACACGACATGGCGTCCAATCTCAATTCCAGCCAATTTTAGTTTGAAAAAGTCAAACGGCGCTCCTTCCCTTACGAGCTCTGCCGTGTGCCCAAACAGTGGTTTTCCCCCACATATTGGGTATTGGCGTACTCAGGAGAAATTGCATAACAACCTTATCTGTCCATTTTCTCCTTTTACCCTTGTGAAAATAAAAAAAAAGTTTGTAAAAGATCATTTTTGTGGCTAAAAAGTTAAATATTCATTTTTTCCTTCCACGTTGCTTTAGTTCCTGTGAAGCACCTGAAGGGTTAATAATCTTCTTGAATGTGGTTTTGAGTACCTTGAGGGGTGCAGTTTTTAGAATGGTGTCACTTTTGGGTATTTTCTGCCATATAGACCCCTCAAAGTGACTTCAAATGAGAGGTGGTCCCTAAAAAAAATGGCTTTGTAAATTTTGTTGTAAAAATGAGAAATCGCTGGTCAACTTTTAACCCTTATAACTTCCTAACAAAAAAAAATTTTGGTTCCAAAATTGTGCTGATGTAAAGTAGACATGTGGGAAATGTTATTTCTTAACTATTTTATGTGACATATTTCTCTGTTTTAAGGGAATAAAAATTCAAAGTTTGAAAATTGCAAAATTTTAAAAATTTTCGCCATATTTGCGTTTTTTTCAAAAATAAACGCAAGTTATATCGAAGAAATTTTACTTCTAACGTGAAGTACAATATGTCACGAGAAAACAATCTCAGAATCGCGAAGATCCGTTGAAGCGTTCCAGAGTTATAACCTCATAAAGAGACAGTGGTCAGAATTGTAAAAATTGGCCCGGTCATTAAGGTGCAAACCACCCTTGGGGGTGAAGGGGTTAATCATTATAGATTAGACTTGGGTGCTTCATCTGATCTCTCCTTCGGTGTAAGGGTGCTGCAAGCTGTAGTTCCTCCCTGAATAGTTATTACTCTCTGTAATTCTCTCGTTGGGTGCTGTCATGGCTTCGAATAAAGTCTTAGTTACTTACCGTTAACGGTATTTTTCAAAGACCATGACAGCACCCCTGGTATTCCCTCCCTTTTATCTCAGCGGCGTGCACTTCTTCTTCTTATAAGTCTTCACTTAGAATGAGATACTGAACGCAGTTGTGTTGAATAAAATTTTATGTGTCATTAACCTTGGTGGTCCTCTTGTGCTCTGTAAACCAACTGATGCGTGGGAGAGGTGCCGCCCTTAAGTATATGTAGGTTTCCTGTTCCTGAAGGGCGGATCCCCTCTCTCGTTGGGTGCTGTCATGGTCTTCGAAAAATACTGTTAACGGTAAGTAACTAAGACTTTCTCAATGCTAACCCTTTATCTGCAGGTAATTGGCGGTTTTCTGGTGGCAGGCTACCTTTAGAGAAGTACGCTTATCAAAGTTTTTGTCCTCTTAATATATTGCAATCATCATATTATATAGCACTGTGTACTCACAATTGCTATTTTTCCCTTTCTCCATTTCTACCCAGCTAATTCTTCTCTTTTCTCTGTTCTATGTATAAACAGGAAGTCTCTTGTCCCTGCCTGACCCATTCCCCTCTCAATTCCTAAACCAGCTGGTCCATCCTCCCCCCTGCCAGGGACTTTTGCTGTGACTCATGAGTCATACTGAGAAAATTGACCTCTTGTTTCTACATAGAGCTTAGAAGGATTCAGTAAGTCCGTTTCTAATCACGTGATGTCATAGACCTAATGGAAATTAGTAGAATTTACTGGGTAGAAAGGGAAATTGAGCAATTTTAAGTACAATGCCATAATATGATTGTAATATGATAAGAGGATAAAAAGTATGATGGGAAGAGTGCTTTAAGCTACTTGCTAGTTACTGTTTAGGTGTGTTTTGGAGGTAACAGAGATTAAAGATAACATTTTGTTTTCAGACATTCGACCCAACAGCTTGGACTTTGCACACACACTTTGTACCTGTTTTATGAAAGTCTTTCTCATTATATATACCCTAGCTGTGCATCATTATCGTGACTCTTCAAGATGGTGACATCTTTGTATCGGGTCAGAACGTTTTCTCTCTGCCATAGTATTCGCTCTGCACTATAAGGGTCTGGTTGACCTGCTATCTTTGTTCTCCCTATAGCTATACCACTGAATCATGTCCGTACGATCCTATTTTTACATTCATTATATTTATATAGTCCTTATCATCTAACACCGCAGCGAGTATGAAGCAGGGCTGGGACGTTATTAGAGCTGTAGGAATAAGCAGAGATTTCCGAGAGACACTAAAACTAGTTTTTATTGTAGTCATAATGAATGATTTATTGGTCAGAGCACAGATTTTACCTTGAGAAAATGCCCCGCAATCCTTATTTATTACTCAGTCTTCTCAAATGATGCAAATGTATGCTCCCACCCTGCCGGGACATTTAAATGTATTGCCTCTTATATGTTTATATATAAAACCGGAATGTGCGGAGGCAGATCATAAAACAAGCCCGGCATTCAGGAGAAATTTCATCTAATGTAAATCTGCACAGTGTACTAGAAAGAAAAGTATATAATTACCTTTGCTTTTGTAGTTCTGCCTATTGTCAATGTAAAGAATTGTGACTCTGATCTGTATAATGATCTGCAGTATGGAAACCTTTCTCCATACAGGAGCATTATTTCACAGTCACTGAGCCTTTGCAAGATCATATTAAACAGTAGAGATTAAAGCCTTTCTCCCACCAAGAACTGTTGATAGATGAAATGGGTGTGCAGTGATAAATTGTGAGAGAGGAAACGCAGATCACCTTTGTAATCTCCAAGATCATAAATAACACATGGAAACAAATGGCGCTTCACTTTGCGCTTATACAGCACGCGCAGCCTTTCATTTCCCCTACCTTATAGGAGAAAATTACAATTTCTATTTCTGGAAGAAAATGTCTTAGAAAAATTCTGAAACCTGGCTTAATCTTTTACGCTACTTATTACTGATGGCTTTCCGTGTCATACTTAATATTACTTCAATACTGTACTTGAATAAAATTCCATTAATGTGCAGCTAATCAATATGCATTTCTCCGTCCTCGGCCTGTTTATGCATACTTCAAAGTGTTCAACTTCTGGAGTAATCGTTAATATGTGAGACATGTGTGAGTGATCACCGCAAGTTTTCCTTCTGTTGATGATTCGGCTTCTTAAAGGCTTTTTAAATATCTGCAATTTGCAAAGCTGAAGCAGGGTGCAAACATTTTCGCATGGTTATACAGTGGGGGAAATAAGTATTTGATCCCTTGCTGATTTTGTAAGTTGCCCACTGACAAAGACATGCACAGTCTATAATTATAAGGGTAGGTTTATTTTAACATTGAAAGATAGAATATCAAAAATAAAATCCAGAAAATCATTGTATAAATTATATAAATTTATTTGCATTTTGTAGTGAGAAATAAGTATTTGATACCTCTGTCAAACAAGACTTACCGTATTTTTTGGACTATAAAAAGCATCGGACCGCAAGACGCACCCCAAATTTTCAGAAGGAAAATAGGGGAAAAAAATTGTGTCAAATGGGGGTCCGTCTTACAGTCCAAATTCAGGTTACGGGGGGGGGGGGGGGCGGGATCAGCAGCGCTAGTGGAGCATGGTCACAGGGGGTGTTAGCTGGTCTGCGATGATATGACTCCCATCCCAGACTGGTACGGCGGTGTTTGTGATGCGGGGGCTCCGTCGACATTTTCTGAAAGCCTGGAGCCCCCGCACATCCATTGATGTGATGCGGTGACCCCCAAGAAATCCCATCCCAGGCTAGTGCAACAGGTTTGAAAGTTTTGTGGCTATGTCAAGTCTTCCCCCACAGCAGAAATTGGGTGAAAGAATGATTGATCACATTGAATTTCAACATGCTTGATCCTTTAGATCTCCCAGCTTTTTCCTCTCTCTAGTTGAAAAACACTTGCAAATGGCAAGCATGCATCGGTATGGTTGAGTTCAGCGAAATGAGTGTTCAGATGACAGTTTATGGCCAGAATCAAACCAATGTGTATGGTCAGGTTTTTTTATTTTTTTTTCTACATCTGCTAATGTTATTTATCTTACTTGCGTATATAGTTCCATTGACTCCACAGCACTTTACAGACATTATCTGCACTGTCCCCATTCGGGTCACAATCTAGATTCCCTATCATGAATGAGCTTGGCCAATCATCATTCAGCAAACTCATCATAATTTACACCACAAAGGTATGATGCTAGAAAATTGTGTTTTTATTACAAACTAGGCAACATATTAGGACAAAAACATATACTCAGTCATCGATACTGCAGAACACCACAATATTCATTTTCCCGCTTCATAAGCTGAGTTTAAGAGATAAAAGAAACCTAGCCAGACCTTATTTGATCTATTTCTGTGCTCTTAATTGAGTACTTTAGTTCTAATTCATCAATATTGGTTCCTAGTCATCACATGACGCCTGCGCAATACACATTGACAGTGATGCGACGTCACTTCCGGTCGGGACCCCTTACTTCCGGTTTAGGTAAACCAGGAAGTATAAACAGGCGCCAAATGCTCATTATTGCAGCACACTTACACAGGGCATGCGCGGGAGCGCTGCCCAAGGGGGCCTGCTTTTTCAGGTATTTACTTGCCGTCACCTACCATCCCCACTTGGGGCCTGTTTTTTGGGGTTATCAATCATCATTTTTTCTGTAGCGCCCCAAAGTCCCTGAAGGGGGGGCGCCATCAATTACTTATGCCTTTTAACCCGGTTTTTCTATGACTTTTCCAACCTTTTAATATTGGGTTTTTTTTTTCTTAGTGCTCATTTTTTTGTGCATCAGCACCGATCCCCGACTGGGGGACCCCCGTTTATTAGCCAAAAAAGCGTCTCATTTCAGGTATTTTCCCCTTTAAATTTCTCAGTCCAAAACCCGGGGGCCCTTGGTTTTAGTGTCCATTACCCCTCCTCAATACCCAGACAGGGGTTTTCTCCTTGTTGATCTATCCCTTTTTTTAATTTTATATTTGGGCATTTTTCTTAAATTACCGCTTTACTCAGTTAATTTTTGTTTCCCTTGCCTTATTTTTTTTACTTATAGCCCACAGAGAAAAAACTCTTGGTCTCTTTTCTAATACTTTCTAATACTTTGGGACTGGGCATTTGTAAAGGGACTATTCACTTTTTTTGATTCACTCATTTTTTTTTTTTTCCCAAATTTTAAAAATGACTTTATTCAACAAATACTTCAGTTTCAAAATTAAAAGTTGTACATATGTTGTCTATATTTTATTCCTTTTTATCCCCTTTCTGGGGAAATGTATATATTTGTTTTTATTCAGATTTCATTAAAATTTTGTTAATTTTTCTTTTTCTTATTAATTTTTTTTGTTTTACAGCGGGGGAATTTTTATAAAGGCTCGGTTGGGGCCGAAACGTTTTAAAAACGCTTTTTTCCTTTTGTCCATATGTTGCCCGTTT
>JARQOD010000001.1:870721056-870747407 GCA_033576555.1 Oophaga sylvatica
AACCAAATGAAAAAATCAAAAACGCCGGGTTTTAAATTGCGATTAATCGCTGGTGTCCTTTAAAAACGGCAATTCATCCCGCTAACTGTAAAACCCACACGACAGCTTTAATAAAGAATAAATAGATATATACACAAGAACACAATATATATATATACATGTAATGTGACATGTATTTTAAAATATATATTTTAGTTGCTAGACTTCAACATACTGTAATGGGCGCTAATTTTCAATTGCCGGCTTTTGTGAACTCACAGAAGCCGACATGAAATGATACATTGTTAGACACCAGTTAACCATGTCATTTCCTGTATTTTGATATATGGTTTGAACTTACAATTAGAATGTGTGTGCAAATTTCAGACATTAGGGGTTAATTAAAGGTGTAAATTCGTTGAAAAAAAATGCGTGGCTCACGCTGTATTTTCTCCACCGGGACAGACAAAGCAAGCGAGTGGGTGCAGTTAAAAATAGCCTAGGGAGGGTACATTTTTTTGTGCCCCCCCGGGCTAATAACATCTGCCCCAGACACCCAGAAAGGGCAAATCTCTAATTAGATTTGCCCTTTCTGGCACTTTGCCCGTCTATTCCCATTGCCCTGTAGCGGTGGCGAATGGGTTAATAAGGGTTAAAATGACCTTGCAATTGAAAGGTCACTTTAAGCCAGGTTAATAATTGAGAGCTGTCAATTAGACAACTATCAATTATTAATCCTATTGAAGTAAATAAAAAAACACACACTTTAAGAATAAATAATTTTAATGAAATAAAACACATTTTTTGACCATCTTTTATTTTACTAATCCGTGCGACGCCCTTGATCTCCTAAAATAAATATAAAATAAGAAAACAACATTATTCTTACCTATCTGGCGATCTGTCACGTCCCACGATGTAATCCTTCACAAATGGTTAACTAGCAATCAGCTAATCAGGCAACTAATGCTGCGTGCTCAGCTGATAGCTCATGAATGAATGAGCTTATCTCCTGCCGACAGGAGAGGATGTGATTAATGAATGAAGCTTAATTGATTGTATCCCACTTTCACCTTAGGTCAGGTCACTCAAGTGAAAGTGGCAATAAATCAATTAGCTTCATTCATGAATCTATTCCCTCCTTTCGCTGGGAGAGTAAAGGGTATGCCACACTAAACAACATCGCTAACGGGATCGCTAAAAAACGTCACTATTTAGCGATCCCGTTAGCGATGTTGTTGTGTGCGGCATCTACCAGCGACGTGGCCCCTGCTGAGATCCTGCTGTGATCTCGCTCGTCGCTGACATCGTTCCGGACCCTATTTTATCGTCAGCGCCCCCGCTGGTAAGTATATATCGCTGAGTGTGGCACCTTTTCTTAGCGATTTAGCGGTACTTTTGTACCGCTAAAGTCGTTAAGGAGATCGCTAACCGCGATAGCGTCCTTAACGACATCGCTAAAGTTAAGCCGCTATCAGCGATATAGAAACAATCCCGCTAGCGATCGCATTAGTATGCGTCGTTATCGTGATCGCTAGCGGGATTGTTTAGTGTGGCAGTACCTTAAGTTATTCAGGGGTAAGAGCTCAGCAGACAGCATTAGCTCTCTGCGAGCTCTAACCTGTTAACCCTTTCTGATGGATTACACCGTGGGACCTGACTGTACATTGGATTGGTAAGAATAATTTTGCTTTTTTATTTTATTTTTATTACAGGAAATGGTTTTAGCAGGAAAATAAAATATGGTCAAAAACTGTGTGATTATTTCATTAAACTTCTTTTTTATTAAAGTGTGTGTGTTCATTTTTCTTTCATACAATAGGATTAATAATTGATAGTTGTCTAATTGATAGCTCTCAATTATTAACCTGGCTTAAAGTGACCTTTCAATTGCAAGGTCATTTTAACCCCTTATTAACCCATTCGCCATCGCTACAGGGCAATGGGAATAGACGGGCAAAGTGCCAGAAAGGGCAAATCTAATTAGAGATTTGCCCTTTCTGGGGTGTCTGGGGGCAGATGTTATTAGCCAGGGGGGCACAAAAAAATGTACCCTCCCTAGGCTATTATTATCTGCCCCCACTCGCTTGCTTTGTCTGTCTGGTGGAGAAAATACAGCGTGAGCCCACACATTTTTTTTCAACGAATTTACACCTTTAATTAACCCCTACATGTCTGAAATTTGGCACACATACACTTCTGTAATTGTAAGTTCAAACCATATATCAAAATACAGGAAATGACATGGTTAACTGTGTCTAAACAATGTATCATTTCATGTCGGCTTCTGTGATTTCACAAAAGCCGGCAATTGAATTAGCGGCTATTACAGTATGTAGAAGTGTAAGAACTATAAATATATGTATATATATATATATGTCACAATGACATGTATATATATATATATGTATATATATATATATATATGTGTGTGTGTTCTATGTGTATATATCTATTCTTTCTTTTGTGATTTAAATACTATTCTTTTGGATCCATTATATGTCAGTTTTGCAAGCCTGCGAGAAATTCTCGCAAGTCGGATGAAAATCGGATGTTACAAGGTACACACACATGCGACTAAATCGCATCTTTGAAGGAAAATCGGATGCCAGGCGGATGTGTGATGTTTTCATTTTGTTCCGATAATCGACCGACTAAAACGGTCCGATTTTTTGTAGTTGTGTCTGACGCCGGCCTTAACCCCTCTCTGACATTAGACGTACTATCCCGTCCATAAAACCCGTGCCATTCTGACCATGGACGGGATAGTACGTCATAGGCGATTAGCTGCGCTCCCCGAGGGAGCGCAGCTAATCGCCGCCGGGTGTCAGCTGATTATCACAGCTGACACCCGTGACTGTGTGTCAGGAGCGGTCACGGACCGCTCCCGGCACATTAACCCCTTGCACACCGCGATCAAACATGATCGCGGTGTACTGGGGGCACAGGGGAGGATCGCGCAGTGTGGGGGCTCCCTGCGCGCCCCCCTGAGACCCTCAGACCACGCGATGTGATCGCGCTGCTCTGAGGGCTTCCTCCCTCCCAGGACCCGGATCCAAGATGGCGCTGGGGTCCTGGAGGGAGGCGGCTTCCTCAGTGCCTGCCGAGAGCAGGCACTGAGAAGCCTGCTGCACTGCCTGAGCGATCGCTGGTGTGACAGAGTGCTGTGCACACTGTCACACCAGCGATCTGATGAAATACAGTGATGTCCCACCCTGGGACAAAGTAAAAAAGTAAAAAAAGTAAAAATAAACATGTGTAAAAAAAAATCCAAAAAAAAAAAAAAATATTCCCCAATAAATTCATTACTTATTGTAAATAAAAAAAATAAAACAATAAAAGTACACATATTTGGTATCGCCGCGTCCGTAACGACCCCCCCTATAAAAATGTCCCACTAGTTAACCCCTTTTGTGAACCCCTTAAAAAATAAAAAATAAAAACGAAGCAAAAAATCAGTGCTTTATCATCATACCGCTGAACAAAAAGTGGAATAACACGCGATCAAAAAGACGGATATAAATAAACATGGTACCGCTGAAAACGTCATCTTGTCCCGCAAAAAACGAGCCGTCACACAGCATCATGAGCGAAAAAATAAAAAAGTTATAGCTCGCAGAATAAAGCGATGCAAAAATAATTATTTTTTATATAAAATTGTTTTTATTCTATAAAAGCGCGAAAACATAAAAAAATGATATAAATGAGGTATCGCCATAATCGTACTGACCCGAAGAATAAAACTGCTTTATCAATTTTACCACACGCGGAACAATAAAAACGCCTCACCCAAAAGAAATTCATGAATTGCTGATTTTTGTTCATTCTAACCTCCCAAAAATCGAAATAAAAAGCGATCAAAAAATGTCACGTGCTCAAAAATGGTACCAATAAAAGCGTCACCTCGTCCCGCAAAAATTAAGACCTCACATGACTCTGTGGGCCAAAATATGCAAAAATTATAGCTCTCAAAATGTGGGGATGCAAAAAACTACTTTTTGCAATAAAAAGCGTCTTTTAGCGTGACAGCTGCCAATCATAAAAACCGCTATAAATAGTAAATCAAACCCCCCTTTATCACCCCCTTAGTTAGGGAAAAAAAATAAAATAAAAAAAATGTATTTATTTCCATTTTCCCATTAGGGTTAGGGTTAGGGTTTCGGCTAAAGTTAGGGTTAGGGTTGGCGCTAAAGTTAGGATTAGGGTTAGAGTTTGGATTAGGGTTAGGGTTGGGATTAGGGTTGGGACTAGGGTTAGGGGTGTGTTGGGGTTAGGGTTGGAGTTAGAATTGGGGGGTTTCCGCTGTTTAGGCACATCAGGGGCTCTCCAAATGTGACATGGCGTCTGATCTCCATTCCAGCCAATTCTGCTTTGAAAAAGTCAAACGGTGTTCCTTCACTTCTGAGCTCTGCCATGCGTCCAAACAGTAGTTTATCCCCACATATGGGGTATCAGCGTACTCTGGACCCCAAGAGTTATTGTGAAATTTGTCCTATTTCTTCTGTTACCCTTGGGAAAATAAAAAACTGGGGGCGAAAATATTATTTTTGTAAAAAAATAAGATTTTTTTGTTTTTACGGCTGTACATTATAAACTTCTGTGAAGCACTTGGGGCTTCATAGCGCTCACCACACATCTAAATAAGTTCCTTGTGGGGTCTATTTTCCAAAATGGGGTCACTTGTTGGGGATTTCCACTGTTTAGGCGCATCAGGGGCTCTCCAAATGCGACATGACGCCCCCAGACCATTCCATCAAAGTCTGCAATCCAAAACGTCACTACTTCCCTTTCCGAGCCCTGACATGCGCCCATACAGTAGTTTTCTCCCACATATTGGGTATCAGCGTACTCAGGACAAATTGGACAACAACTTTTGGGGTCCAATTTCTCCTGTTACCCTTGTGAAAATAAAATATTGGGGGCGAAAAAATCATTTTTGTAAAAAAAAAAAGGATTTTTTATTTTTACGGCTGTGCGTTATAAACTTCTGTGAAGCACTTCGGGGTTCAAAGTGCTCACCACACATCTAGGTAAGTTCCTAGTGGGGTCTATTTTCCAAAATGGGGTCACTTGTGGGGGGTTTCCACTGTTTAGGCGCATCAGGGGCTCTCCAAATGCGACATGACGCCCCCAGACCATTCCATCAAAGTCTGCAATCCAAAACGTCACTACTTCCCTTTCCGAGCCCTGACATGCGCCCATACAGTAGTTTTCTCCCACATATTGGGTATCAGCGTACTCAGGACAAATTGGACAACAACTTTTGGGGTCCAATTTCTCCTGTTACCCTTGTGAAAATAAAATATTGGGGGCGAAAAATCATTTTTGTAAAAAAAAAAAGGATTTTTTATTTTTACGGCTGTGCGTTATAAACTTCTGTGAAGCACTTCGGGGTTCAAAGTGCTCACCACACATCTAGATAAGTTCCTTGTGGGGTCTATTTTCCAAAATGGGGTCACTTGTGGGGGTTTCCACTGTTTAGGCATATCAGGGGCTCTCCAAATGCGACATGACGCCCCCAGACCATTCCATCAAAGTCTGCAATCCAAACGTCACTACTTCCCTTCCGAGCCCTGACGTGCACCCATACAGTAGTTTTCTCCTACATATTGGGTATCAGCGTACTCAGGACAAATTGGACAACAACTTTTGGGTTCCAATTTCTTCTGTTACCCTTGTGAAAATAAATATTGGGGGCGAGAAAATCATTTTTGTAAAAAAAAAAAGGATTTTTTATTTTAAGGCTGTACGTTATAAACTTTAGTGAAACACCTGGGGGTTCAAAGTTCTCACCACACATCTAGATAAGTTCCTTGAGGGTCTAGTTTCCAAAATGGTGTCATTTGTGGGGGGTTTCCACTGTTTAGGCAGATCAGGAGCTCTCCAAACACGACATGGCGTCCAGCCAATTCTGCGTTGAAAAGTGAGACGGCGCTCCTTCCCTTCCAAACTCTGCCATGCACCCAAACAGTGGTATACCCCCACATATGGGGTATCAGTGTACTCAGGACAAATTGCACAATAACTTTTGGAGTCTTGTTACCCTTGGAAAAATAAAAATTCGGGTGAAAAGATCATTTTTGTGGAAAAAATATGATTTTTAAATTTTACGGCTCTACGTTATAAACTTGTGTGAAGCACTTGAGGGTTCAAATTGCTCACCAAAGATCTAGATAAGTTCCTTAGGGGTCTAGTTTCCCAAATGGGGTCATTTGTGGGGGTTTCCACTGTTTAGGCACATCAGGGGCTCTCCAAATGCAACATGGCATCCAATCTCAATTCCAGCCAATTTTGGTTGGAAAAAGTCAAATGGTGCTCCTTCCCTTCCGAGCTCTGCCGTGCGCCCAAACAGTGGTTCCCCCCCACATATGGGGCATCAGCGTACTCAGGACAAATTGGACAACAACTTATGTGGTCCAATTTCTCCTGATACCCTTGGTAAAATAAAAAATTAGTGACTAAAAGATAATTTTTGTGGGAAAAAAATAGGATTTTTTATTTTCATGCCCGGGCATTATAAACTTGTGTGAAGCACTTGGGGGTTCAAAGTGCTCACCAAAGATCTAGATAAGTTCCTTAGGGGGTCTAGTTTCCAAAATGGGGTCACTTGTGGGGGATTTCCACTTTTTAGGCTCATCTGGGGCACTGCAAACGGAACATGACCCCCATCAACGTCTGCATTCCAAAACGTTACTACTTCCTTTCCAAGCCCTGCCGTGCGCCCAAACAGTTTTCCACCCCCACATATGGGGTATCAGCGTACTCAGGACAAATTGGACAACAACTTTTGGGGTCCAATTTCCTTGGGAAAATTCAAAAATTTAGGACTAAAAAATCATTTTTGTGGAAATTTTTTTTTTTTTTTTTCACACCCAGGCATTATAAACTTTTGTGAAACACTTGGGGGTTCAAAGTGCTCACAACAGATCTAGATAAGTACCTTAGGGGGTCTAGTTTCCAAAATGGTGTCACTTGTGGGGGGTTTCCACTGTTTAGGCGCATCAGAGGTTCTCCAAGCGCGACATGGCGTCCAATCTCAACTCCAGCCAATTTTAGTTTGAAAAAGTCAAACGGCGCTCCTTCCCTTACGAGCTCTGCCGTGTGCCCAAACAGTGGTTTTCCCCCACATATGGGGTATTGGCGTACTCAGGAGAAATTGCATAACAACCTTATCTGTCCATTTTCTCCTTTTACCCTTGTGAAAAATAAAAAAAAAGTTTGTAAAAGATCATTTTTGTGGCTAAAAAGTTAAATATTCATTTTTTCCTTCCACGTTGCTTTAGTTCCTGTGAAGCACCTGAAGGGTTAATAAACTTCTTGAATGTGGTTTTGAGTACCTTGAGGGTGCAGTTTTTAGAATGGTGTCACTTTTGGGTATTTTCTGTCATGTAGACCCCTCAAAGTGACTTCAAATGAGAGGTGGTCCCTAAAAAAAATGGCTTTGTAAATTTTGTTGTAAAAATGAGAAATCGCTGGTCAACTTTTAACCCTTATAACTTCCTAACAAAAAAAAATTTTGATTCCAAAATTGTGCTGATGTAAAGTAGACATGTGGGAAATG
Source organism: Oophaga sylvatica (assembly GCA_033576555.1). Classification (NCBI taxonomy): domain Eukaryota; kingdom Metazoa; phylum Chordata; class Amphibia; order Anura; family Dendrobatidae; genus Oophaga; species Oophaga sylvatica. Next base: position 870,728,597 of record JARQOD010000001.1, read on the forward strand.
TTATTTCTTAACTATTTTGTGTGACATATTTCTCTGTTTTAAGGGAATAAAAATTCAAAGTTTGAAAATTGCTAAATTTTCAAAATTTTCGCCATATTTGCGTTTTTTTTCAAAAATAAACGCAAGTTATATGGAAGAAATTTTACCACTAACATGAAGTACAATATGTCACGAGAAAACAATCTCAGAATCGCGAAGATCCGTTGAAGCGTTCCGGAGTTATAACCTCATAAAGAGACAGTGGTCAGAATTGTAAAAATTGTCCCGGTCATTAACGTGCAAACCACCCTTGGGGGTGAAGGGGTTAAGGTGCAAATATCAGCATTAGGGGCCCTCTTTAACCACAATTTGGCAGCAGACTGGTGGATAATCAGGTTTATTAAAGCCTGTCAGAGATCTAGACCAGCTCCAGGCCCAAAGGTTCTCCCTTGGGATTTAAATTTAGTCTTGGAAGCATTGACAAAATCTCCCTTCAAACCCTTACAGGAAGCATCTGACAAGAACCTGACTCTCAAAACAGTAATCCTGGTAGCTTTGACGTCAGCACGTAGGGTTAGTGATCTACAAGCCCCGTCAATAGATCCTCCGTTCATGCAGACATTGGAAGATAGGGTCGTACTGAGACCAGATCCAGCCTATCTCCCAAAGGTGGCCTCCAAATTTCATAGAAGTCAAGAGGTAGTCCTTCCCTCCTTCAGTGAGCCAACATCAGAGGAAGAACGTTGACTCCACACATTACATGTAAGGAGAGCCCTGGTACACTATCTAGACAGGATCAGTCAGGATAGGAAGGGCAAGTCCTTATTTGTGTCTTTCCAAGGCAGAAGGAAAGGGAGTAGTGTCACAAAGGGATCATTAGCTAGATGGGTTAGGGACGCCATTAGCTTAGCCTACACATCTAGTAAAACACCAGTACCAGAGGATCTGAGAGCCCATTCCACCAGGGCTGTGGCGACCTCCTGGGCCGAGAGGGCGGAGGTTTCTATCGAGGAGACATGTAGGGCGGCCACATGGTCTACCCCTACGACTTTCTATAAACATTACCGTCTTGATCTGTCCTCCTCTACTGGCCTGTCCTTCGGTAGGAAGGTGCTGGAAGCGGCTATCCCTCCCTAGGGTGCTTCAGTCTATATAAATCTCTCAGGTGGTGCTGTCATGGGAGAGGGGGAAAAATCTAAGTTACTTACCGTTAACTGGGCCATGACAGCACCCTTGTATTCCCTCCCTCGCTTCTATCACTTATGGTGTGCACTATTAGGGGTGTTAAGTGAAATGTTTTTGGTGGAGGTTATGCTAACTAACTGTCTGGAGGTCCTTTCGTGCTCTGAAACCAAACTGATGTGAAGGAGATGTACCGCCCTTTTATTCAGTAGGTTTCCTGTCCTTGTGGGCGGATACCCTCTCTCAGGTGGTGCGGTCATGGGCTCTGTAAAATCTCGTTAACGGAAAGTAACTTAGATTTTTTTCACGGTGCTAACGGGGATCTCGCCAAGGTCAGCCCGGCTGGGAATGCAGTTCTGTTACCCGAACCCAAACTTTAGTAATTTTTTGGCTGCACCTGCCGGACCCAAACATCCAGGTATCCGCCCATCTCTACTCTTAATGAATTTAAAGTGACTGACGAGTAGCCTGCGGCTCCATGGGCCTGCATCCCCGCCCATTTGTTGGAGCTGGGAGTATGTGTAAACACCAGTCGTTACAAAATTTGGGGCACAACTGAGTTGCACCAAAATTTTGTGACTTTTCAAAGCTTTTTACACCATAATTCTGGTGTGAAAGCTCTCATGAATTGGGCCCACAGTTCCCTGTTACCACAGTATAAGACTGCACCTAGTGTACATGTACACACCTTGCAGCCACTTTTCCCTTCGTCCTGATACAAAAGATTTATGGTCTACTTCTTACGTGCTCATTAATGTAGGAGTAGAGCGATTAAAACTTCTGTCAGCTTATATAACCTTGTAAGAAAACCTTCACAAAATTAGTGTTGAAATCAACCTAATTTTATTTCAGACCTCTTTAATGAATTTGCCTATTTTTAAATATCTGCTTAATGCACCCACTCTACACAATCAGATCTCAAACGGCATAATCAGATGAAGTAGCCAAAAAAAATGAACTACACCCATAGAAATCGTGCTTCGTGCAATCATGGACCATCCATAAACACTTGGAGCAAGGATAATAATTCTGTCTCCTGCTTAATTTTTGCAAATAACAAAAATCACCCGATCTAATGACAATCTCTTGACACTGCACTTCTGTTTTCTGATTGTTAAACTAATCTGAAGAGCTGGAGTATTTAGTATTCCACTCAAGCTCATTAGTGTATAAGCATTTTAAAACCATCTTTGGCAATAAGGAGAGGGATGTTTAGACGTGAGATTTTTCAGGAAACGCGGCGGCGCTCAAGATAAGGTGTTTTTTCGTTATTCATTCATGCAAAGTGTTTGAAGCTGATAGCTTCAATGTATTTTCATAAGTAGCAACAATTCATTTGGTATTTGTCATAGTTTCAATCAATCTTTTTAGAGTATTTATGTGAAAGGAAGATATAGTCAGTTAACAAGCAGTTGCCTGCTGTAACAACAATCATTTTATGTATTTAGAAAGTGCAGGTCTGTAGTTTGTGTGCAGAATTTTCTATACATGCCAGTGCTTTAGCTCAGCTTCTTGGGAAAACTTAATTATATTTAATATACATACCGAACGAATGACTTCAGTGAAAAGTGTTAAATTGCAGCATGCCATAGTTTGAAGTGAGTGGGTAAGCCAACAAGAAAACTAATGTAACCTCCAACCGCACATTGAATGGCCTTAATTATAGTCTATTAGACTTGAAAACTAATTTAGCACGGTTGGAAAAGATAGTTAAAATGCACACCGACTCCGCTTACATCAAGACGGTTAACACGCTGTTGCTACAATTTCTGTATTTACAGTTCAATGAAATACTAAGATGTAACAAGTGTTGGACTCCTCGATAAACCTTGGCTAATGTTACTCCATCATAGCATGGCTTCTGTACAATAGACTATAGACATCAGTATGCCCCTCATAGCTCATCCCTATGATACCTTGTGTTAATTACGAAAAGTTTACTTGTTGACATAGCCTACATATTTCATCACCATAGCATAATCTATGCAATCGAAACCCCGAAAAAATAAGCTAGAAAAAATGTCTTAAAGGGATTGTCCAGCCTTAGACTACAAACCTGCAGTCACCCTATGTGACTGCAGACTTGTGTATGTTCATATCGTGCACACTGTCAGGATTCTCAAGTGCCGTCGCTGGGAGCGGGCGGTCGTGTGACAGCCAGTATGCAAATTGCATACTTCCGGCCACATTCCGACTAGACTTGTCTGGCCTCACTCAGTATAATTTCAAATTGCGCGAAGTAGCACCCATCTAGTCGGCACCTGATCGCATGTATGCAACTCACATATTTGCGAGCACATACCTTCCTCTGCTTGTGCCGGCACTGGAGAGTCGTCACAGGGTGCAGCACATGCAATGTGAGGATTCACTAGTCTCCAGTCTCAGAGTGACAATGCTAAACGGAAACTACTTTTGTGATTTCAGCTAATAGCATTTCATAATTTAATTTTGCATTAAAGGGATTGTGTCAGCAGGTTGATGTAGGGGCAGAGACACGATTCCAGTGATGCATGACTTACTGGTCGTCTTGGTGTAGTTTTGATAAAATCTCTGTTTTATCTGCTGTAGATGTAGCAATGGTCTGAATGCTGAGCTGTGTGAAAACAAGCCCACACCATTGATTGGCAGCTTCCTGTGTGCACTGTGCATTGTCAGCAAGCTGCCAATCAGTGGTTGGGGCTGGATTACACACATTAGCCTGACTCGCCTGCACGTGAAACCCAGTCGGGCACTGAACATTTTGCTGACAGATTCCCTTTCATTTTTTTTTTTTTTTTCCAGCAGATATATAGATCACTTGAGTACAATGTTGTCTTATCCTTTAAATATATTTTGTAATATTTCCATATGTTCTTGTAAAGCTTTTCTATTTTCTAAAATGATGCTGATATTACCAGCCTGACCCATTTATTGGTTTTAAAATGGCAATTTTTTTCCTCAATCTAGTTATCGGTTACAAAAGCTCTAATATTAATGTTTCTTATCCACTGCAACATATGAGAATCAATATATTAAATTTACAAGGTTTCTTGGTTTCTTTTTTCTTTCTCTAGAACTAGCAAAAATAAATCCCTTCAAAATATATTTTATCTTTTGGAAAGTGTTCGTGGTTTGGACTCTTTCCAAACTGCAAAAACTTGTATGGGATCAAAAGTGTGAATAAGCCAGAAAAAAATCTAATTAGTCCAAGTCTTTATATAAAAAAAATGTCCGTAAATGGACTTGTTTACTGGAATGGAAACGCATGCACCCAGTCTTCAGAACTCCTAGGCCTGCTTCATCAAGACTGGTGTTTTGTGTGCATGTCATGGTGAAGTGCGTGTTAGAATTATTTGGGCCAAATCTATTAATAGGTGCATGCCTCTTTATGAATTTGGCGCACCTTTCAACTACCGTGCACCACCGCCAGAAATGTTCTCCAGACAAAGGCAGCATAAAATTCTGTTGTAAGTGACTCCAATTTTATGACATGAACTATAATGCGTGTATTGAACACATTTGGCCACGTCCCTCCCGCCCAAGACTTTTTATCTCACCGATAGTGTTATCTTTCAGTATTCTGTTTTTTTTTCTCCAGGGCGATATAGTTCTGAAAGTGATGTGTGGAGCTTTGGCATTCTTCTGTGGGAAACATTCAGCTTGGGAGTGTGCCCTTATCCAGGAATGACCAATCAGCAAGCTCGGGAACAAGTAGAAAAAGGTAAGCTTACCCTTAGGATGGATGGGGTCCTTTTGTCTTATCTTCCGGGACCTCGATACTTTAATAGCAGTGTTCCCTTGAATGGACTGAGCTGCAGTTCCAGACATAGCCACTTGAACATCAGTGCCATCAAAGTAAATTTTTTAATATTCCCTATAAAGTTTTTAGACTCATGCTAGCAGCACAAAAACTCTACTTTACCTTCAATCTTTGACATAAGTTTATGCCATAGTCGGGAACGGGTTCACGGCCTATGACATAAACTTACTTTATGCTGATCATGCGGGCACTGGAGCCGGCGTAAGTTATAGCGGAGCTCCTGCTGTCACGGCCAGGAACGGTGCCCACACCGCTTTAGGCCATTTAACCACCTAAATGCTGCGATTGATATTGATTGCAACATTTAGGAGGCTGGGAGGGGAGATGTGATGTGAACCTGCCCACGAACTTAGGATTTGTGTATTCGAAGCCACAGTAGTACAGGGGCTTCCTCTTTTCAAAAGAATCAGCTTCCTCTCTTCAGAGGATTTATCTTAGACTTCCTGGAAGTAAGTGGTGAATATTGGGATTTGCATTGATCCGATATTTATGGAAGATATATTTTCTGCGTCATAGCTAAGGGATGAATATAATGCATTCACTCACCTCACAATAAGGCCGGCTGAGCCCCTAAAACTTAATATCGATCAGATGGATGAAGCTATCCATGCCATATTTTATTGCTATAGAAAGGTAAAATCATGATGGGAAACATGACGCCGATATCTCCTGCCTAGAACCTTAAGGGGCGAAGATATCCTGAAAGTTGTGAATCTCACAATTTTCTAAAAACATAGCACATCCCACAACCAGACCTCCATATACGCTCACTTAGGGGAGGTATGTGGGCATAACCTTGATCTAATAAACATCAGAGTTTGGGCTTTGGTCATTTGTCCTGGAAGGTACAGATTGCTGTGGTTCTGTGCATTTTTCAAATAGGGCTACTTCCCTCCACTAAGTTCTGAGCCATTCCATGGCACAGGTTCAGTTCTTTTCTTTTGTTATCCATTTTATGTTTTGTGATTGTATATACCGTGTTGTTTTGTTACTATGTATATTTTTATAAACACTGCCTACCTTTCCGGGTTAAATATATAAAATATAATAACTCTGTTCATTTTGGTTTGTAAACTGTACCCCTGAAGCCATACACTGCTTGAAACGTGTACCTAATCGACCTGTGTAAAGGATTGGTGGTGGCAAATCGTAGTTCCTTTTGTTCCTATGGAGTAGGAAGTGATTATATATAAGCACCATTATATTTAGCATTTAGGGGCTCTGCATATGGAGTCCACAAACTATTCTAGGAAAATCTGCTCCCCAGGAGGCAATATGGGGTATTTCTACATTCAGCAGAAATTGTGGGATATTTTTACCCAATTCCCAGTGTGAAAACGTAAAATCTGGGTCTATAACAACATTTTTGTGGTCAAAATGTAATTATTTTTTCTTTATTGCCCTATGGTATAAATTTCTGTTCCCCACATGTGGTGTCAACATGATCACTGCACCCCTAGATGAATTTATTGAGCGGTGTAGTTTGTAAAATGGTGTCTTTTATGGGGGATTCTGTCATTGTGGCACCTCAGGGCCTATGCCAATGTGACGTCTTCCTCAAACCATAACAACAAAATTTAATATGGCGCTCCTTCTCTTCTGAGCTTTCCACTGTCTAAAAAGTATTTCCCTATTACATTATGTTGTATTGGCGCACTCAGGAGAAATTGCACAACAAACGGAGGTCCATTTTTTTCTTATTAGCACTTATAAAGGTTAAATTGCACAACAAATTTTAGGTTCGATTTTCTCCTGATACCCTCATGAAAATAAAAAACTGGGGCTAAAATAACCACAGGCCTGTCCTGAAGCACTAACAGTCTGTTTCTATGATGAAGAACATGTTTGTGCTTCGGGACATTCTGTAGGCAGTCATTTCCTTGGTTTCTCTGGCTTAGTGCAGGAAGATAAGACTCTGCCTACAGTCCCGCCCCGGAGTACGAGCATATCATTACCTGAAAACTTCTAAGGGCCTGTGCACACGTTGCGGATTCCTAGCGGTTTTGCAGCAAAACCGCTTACACAATACAACTCATTAAGGCCTATGAGATTCCGCAATGCTGTGCACATGCTGCGGGTTTTTCCGCGGCGGAATCACATCGCGGGAGAATCCGCAGCCTGCTCATTCTTTTTTGCGGAACCGCGGCGATTCCGCCGCCATAGGAATGCATTGAACCGATTACTTTCCGCATGTGGCTGTGCCCACCATGCGCAAAGTAAGCGGTTCATGTGCGGATGGTACCCAGGGTCTGGAGGAGTGGGTACTCTCCTCCAGGCCCTGGGTACCATATCCATGTAAAAACAATAATTAAAATAAAAAATAGTGATATTCTCACCTTCCTTCGGCCCCCGCAGTTTTCCCGCCTCTCAGCGACGCTCCCGGTCCCAGTAATGCATTGCGAGATCACCCCAGATGACGTAGCGGTCTCGCGTGATGCTACGTCATCGGGGTGATTGTCGCAAAGGACGCCTGGGAACGGGATTGGCCAGGAAAGATGCGGGGGCGCCGGAAGGTGAGAATATCACTATTATTTTTTTTATTATTTTTACATTAGATCTTTTTACTATTGATGCGGCATAGGCGGCATCAATAGTAAATAGTTGGTCACACGAGTCAAACACTTGTTTGACTCGTGTGACCAACCTGTCAGATCGCTTGTAAACTGCTAGCATTCTGCAAGCTAATTACGCTTGCAAAACGCTAGTTTTTAGCGGAATACGCATACCTATAATATGCGTATTTCCCGCGGCAGGGAGGTGCGGAATTGCCGCGGAAATTTCCATGGCAATTCCGCAACGTGTGCACATAGCCTAACACTGATTACACAAGAACTACAAGACTGATTTCTTCACCCCAGGTATCATTTTAATCAGTATAACAGCGGCAACATGACAATGTCTGTAGTTCACTTAGCAAAATCCTACTAACAGGTTCGCTTTAACTGTTTTATGTGATATAACCATCTGGTTTAACGGTATAAAAATTGAAAGTTTGACATTTTCAAAATTATTGCCAAACTTCCAATATTTTCACAAATAAACACAAAATATTGGCCTAAATTCATGGGCAGCACGGTGGCTCAGTGGATAGCACTGCAGCCTTGCAGCGCTGGAATCCTGGGTTCAAGTCCCATCAAGGACAACATCTGCAAGGAGTTTGTATGTTCTCCCCGTGTTTGCGTGGGTTTCCTCCGGGTACTTCGGTTTCCTCCCACACTCCAAAAACATACTGATAGGGAATCTAGATTGTGAGCCCCATCGGGGACAGTGACGATAATGTGTGCAAACTGTAAAGCCCTGCGGAATATGTTAACCCTATATAAAAATAAAGATGATTATTATAAATTTACCAGTTTCATAAAGTACAATGTGTTCTGAAAAAAAACTGAGAATCGCGGGGATACATTGAAATGTTTGTTATTACCTAATAAAATGACGCTGGTCAGAATTCTTAAATTTGTCCTGGTCAGGGAGATTAAATCAGGCTGAGAAATTAAAGCGTTAAAAACACATAGAATAAAAATTATATTTACTGCTAGCGTACAAAAATACGATTCACATACACTATACGGACAAGTATTTTGACACATCTTCTAATTGAGGTTTTTTTTCATTCAGTTCCATTACCGCAAGTAAATCCAGCTCCTCACCACACAGTCTGCCTTTACAAACATTGTAAAGCACACCATCACTAAACTGTGGAGTGACAAATCACACTTTTCTATCTAGCAGGCTGATGTGTCTGGGTTTGGCAAATTCCAGGAAATTTTTACTTGCCTGACTGCTGCATTTTGCTGCCTTTTTCCAACTGTAAAATTTTGTGGAGAAGGGATAAACTATGGTGATGTTTTTCAAACCAATTAGTCTCCACATACAAAGACACTTTCTGTTCTAGCGTGATGTCCCAGTGCGCAAAACAATGTCCATAAAGGTATATTTGGGTGAGGTTGGTGTGAAAGAACTGGACTCCCTGCACAGAGCCCTGACCTCCACCCTTCAAACAACTTTGAGATGAACTGGATTGGAGATTGTGTTCCCAGTCAAGTCTGTCAGTGAAAAATTAAAGTTTTCAGATTACTAGTAGCTCGAAGGTGCTAGAAAAGCAACATGGCTCCCAAAAACCAATCCAGAAATATGCATGCACCCAAAGCAAAATCGCCCCTTCCTTACCTTCGTAGCCTTGCAGTGTGCTAAAACTACAGTCAATTTTTGAGTAAATTATGTACCCTTAGGATAGGTCATCAATGTGAGATTGGTGAGACTCCGATAGCGACTGGAACGAAATGATCTACAGAAAAAACGCATCCCTTATTTCTTGGTGACTGCTGCCGGATACTGCAGTTTATCTCCCATTTGAGTGAATGTGCTGTAGTTACTTGGCCACTACCGTTAAGCAATTCACGAGGCTGGTGTGTTCTATCCGTGCTTTGCTTAGTTCCAGTTGCTGCAGGGGCAGATTTAGGCTGATAGTTCGCACCAATCTCATATTGAGGGACTATCCTAAAAATAGGTCATCAGTAAGAGAATCTGTCACCAGGTCAAAAGTGTTTGCTCTTATTTTACTACGACTGGTCCCCGGAGTCTTACGTTTTTGTTTTTTTAATCCACCATATGGTTCTATAGATATGCACCATTTTATTTATTGCTAATTTTTATGACCTTTATCAATGAGGTGTTGGTCACAAGATTCTCTGGGGTGTGTGTTTAGGCTGCTCTACGTTATTTGTGAAAAAAAGAAAAGAAAAAGGGCGCATGTGTAGACTTGTGTGCATCTACACAACCAATATTAAGCGTGTGATTAATGAGGCTCCGGGTCACCTCTCTCTATTTGTAATGTCGTCCCATCGGTGTTTGCATCAAGTCTCCGTGTTCCTCTCTGTGCTCTACGTTATTTGTCTGAGACATGAGCGATTGATCAAAACCATGAAAAATAAGAGCCTATATTAAAGTTATAGTATAACGTCTTGCATACATGCGGTCACGTGCCGACTAGATGCTTGTGGCCTCTCTCAATGCAAGTGTATTGAGCAAGGCCAGACACGTCTAGTCAGAATGTGGCCGGAAGTATGCAAATCACATACTTGCGGTTACATGACTGCCTGCTCCCAGCATCGGAGAATCCTCAGTGTACAGCGCACGACCTGTGAGGATTCACAAGTCTGCAGAGAGTAACTGTAGACTTGTACCCCAAAACAGGACAACCCCTTTAAGGTGTAGACCTTTTTAGTTATTTAGGTTTTTTTTTTTATAAAATCATTAGGTTTAAAATGCATTTACATGTTCCCTCATTTTCTTGTCATTTACATGCAGGTTATCGAATGTCTGCCCCACAGAAGTGCCCAGAAGAAGTTTTTAAAATCATGCAGAGATGTTGGGAGTACAAGCCAGAAAATCGCCCGAAGTTCATTGAGATGCAGAAAGAGCTTTCTTCAATCAAAAAGAAAATTACATAGTACCAAACTCACTGATGGACACTTACCTTGTAGCATAATAGTTCAGTCTGGCATTTTTGTTAAGCACACTGCATTTACCAAATGCTGCCGTCATCTTGTCTAGTGAATCTGCATGTGTCCTTCTTTACTGAACCGCACCATGGTCATCACCTGAAATCTAACTCATTGGGGGAGATTTATCAAGCTTAATGTGCCAGAATTCTGGTGCAATTTGTGCCAAAAAAAAAAACCCTATCCTTCATGATCTTCACCATATGTGTAATCTGCACCTTGTCTGACAAGGGGGTGTGGCTTAGCAAAAAGTGGAGGTGGGGGTAGCCTAACATGCCACATTGTGCAACAAAAAAGGTGCAAAAATTTTGCTGCACATTTCTGGCACAAAATAAGCCAAGTAATTCACACTAGACTATGTAAATATGTCATGACAACTTTGACAGATTTTAGGACACCCTGGTCTAGTTTGCACTGTCCAACGGTATTGATAAATCTCCCCGTTGTCTTCTGAATGTGCCATCCATGTAATATTGTGGTGCACGGATTCTTTGCCTTCATTTTAGAAGCCTCTGTGTCTCTACAGAGTACATCCTTAAGTCTCTTTATATCACATTATTGACACATTGTAGGAAATAATGAGTTTTCGCAGCAGACAATAGCGCACTATCGACTGAACACATCCATTATTGGACATTGTGAAATGTTGGAGATTTATGCTTTGTACTTTATTGCAGGAATTTTACTTCCTGTCCATAGATACAGTGTAGTTAGTTATCCTGGGCCAAATACAACGCTGAAAATCCTATTTATGTTGTGCACTTTTTCTTTTTGATGCAATACCCTTGGTTAACCCAAGGCCAAAGATACTGTTTCATTGAATACATTAACTGAAATTTATCTCCACCTAGAATACTAAAAATACATGTAATACACCAGCTCTTTTACTGGTTGCCCCTCAGTTACTACTTACATAGGATCGCTAGGTCCCTCACTGATCGGGATAATATGCGTCCTATATCTCGTCTGCTCCAATCAGACATAGGACAACAGTCCTGGTGATCGGTGGGAGCTCATCTTCAACTTCCAGACATTTAGTCACCCAAATAAATCTAGTTTTTTTTTAGATGTAGAGCACTGCTGGGGGTCTCAGAGATTTTGGGTGAATTTGCTGTCTTTAAACTTTAGACCTCAGAAAAATTTGCTGTGGGTGGGCGGGGGTCGTAAACTTTTTGGCAGAAATGTTACAGCCTGATGTTACAATGTTTTATTTGCACATGTCTCTTTGTGGATGTTTTCCTTAGATGGCTAGAATGCCCAAGGGCCATGGCACGTGTATACGATACAGTATTTGTAAAATTTCATTTTTGTATGACATTTTAGAGTGAACACTTTTACAAACAAAATTGGGTAACTTTGCGCATGGTGTCCTTTACTTATTTGATATCTACGGTAAGTAATGTCCTCCTCCTGCCACATTCACAGTAAGATTACAGATCTCGCTGCTTTCTTCTTGGTGTGTGAATGTGGCTTACCTGCAGCACTTGGGTTTCTGTAATAGATGCTGGGCTGGTAAATGTCATCTGAGTTCCCAGAATGCGCTACCATAATCAGAACTTTTCAGAATTTTGCAACATATATTGCATATAATCGTTCGGAAAGATAATGTTTTTACATACATTTCAGGTTCTGTTCACATTGGCGTCCTGGCTTTCGTTTTTAGTTGTGACAGTAATGATGGATCAGTTTTCAAGTGAATCCCTCTAAATCCTTTTCACTTATCATGGGTCCTTCAATTTTCCATAGGATACAGTTTTGTTTTGTTTTTTTACTGTAACTATATTATTAAAAATGCTAAATCACCAGGACCATGATGGAATCACAACCTAAACTGTGTAAAAATGGTGTTTTCCATTTCTTTTCAATTTCATTTTACACACTATATCATAAGTTGTTTTCTAGACCCTCAGTTTGTCATAAATGCTTCACATTATTCCAGTGCTGAATTAAACATGGCCGATGAGCAACAAACTATTCTCAGTCCTTATTCATTAAATAGTTGACGTTTCTAACCACTATCCATTTACATAATACTAAATTGTCTGGTAACAGTGACACAATTCCGGAGCTATTTAATTGCACATCAAAAAGAATGAGAGTAGAAGGCCTGGACAGAGGGTGACAACTTTTGGATTTAATTAAACTAATTACTGCAGTAGTCGCAGCCAAAGAAGCTGCTTTTTCACATAGGCTCCATGAAGGATGATTTCTTCTGAAGGACAAATCATACATATGCACAACCTCTAAATTGTTACCGCCATTTGGCACATCCATTCGCGTTATTAATCATGCAGAACTCAGTATTTGAAGGTCTAAAATAGCAAATGTGAAGTGTTTACTATAAATTATGTTGATAAATTTGTATGGTTAGAATTTACTAAGGTCTTATTTTTGTTTTAAATTTATATACCCCATGTTCTTTGACTGGTTGTTAGAATATATTAATGGAGACTGTGACTTACATGGAATATCTATGCAATGCCGTATGCAGTTCTGTATGGCTCTGAGTTATGGATATATTTTTCCCAAAAAGCATTGTTTTATAGGAGAGTATCACTATATTAAGGGATTTTGCCAACTGGGAGTTATTTGCAAGAGCTGGAGAGCCACATATAGGTGAACACTGCATTAGAGCTCATGCAGACGTCCATGCAACATGGTCCAAGCACGGACGGCAATGCACAGGCTGGCCACAGGTCTCCCGACTTAAGTTTCTTTGACTCATAGACATATATGATGCTGTTGCGCTCTGGCTGGGAGACCCAGTCAGTGCTTGGCCCGTGTTGCACAAAGGTCTGCATGAACCCTAATGCAGATGTGCATGATTAAGTTCATTTGGACAATAGATTGTAGTTGATGAAAATTTATGATTTCAACCAAAATGATTGTTCTTCAAGGTTTTTTTCATGAGCAGTTTTTCTTGAAGGAATATCTTCAGAAAGATTATTTGCTTGTCACCCAGTATAATTGAACGTATTTGACCAGGTGGAAGGTCTGGAATGTCCATTATCAATTAAATTGTGTATGGCAACCTTGTGTTACAATCGTACACCAGATGATCATTTGCTCAATGGTTGGTCAATCATCAAACTATTTCTAATGCGAGTGGTCAAAAATTTACAAGTCTTCCTATAGCAATCACGTATATGTTTGGTTTACAGTACATTGTAAAGACGCTATAGGTTATGATTGTCAGCATTGACTTTCTAGGATCTGTCTCAATGTAGAATCAAGCTTCAGCCTCCAATTTTTTTCTTTTTGAGAGTTGTTCTAGTTTTCATGAATTCCTTAAAGGGGGTTAAATATGTTCTGGTATACACTTAATGGATAGGACTATAGAATTCAAACAAGTGACAACACATTGTAAATATATTTAATTACATTCCGGTTGCATTGACACAGTGAATGAAAACTGGTCATTTTTAGTTTGTCCCTGTGCTCTTCCTTTCATTAAAATTATTATTTTTTTTTTTAAATTAAGGATTTGGTGTGGACCTAACCCAGATTTCACCATTGACATAGCATTCATGGTGGTATCCACGGTACCATCCATTTACTCTGCTGGTTTTTCTCTGGAAATTGATGACATGAGGTCTCATTTACAAATCTGCTACTGTAGAATGCAGTGGATTTTCTGTATGCATTATTGCAGCAAAAAATCAATGGATACAACCTTTATGTTATGAATTGCAATGAAAACGCTTTAATAGGAAAATCATTGTAGACTTATATAAGGTTGCTTTTGGTTTCTGATCAGGGCCAGTAGAGAGGATAGAATGTGAGAAGGGGGTTTGCTTACATTGTGTTGACCTGATGCTGATGGTGCCTTTTTCATCTGCCAACATTCTAGTGTTATCTGTATTAATAAATATATACATTGCTAAAAGTAGGAATTGGAGGTTATGGATTTATTTGTGGGTGAAAAGAATGGTGACCTCTGCATGTCCTGCCTGTAGAATTCCAATGAAGGACAGCTCACCTATAGAAAATGATGTTTGGCCATCATATGTATTAGTTTACATAATCCATGGCAGAGACTGGCTTATTGTGAGCTGCAGTATCATTGGTGTTAAAGGAAACGTGTTTTGTGGTTATTTTAGCACATTGTATTAAGTACCATAATTAGATTGCCCTCGGTAATACCATGGAACCTTTATTAGCTCTGCTAATGACTGCAACTTGGGACATTAAGTCCTACGCTAACCTCCAGACAGCAAAAACAAGCATTTACAGTCACAACGCTAATGTTTAATTGCTGCTTTGTATTGTAGTGTAACTGTCATGGAGTAAAAGTTTCATAATTAGGACATTATTTAGGAGCCGCGCAGTTTTCAGTTTAGTCAGTATTCTTTCTTGGACTGTTAATTATCCCCATTAAACACACAAGTCTTTAAAAGTGAAGAGAAAATAACTTTTGTTTCTAGTAAGAGCCTTCATTTATTTTACCCAGTGCTTTAGGTGAAGTGATTGATTTGTCTTCTGGTTTTTCCCTGGTCTAGGTCCTCTGTTTGCTCTCTACGGGTACTTTTTTTTTTTAATGCAATTATTTTGTCGGAAAAATCATTTTTACAATTTGGTTTCATTAAACATTTTGCGCCATTTGCCTTTTATAGTCTCTATGTTGCCCTGCCTATTACTGGCTGCAGAATTAGTTAGAGGTTACCTACTGCTAGGACAACCCCTTCTCAGTCTGAATGTTTTCCCCCTTTAAAATAAAAAAAAACTATTCTCCCCTTCGGTGCCAGCGCCATTCCATCGGTGTCAACACTCTCGTTCCCAAGGCTCACGTAAGGTTGTTACTTCACGTAAGCACCCAGTCAGTGTCGACTTCTGTCCTTGCCTTCAGACGTATCAAACATCTGGAAGTCTGGGTTGCATCATCTTCCCTCTGACTTCCTCTTTATGTTCGATTTGTCAAAAGGTGGGGACAGCGAAGCCGGCACTGATCCGGCACAGAGCTCACGTGGTATAACAATGTGACGTAAGCCCCGGGAACGCGAGTGCTCAAACAGCCATGGATGTAAGTATAAGTGTTTTTATTTTAACTGGGGCAAATATTCAGATTGAGAAGGTGTTGTCCGAGTATGCTCATCTCTGCTCAGTTACAATCCTGTTTAAATGCTACATATTCTATGTCCATTGTTATCCAGATTTCCGTTTTTGCTTCACAGAGGCACCCCAATACAAAACTAGTTATGTGGCTCAGGGCATTTGGTCAGCCACTCCTCCTGTGAACGCTCATCAAATGCATAGACCTATCTGTAGAGCACAATTCTAGTTACAAAAGTGTTTGAAATGTAGACGACTCTTTGCCATATTGTTGTCTGTAGCTGTGTAATAATACCTTTCAGGCTCACACGTCACCCATCTATAGCCTGTAAGCCTCTTAGGCCCCTTTCACACATCAGTTTTTTGCCATCAGTCTCAATCCTTCAAATTTTGAAAATAATGGATCCGGCGACTGATGCAGACGGATCCATTTTTTTCTCATTGACCTAACTTTAGGGTAAGTCATCAATGTCTGATCAGTCGGGGTCCAGTCATCTGGGCTGTGCTTTAGCGCTGTACAATCACTGCTGTACTCGGTGTCTCTTATATTATAACACCCACTGTTTCTTAAAGGGAATCTGTTACCAGGTTTTTCTATTTAATCTGAGAGTAGCATAATATAGGATATGATATACTGATACCAGGGATGTGTCACTTACTAGGCTGTGTTGTAGTTTCGATGTAAACAGTGCTATATCAGCAAACATTAACACTACAGGACTACAGCTCACGCACAGCCCAGTCAGGCTACTCTGTTACCTCACAGCCACCATGGTGTAGCAGTTGCTCACAATGCAGTGTACACAGGAAACTGCCAGTCATGGGTGGGGCTTTATACACAGACTAGAAGTCTTAGCTTTGCTACATCTACATCAGACAAAACAGGTATTTTATGGTAACTACTTCAGGCAGCCCAGTAAGTGATACACCCCTGTTATATCAGGCTTTCTTGCTCTATGTTATGCTGCTCTCAGATTATGTAGCAAAAGGCTGCTGACAGATTCCCTTTAATTGACATGCTGCTTAATGAGTGAATTTGCTGAGCACAGTGACCACTGTTCAGAGCCACTTCTAGCTCCTGAGGACTGTGTTTCGCAGCAGTGATCTAAATTTTCCTTATTTCTCAAACTTAAATCTTGCACAAGGCTAGTCATGTCTCATCACTGCTGTGAACTCATTGTTTGTATTACTGGGTTCTGTAGGAAATTCTAAGTAACATAGCAAGAGATAGGCCAGCATTTAATAATCTAGACTATTGGTTTAGAAGTGGAAGCTTGGCTGTTTTTGGAGGTGTCCTGTATTGATAAGACCTAGGTCCAAGCTGACAACTCGTGCTCTGATTGTTACCCGGTTATGTTAATAAGTGTAAGATTGCCTGAATTTCTTTAGTATATCAGTCTCGTGTATGGACGTCTGTCTTCTGCTCTGTTCATGTCACAATATCCATTAAGACTGGAAGTTGCAGAATAGTTGAGGGATATTTTGTATTGTGTTGTGTTTTTTCCCTTTCACAATTCTAACAGGTGATAAAATTGTTCATACACAAGTGTCAGGCAGTGCGATTTGTTCCACGATGCCATTATAGAATCTCTATAGTTGTATAATAACCTTGAAAAGATGAAATCTGGTGATGGAACATGTCCCCTTTTTTCTATTGCATTTGTACAGAATACAACAAAAAAAGTTCTTTATGCTACCATATGAAATTGACACAGTAAGACCCCATAGAAATTTTCAAGTGCCATATAAAAGCTTTGTACATCTTTGAGGTTTAGAGGGCTGAATCATGGTCAAATCAAGTCTTAAATGTTATATTGTTTGTCAAGAAAACTTTTCATTTTCACCAAAGTTGAATTGTTGATCTGTGTTACTGGAAGCGGTTAACATTTTGTCCAGCCTGTAAAATGTAATATATTAATATCTAAATATAAAACTACAACTGTGGCGTGTATACAACAGGTCAGGGTTTACCTAGAGCTTTTCACTGTTTTAGCTTGATCTATAGAGACTTCTCGCGAGCCTTGCAATGGTTTAAAAATATGTTGCAGAGATCACTCAGTTGTACAAGATTTTACTTACAGCCAAAACCAACCACAACCTCAAAATGACATGGACAGAAAGTCTTTAAACCCCACTTTAACATTTTTTCTATTTCACCCATGGGATGTTATTGATAATGTAAGTTCTCTGCCCCTAGGAATAAACTTACCAGCCGCCGTCTTCTGATCCTCCCGGCGCTGCTCCTGTCCGGTCCCGTCTTGTCACCGCTACTTCTGTCTGACCGGAAGCCAGAGGTAACGGTCACAAGCTCCCACTATAAGTATATGGGAGTCTCGTTCTGGCCTCGTTCTTGCTGTCATAGACTTACATGGAATTGTGAACTCCGGCTCGCCCAGCAAACACTGAAGTGATCCGTCAGATCACAACACGCAGATGATTGGAGCGGTGACGATGACAGATGAAGATGGTGGCTGGCAACTACATGACTAAGAGCAGGGCACATGCATTAGCGATACTAATTCGGTGGTTAAATTAAAAAAAACAAAACCCGCTGGAGTGGTGCTTTAATGGTGGGTGTATTCCTGAGGGTTTATGAATGACCATGACTAAGAAGGAGCAGAAATATGGAACTGCTGATTTTACTACTTGTAAACTATTGCACCAATAGTTGTAGAGAACTTTTGTTACAGTTGAGGGGGTGATACACTATTATACAATAAAGAGTTGCAATCATTATGCCAGACCATCAATTTTATTAAAGGAGATATTTTTTAATTACAGTTGCCATGTGCCCTTGGTGTAACATATATTTTCTCCTGGTGTATTTATATACATTTATTCAAACTTTTTTTTTTTTTTTCAAAGTAACTTTTAAAAAAATCTAAAACTTAGATTCTTTATTTTTTTTTTATATATATATATTGGAAAGCGTGACCTCTGTTTATACACCTTTTTCTATCCATTTATGTATCTGGTTGAAAAACGAAAGAATTTGCTTTAGTATTTGAATAACCTATATCACAAATAAAACCATTCGATAAGCAACACTGCCTCGTGACGATGAAAAAATGTTTTGCATCTTGCAAAACTATATGCTCGAAAGCTTTTGTTTTTTAATAACCAAAAATGTCTTATTTTTAAAGACTTGAGTATTTTTTTTCGCAAATTTATGGAAATTGTTTTTGCTGATTAAAAATTTTATTTTACTATATTTTTCCCCTAAAATGTTTGTAAGTATAAAAGGTGATATCACTACGCTCCTCCTCATCATACTCCTAGAACATTTAGCAATTTTAAA
>JARQOD010000001.1:870747507-870837052 GCA_033576555.1 Oophaga sylvatica
TTTTTCAGCTGCAGGGACAGGATGACTGGTTGCAATTGAAGTAAACATGAATGCGGCCAAGTACAGAGATATCTTGGATGAAAACCTCTTCCACAGTGCTCTGGCCTTCAGGCTTGGATGAAGGTTCACCTTCCAACAAGACAATGAAACCAAGCACACAGCCAAAATAACAAAGGAGTGGTTTCAGAACAACTCTGTGACCATTCTTGACTGGCCCAGCCAAAGCCCTGACCTACACCCAATTGAGCATCTCTGGAGAGACCTGAAAATGGCTGTTCACTAACTTTCACTATCCAACCTGACGGAACTGGAGAGGATCTGCAAGGAAGAATGGCAGAGGATCCCCAAATCCAGGTGTGAAAAACTTGTTGCATCATTCCCAAGAAGACTCATGGCTGTATTGGCTCAAAAGGGTGCTTCTACTCAATACTGAGCAAAGGGTCTGAATACTTATGATCATGTAATATTTGTTTCTCTTTTTCAATAAATTTGCAAAAACTTCTACATTGCTGTTTTTTTTCAGTTAAGATGGGGTGCAGAATGCACATTAATGAGAAAAAAAATGAACTTTTTTGCATTTACCAAATGGCTGCAATGAAACAAAGAGTGAAAAATGTAAATACTTTACAAATCCCCTGTATCAATGAGGTCATTAATAATTGTCTGAGGAATGTTTTGCCATTCTGAATTCTTTCTATTTTATGATTTTCACAACTCCACAAGTTTTCTTCAGTTTTGCAATTTCAATGTTGAGGAGTTTGTGCGTGTATGTATATTGTAGGCTTGCAGCTGGCAGGTACTGGATAGAGTGTATACAGTATATCATCGAGGGGCCTAACCTTGGTGACGTGAAACCTGGAGTAAAGGCTCCAGCTTGATAGGTGCTGAGAGGGTTGTTAATGGGCCTGTATTTTTGGTTTGGGTTTTAGGAATTAGGAACAATTGGTAGATCAGGATGGGACTTGTCATTCCCATCATTCAATCCAAGAGAATGCAGTGGGGTTAAAAGGGCAGCTGAACTGCTCTACAAGTTTCTGAGAGGTGGTGGAAACACCTCTGGGACTTGGGTTTGTGTGTGCAAGGTGGATAAGACTTATCGTATGCTGTTTAGACTGTCTCAAGGCTAAGCATCAGACCTTAACCTTGAGCAGATGAACAGCTCTGTATTTTCCATTGCTGTATGGACTTTTTGTTTTTGTTCATTTTCATTTTTATTCGCCAGAGAAGGGTAGTTTGTTTCATTTATCCAACTGCAGTAAAACTTACTTTTTTCCTAAAAACAGACTTTGCACCTGTGTGAACGCTACCAGCTGCCGGAAAGTGAGTGAGTCCCTACAATTGGTGGAGAATGTGGGCAACATGGGAAGGTGAGTCAGAGGGTTGGTCGCTCGTCTAATCAGGTTGTGCATGGCACAACTACGTAAAGAGTGATGTAAAATCCAACCTTGGCTGCAACCTCAGCCGCTATACTCACAAAAGGAGAGCGGACATAACAAGTAAAGGAGACAGGAGTGCTGTGGATCACGGGCACTGCCCCTGATGAAGATTAATCCAGGCAGTACACGTAAAAAATAATTCCAATTTATTGAACTGCAGTCCTCTTTTCCTTTTTTCCTTGTTTTCCGAGAGACGTACCTGTGTGAACACTGCCAGCTGCCAGAAAGCGAGCGAATCCCTAATATATATATATATATATATATTATATATATATATATATATATATATATGTGTGTGTGTGTTTTATGATATGTTGGGCACAAAGTGTGAAATAAATGTAAAATAAAGTATAAAAAAAATTGGTAAAGAAAAAAACCACTGCAAATCAAACTGTTTATTACGAGCTACTCATGGTATACAGCACAGACCCTCCCCCCAACACAGCAGCATGGTATACAGCACAGACCTTCCCTCCCAGCACAGCACCATGGTATACAGCACAGACCCCCATTACAGCACCATGGTATACAGCACAGACCCCCCAGCACAGCACCATGGTATACAGCACAGACCCCCACCCCATGGTATGCAGCACAGGCACCCCATCACAGCACCATGGTATACAGCACAGACCCCCCCCTAGTACAGCACCATGGTATGCAGCACAGACCCTCCCCAGCACAGCACTATGGTATACAGCACAGACCCTCCCCCTGAGCACAGCACCATGGTATACAGCACAGACCCCCCAATTGGCCCCACAGTCACTGTTGCATAAAAAAAACACACTCCTCACGTTCTCGTGCCCGCGCTGCTCCCGACTCCTGTCTGCTGCTCTGCCTGGTACACAATGAGAGCTCAATGACGTCATTGCGCACCCACCATGTCAGGCAGAGCGGGGAATGATGGGAGAGGTAGCGTCAGCTGACGCTGTCTCCATCATTGCTTTGAACTACCGGCGTCTATGACGCCGGTACAGTTCAATGCAGCTGCGGGGGGAGTCAGTGCTGGGGGCTGGCGGGCCCCCCTGCCTCATGGGCCCCATAGCGTCTGCATTATGTGACACTAGCTGGGGGCCCCTGGGGGAGCGGGGGCCCTAGGCAGCTACCTGGTCTGCCTACCCCTAACGCCGGCCCTGTATGCTTCTTCTGGCCAATTGCAACATAGAATACATGTCCTTTTTATGCTCTACTCACAATTTTATGTGCAGAAAATGAAAAAAAGGAGGGGGAATAAAGAGGAAAAAATTAATTTGATAACATGAAGAATATGTATACAGATTTAAAACATTCTATGTTATCAATATCAAGCAAAATAAAAATATTCAAGAAAGAAATGGGCTTACATCATGTCGGTCATTTCACCCTATGGGTGCTAGTGCCCTGATTTTGTAAATGAATGTGATCTCTTCTCTACATAGCAAATTGCGATGGTCTCCACCCGTTACAGGTGCTGGTTCAGACCACAAGCCTCTAGGAACCACATGCAATTAGGATTACCATGGTGCTCCTGTCTCGTGTGCAATAAATTTTGTAGGTCCTATACCTGAGGCTAATGAACATATATGTTCACAAAAATGTCCAAATACAGGACAAATAGTTTTACCTATGTAAAATCTCCCAAATCACAAATAACAGCATAAACCACATATTTGCTTTGACAGTTAAAAAGGTGATTAGTATTGAGAACATAGCTGCCGAATTTAATTTGGTTATCGCAAAACATATAGTGGGGAAAATAAGTATTTGATACACTGCAGATTTTGCAAGTTTTGCCCCCTACAAAGAATGGAGAGGTCTGTAATTTTTATTGTAGGCTCACTTCAACTGTGAGAGTCAGAATCTAAAAATAAAAAATTGAAAATCACATTGTTTGTGGAGTGTGCCTCGATCTTCAGTGAATTTAGAAATCATGCTAAAGCTCAATGGGTGAACTGCTTTTTCTCCTACACATAAATGTTTTTTACCTGTGTTGGAACTCAATGCAAACATACAATGCAAATTAATTTTGCAAATAGATTTGTGTAAGTAAATCTCGAATTCATCAAATCTAAAATCATTGGTAGTACAAAATGAAGTCCTTAAGAGAGAATGGAAAGATATGCAGTGGACAACGCTTCCCCTGAAATATTTACAGTGGAAGATGGTATATTATCAATATGCTTATTGAGCGACACAGAACGCATAGAATCATTCAACGCCTCCAAGACACTTGTTTTCATTTGGTGCCCCCTCTGTTGCCTCTTCTGCCTCTGGTACTGCCTTCTAATGGATCGTCTAAAACAGGGTTCCCCAACTCCAGTCCTCAAGGCCCACCAACAGGTCATGGTTTCAGGATTTCCTTAGTATTACACAGGTGATGCAATTATCACCTGGGCAATACTAAGGAAATCCTGAAAACATGACCTGTTGGTGGGCCTTCAGGACTGGAGTTAGGGAACCCTGATCTAAAGCAGTGTTTCTCAACTCCAGTCCTCAAGACCCATCAACAAGTCAAGCTTTGAGGATACCCTTACTATTGCACAGGTGATAATTTCATCACCTGCTCATGCATTAATTCCATCACCTGGGCAAAAGAAATCCTGAAAACATGACCTGTTGGTGGGTCTTGAGAACTCGAGTTGATAAACACTGGTCTAAAGGGATATTTCGTCTGCCAGAGTTCACATTATCTGTGATGTCCATTGCTTGAATTCAGCGAGACACATTCTCTAGAGTCTAATCCTGAGTCAGTGGTCAATTATTTGTTTTCCTGCAATGTTTTTAATTTTATATATTGCGTCTGTATTTATTATTTTGTCACTGAAAGATCTTGATATAATCAAAATCTTGTTTGTCACACATCATTTTTTTCCTTTTTTCTTTAACTTCATCTTGTACCGCAATCAGCTTTTTATCTATTTACTTAAGAATGGTATTGTATTGGATTTCAGACACTCATTTTTCAATTCCACTTTAGTTTTGAGTAGTTCCTCTGTAAGGCTATGTTCAACTGTCAGGAAACCTTCAGGATTTGCTGCAGATTGGACGCTGCGTCCAGCCACAGAGTCCAATCCGCAGCGTCCAGATGTTACAGCATAGTGGAGGGGATTTATGAAATCCCATCTCCAGTATGCGTGCAGGGCTGCATCCGGCGGCCCTGCGTAACCGGACATGCGGTGCGTCTTTCCAGACCGCAGCATGTCTATTTATCTTGCGGAGACGCTCCGTCTCTGCAAGATAAATAACCCAGTCTATGTATACGATGTAGTGATTCCGGATGTGTTCAATGAGCACATCCGGAATCACCACGTGTACAACAGGGGGTGGCGCTTTGGGCGGAGCGGGGTATCCGCTGCGTCCAAAGCGCAGGGAATCCTGAACGTGGAGACATAGCCTTATCACGGTATCCATTCCATTTCAGTGCATTTTAAAATGAATTGTGTTAATTAAAGTGAGAACCACACATGTGCTTCCATCCACTCTGCAATAAAATCCATATCATCCTGAAACTGCGAAATTTCTTTATATACTCTTAATCCACATGCAGATCTTTTCCTGTCACAGCATGATTGTAAGGAATTTGTAGTCCAAAATAATCTGACTTCTAGTCATGATCCAATTCCGGTGCTTTTGTGCTTAAAAACTTGCAATTTCTTTTTGGATTTGCATTGTTTAAAAAAAAATCTTCACGGCCTCACAACTTTTTATTAGTGCCTTCACAAGAAGCGCCAAAACATAAAAAAAAACATATAAATGAGGTATCTCTGTATCCGAAGAATAGAGCTGCCTTAACAATTTTACCACATGCGGAACGGTATAAAAAATTAAGCAATTCCTGAATTGCTGGTTTTTGTTCATTTTGTCTCCCAAAAATTGAAATAGAATGCAATTAAAAATGTTATGTGCCTGAAAATGGTACCAATAGAAACGTCAGCTCGTCCCGCAAAAAACAAGCCATCACATGACTCAGTCTGCCAAAATATGAAACAATTATAGCTTTCAAAATTTGGCGATGCAAAAACTAGTTTTTGCAATAAAAAGCGTCTTTTAATGTGTGACAGCAGCCAAACATAAAAACCCAATATACATCTGGTATCGCTGTAATCGCACCGACCTGAAGAAAGTTGCCTAATCACTTATACTGCCCGAGGAATGGCATAAAAAATAAATAAAAACAATTCTTCACAAGCTGTTGATTTTTTCATTCTGCCTCCCAAAGATCGCAGTAAAGCTCAGCACACATTTATCCTGCTCTCTCCGCTGAGCGCTTACACCTAGATTTCCGTGTAAATCTCTGAAATACTGTACTTGATTCAGACAGAACCTCTGGTGGAAGATTCCCTATAATGAGGCAGATAGAGGCACTGTGGACACCGTCTGACCTGCGATCTGGCGGCGTCAGTCTTTTTAGGGTTGCATAAAAGTTCCGGCGGCCACAGTTTTGTGCACTTCTGAAAAGGACACTGTAGAACATAGGCCAGACGGAGTCCAGAGTAACTCTGCTGCCTCATCATAGTGAATAGATCTATCGGGAGTTTCATCTGTCACTCAGAGATTTAGATGGAAACCCCAAAGTAGGTGCTCATCGTAGAGCGCCGGATAACTGTAATACCAAACATTATGTAAAATGTTCCCAATAAAAGTTTCCACTCAATCCACAAAAAAAGCAAGTCCCCACTCAGATCTGTCATCTGTTAACGGAAATACAGGGGCTTCCACTTTACTGGTAGCACAAAGGCTCTGGAATAGCTAAATGGCTCTTCACAAGAAATTCAGAAAATTCTGCACTCCCAAATCCAAATGCCCCCTTCCCTTCTGAGTCCCAGTGTGCCTAAACACATATAGCGCCCACATGTTTGGCATTTGTGTAGTGATGAGAGGCCGCCTAATTTACAGGTGCATGTCTCCAGAAGCACGGGCTGGGCATAACGACCTGGTCACTACAACGGCAGTTTGCAATTTTCACTCAGCAACATCCACTGCTGCTTATTTCTGGAAAACACCCATGGAGTCAAAAGTGTCACTACATCTGTAGCTAAACTCCCAAAAGGGTACAATTTCCAAAATGCGATCACCTATGGGGGCTCTGCAGATCTGGCACCTCAGGGGCTCTGCCAATGTAACATGGCACCCTCAAACAAGTGCAGCAAAATCTGCACTGTAATATGGCTCTACTCCCCTTCTGAGCTTTGCACTGTGCCTCAAAAGTAGTTTTCGACCACATATGGAATATCGATGAACTCAGGAGAAATTGCACAACAAATTTATGGGTCCATTTTCTCCTTTTGCCCTTGTGAAAATACAAAATTTGTAACTAAAAAAGATGTTTTGTGGGAAAAATGTGATTTTTTTTATTTTCACAACTTAATGTTATAAACTTCTGTGAAGTGCAAGGTGCTCAATACACATCTAGATAAGGTCCCAAAGTGGTCTAGTTTCCAAAATGGTGTCACTTGTGGGGGTTTTTCACTGTTTAGGCACATTAGGGGCTCTCCAAACGCGACATGGCAACCGCTAATTATTCCAGCATATTTTACATTCAAAAAGTCAAATGGCGCTCCTTCCCTTCCAAGCCCTGCCGTGTGGCCAAACAGTAGATTTCCCCCACATATGGGGTATCGGCATGTTCAGGAGAAATTGCACAACAAAATCTATGGTCCACTTTCTCTTGTTACCCTTGCGAAAGTAAAAAAAATTAGGTCTAAAGGAAATTTTTTGTGAGAGAAAAGTTAATGTTCATTTTTTCCTTCCACATTCCAAAAATTCCTGTTAATAAACTTATTGAATGTGGTTTTGAGTACCTAGAGGGGTGCAGTTTTTAGAATGATGTCACTTTTGGGTATTTTCTTTCATATAGACCCCTCAAAGTGACTTCAAATGTGAGGTGGTTCCTAAAAAAATGGTTTTATAAAATTTGTTGAAAAAATGAAAAATCGCTGGTCAACTTTTAACCCTTATAACTTCCTAACAAAAAAAAGTTGGTTCCAAAATTGTGCTGATGTACAGTAGACATGTGGGAAATGTTATTTATTAACTATTTTGTGCGATATAACGCTCTGATTTAAGGGCATAAAAATTAAAAATGTGAAAATTGCTAAATTTTCACCAAATTTCTGTTTTCTTCACAAATAAAAGCAAGTCATATTGAATAAATTTTACCGCTATTATAAAGAACAATATGTCACGAGAAAACATTTTCAGAATCACCAGGATCCGTTGAAGAGATCCAGAGTTATTATCTCATAAAGTGACAGTGGTCAGAATTGTAAAAATTGGCCTGGTCATTTAGGTGAAAATAGGGTAGGTCTCAAAGGGGTTAATAGAATTACCAGTTCCTAAACATTTTACTGACAACAGACATTCAGTGAATCAACTCAGATTTAGAGTTATTGACAGTGTTCCGATACAAAGGACAGGGGGGATAGATTGAAAATAATAAAGAGGAAAGAATTGAGATGGATTTTTACACTGGGTACATTACAACCAAGGGATCTCAATACTGAATATAATTTACATGCGTGCTTAACTTAGAACATCCCTAATCTCTTTTGTGTCATCATACATTGGTATTTGTTTTTAATCACTATATTTTTTCTTTTCTTTGCAGTAGTTTTCCATCTTGAGAACAGCTGGAGGATATGAGGACTGAGATCGATTGAAGATGAACTTTAGATATACTGCGGATGTTTTTTGATAAACGTAATTTGTTATAACATGGATGTGTCTATATGATCGATCTTTCTCACCCTACCCTCTGGTTCTTCCCCCTTTTTTTCGTTTGTTTTCAGTTCTTTATTTTATTTGAATACCTCTTTTTATATTGCCTCTTTATGTTATATGAGGGCCATGTATATAATAGGCTATTTGCCATGTCTATATTGCGATCATGTGACCTGGAGAGGTCCACAGGGAGGTCCTGTTGTCATAGATATGGCTGTGTTTACACCCCGTTAACTCTCGACTCTGTGCGCCTAACGCGCATGCACACCGGGTCTGGACGTCATGGAGCGATTGGTCACGTGACGCTTGTCAGGTAACCGTGACCCAGTGACGTTGGATGGTGACATATGCACTGTTTGGCACCGGAGAGATGTGACACAGCTGGCGGTTGGCGGTAAGGAAAGGTATGGTCTGGCTGTGTGAATGCCCAGGATAGGCCAGTTTATGGCCTTATTTTGGCACACTTATGATTGATGGTCCTGATTGGACCCCTGCAATATGACAACACACTATTATGAGTCTTCTATTGATGATTGGCCCTTGGTATCCATGTGAACTGGGATGCCATTAGGTTATTGGATGATCACCCGATATAGTGTTTCACCTGCAATATAAGTATTGTTCTACTGAACTTTATACTTGTGGGCAGTGCTTCTATGGTGATTGATGGCAATGGTTTCGCCACACTGTATAAGCCTGTCATTTACAATTTCCTATATACTTTTTCACCTGGACTAGACACTGTTCTCATTTACATTGACTGCTGTTACTTTTCCAAGTGGGTTCCTTGAACTGAGAGCGGGTGTCCATATTTAGTGAGTGCTGTCAGCTTTTCCTTTATATATCAGGTTTAGTATACTTCTTCTGTTTATCCTTTTTATTTTATGTAATTGTTTACACTGTAATGTTTTGTCCATTTTGTAACATCTTATGTATATTTTTATAAACACTGCCTACTTTTTCCAGATTAAATATTTTAAATTGAATAGCTTTGTTCCTCTTGCTCTAAACCGCATACCTAAAGCCACATGCTACCTGCAAGTGTCCAATTGGACTGCATAAACCATTGGTGGTGGCAGCTGGTTTTCTGTGGGTTATTGGGAAGCTTGGTGATGACCATATCAGAGTATATTTATACACTGCTCAATAAAATAAAGGGAACACTCACATAACACTTCCTAGATCTGAATGAATGAAATATTCTCATTGAATACTTTGTTCTGTACAAAGTTGAATGTGCTGACAACAAAATCACACAAAACTCATCAATGGAAATCAAATTTATTAACCAATGGAGGCCTGGATTTGGAGTCACACACAAAGTTAAAGTGGAATGTAATGTCCTTAAAACAAGTCGAAATGATGCTCAGTAGTGTGTGTGGGCTCCATGTGCCTGTATGACATCCCTACAATGCCTGGGCATGCTCCTGATGTGGCGGCTGATGGTCTCCTGAGGGATCTCCTCCAAAACATGGAATTAAAGCATCCGCCAACTCCTGGACAGTCTGTGGTGCAACGAGACGTTGGTGGATGGAGCGAGACATGATGTCCCAGATGTGCTCAATCGGATTCAGGTCTGGGGAACGGGCTGGCCAGTCCATATCTTCAATGCCTTCATCTTGCAGGAACTGCTGCCACACTCCAGCCACATGAGGTCTGGCATTGTCCTGCATTAGGTGGAACCCAAGGGCCAACTGCACCAGCACATGATCTCACAAGGGGTCTGAGGATCTCATCTCGGTACCTAATGGCAGTCAGGCTACCTCTGGCGAGCACATGGAGAGCTGTATGGCCCTCCAAAGAAATGCCACCCCACACCATTACTGACCCACTGCCAAACATGCTGAAGGATGTTGCAGGCAGCAGATCACTCTCCACGACGTCTCCAGACTCTGTCACATGTGCTCATTGTGAACCTGCTTTCATCTGTGAAGAGCACAGGGCGCCAGTGGCGAATTTTCCAATCCTGGTGTTCTGTGGCAAATGCCAAGCATCCTGCACAGTGTTGGGCTTTGAGCACGACCCCCATCTGTGGACGTCAGACACTCAGACCATCCTCATGGAGTTGTTTTCTAACTGTGTAGACACATGCACATTTGTGGCCTGCTGGAGGTAATTTTGCAGGGCTCTGGCAGTGCTCCTCCTGTTACTCCTTGCACAAAGGTGGAGATAGCGGTCCTGCTGCTGGGTTGTTGCCCTCCTATGGCCCCCTCCAGGTCTCCTGGTGTACTGGCCTGTCTCTTGGTAGCACCTCCCACCTCTGGACACTACCCTGACAGACACAGCAAACCTTCTTGCCACAGCTTGCATTGATGTGCCATCCTGGATAAGCTGCACTACCTGAGCCACTTGTGTGGGTTGTAGAGTCCATCTCATGATACCACGAGTGTGAAAGCACAACCAACTTTCAAAAGTGACCAAAACATCAGCCAGAAAGCATTGGTACTGAGATGTGGTCTGTAGTCCCCACCTGCAGAACCACTCCTTTATTGAGTGTGTCTTGATAATTGCCAATAATTTCCATCTGTTGTCTATTCCATTTGCACAACAGCATGTAAAATTGATTGTCAATCAGTGTTGCTTCCTAAGTGGACAGTTTGAATTCACAGAAGTTTGATTTACTTGGAGTTATATTCTGTTGTTTAAGTGTTCCCTTTATTTTTTTGAGCAGTCTATATTCCATGCATTGGAATCAGATATGTATATAATACATGTTCACGGTAAGCTCTCCAAAATCTGGCCTAGTAGTGAAAGCAATCGCGGCCTTGTCCATCAGTTGTGAGCCAATTGTGTAATTATCTTGACGATTGGAGGTGGTGGATTGCTGGTTTTTGAGCATCTGACAACAGTGGGGAGATATATGCGGGATTTTTCGGCTGTTCTCTGACAATGAGGAAAAGTTTTTTCAGCTATTTCTATTGTATATTAATAATCGTTTCTAAAGCTGACAAACTATAAACAGCTGGCATGTACTACAGCGAGAGGTCATTACTGAAGTCCCCAGTTTTGAGACCTGCCTTGCTAGTCTAATAGGTCATGGTATTTGCCTTTGTGATTTACTGAAAGAAATTAGAAGCCATTGTCAAGATAAATAAGAACAATCTTTTTTGTGTGGGGTAGAGGACCATTTCTGGTGACTACCTCTTGAAGTATGTTGATGGCAAACACATCAAAAGCCTTCAGGAACCGGATCAGAATTCTTTAACTACAAAAATATTTTCGGTCGTCCTGATGGCTATTGCTGATGCGGAGTACAAGTTTATTGCTGTGGACATTGGGTCTTATGGACGGTCAAATGACTCTCAAGTGTTTAAACTTTCTGCTATGGGGCGGAAGCTGTACGGAAACACTTTTCAGTTTCCACCCCTAGGCCACTGCCTCAAACCTCAGGCCCACCGATGCCATTCGTGTGTGTAGGTGATGAGGCATTCCAGCTGTCCAAACACCTCTTGAAGCCGTACGCCAGCAGAGGATTGACCCATACAAAGCGAATATTTAACTACCGCCTCACAAGAGCCAGATGGATGGTGGAGTGTGCGTTTGGGATTATGACAGACAAATGGCGTGTCCTTTTGACTGCGATAAACTTGAAGACAGAGACTGTGGATGATGTTGTTAAAGCGTGCGTGGTCCTACATAATTTTGTAATCACCAAGGAAACGATTTCTATGGAGGACCACAATCAAGAAACAACTTTGCACGACTACAACATTACCACTCGCAGTACAGTGGCGGTTTCAAGAATGAGGGACCATTTTGCCCAATACTTTGTGTCACCAGAAGGTAGAGTTGACTGGCAGGATAACAGAGTGTGATAAATTGATTTGTTCTTTTAAAACTTTCTGTACCCACAATAAACCTTTAAAAGGAAACTTGTCTACCTTCTTGTGTGTTTTCTACTGTATGTAACCTTTTGGCCATAGTTGTGTCCCTGGCTGGGTTTTTTTTACCAAAAGTATTTCACCTTTTGTCAAAAAATGTGTACCTTGTAGGGGATAACCTAACAAAGTACACAAGTTTTGGAAAAAGGTAAAGATACTGTGGATACTACACAACCCGGGACACAACCTTGGCAAAAAGGTTAAATTTATGTACCTTTTACCCAAAGTTAGGTAGGTGTTCTTTACTAATGGTGTTTGTGTACCCAAATAGGTTTACCTGTTTTAATACATTTTTAACTTAACATCCTATAAAGAAATGACAGACAACAATGGTAAACCAATGAAAAATTTATTGAAAATATTAATTTTTAATATATTTTTGTTTAAATCTTTTTCAAATTTTAAATATAATTTCTTTATTCAAAACTTTATATTTTTTTTTTTAGAAAAACCAAAAAAATTACAGTTGGGTGTAGTGTGGGGTGGAAATAGTGCTGGAGGGGCTGCGGGACACTTCGACCGTGGGAGTGTGGAGGGACGACCGGGATGGTGGTGTGGAAGGAACAGGAAGAGGTGAAGGGGTGGAAAGACTAAAAGAATGTGAAGACAAGGCAGAACAGGTGGGTGGTGGAGTGGAGGGTTGGGCAGGAGGAGCAGGTGACATGGTAGGGAATTGGAAGGGGGAAGGAGATCTGTAAGAACTAGGAGTGTGGTACGGGGTAGGTGGCTGGTAGTGGGGAGGTTGCTGGTACTGGGGAGGTGACTGCAGTTGGGGAGGTGGGTGGTACTGGGGAGGTTGTTGTAATTGGGGAGGTTGATGGAGCTGGTGAGGTGGCTGGTATTGAATAGGAGGGGGAGGAGGGATGGCGGCTGGAGGGGGGGAGGATGTACGGCGGCTGGAGGGGGGGAGGTGGAGGAACTACTGGGGTGGATGGAGGAGGATGGGAGATAATCTGCACTACAGCAGCGTGGCACGTATGCATTACATACATCCAGGGTCGGACTGGCCCACCGGAGAACCGGAGGATTCTCCGGTGGGCCCTGGCATCTGCTGGCATACAGGGGCCAGTTGCCTAGGGCCCCCGCTGCTCCAGGGGCCCCCAGCCGGTGGTGTGTCGCTAATAGCGGCACACCACGCAGCTGCCATGGGGGCCCCGTGCCAGCGGAGCAGCAGCGGGTGACAGGAGGCAGGAGCCCCTGTCCCCGCTGCTAAAGAGAAATGAATATTCACTGCTTCCCACGCCCACATGGGAGTGGGAAGCAGTGAATAGCATTACTTACCTGTCACCCGCTCCAACCGCTGAGTGCCGCTGTCATCACAACCTCTCTTGCTGCAATGTTCAGGCAGAGGGCGCGATGACGTCATTAGTGTGCGCCGCGCCCTCTGCCTGAGCATTCACTGCCGGAGGACCGAAGACCGCGGCGCTCAGCAGTGGACCCGGTGACAGGTAAATATCGCAGGTGCCCAGGACACCAGCACCTGGCCCCCAGCGACGAGAGGTGAGTATGTTTTTTTTTTTTTTTTTTGCAGCATCTATGGGGCACAGTGGAGCATCTATGGGGGCATAAATCTAAAATCAGGGGGCATAATCTGGAGCATTTATGGGGGCATAATCTGATGGGGGCATAATCTGGAGCATTTATGGGGGCATAATCTGTGGAGCATTTATGGGGGCATAATCTGTGGAGCATTTATGGGGGCACAATAATCTGTGGAGCATTTATGGGGCATAATCTGTGAGCAAGGGAATTATAGGGGCATAATCTATGGGGGCATAATCTGGAGCATTTATAGGGGCATAATCTGTGGAGCATTATGGGGGAATAATCTAGGAGCATTATGGGGGCATAATCTAAGGAGCACTTATGGGGGCATAATCTATGGAGCATCTATGGGGGCATAATCTATGGAGCATCTATGGGGGCATAATAAGAGCTTATGGGGGCATAATCTAAGGAGCATTATGGGGGCATAATCTATGGGCATCTATGGCGGGCATAATCTATGGGCAAACTAAGGAGCATTTAGGGGCATAATCTATGGGCATCTATGGGGGCATAATCTAAGGAGCACTTATGGGGCATAATCTATGGAGCATCTATGGGGGCATAATCTAGGAGCTCTATGGGGCATAATCTATGGAGCATCTATGGGGGCATAATCTATGGGCAAAACTATGGGCTCTATGGGGCATAATCTATGGAGTCTGGGCATAATCTATGGGCATCTAGGGCAATCTGGGCATAATAAGGAGCATTTATGGGGGCATAATCTATGGAGCATCTATAGGGGCATAATCTATGGGGCCACAATCTATGGAGCTTCTATGGGGGCATAATCTAAGGAGCATCTATGGGGGCATAATCTATGGGGGCATAATCTAAGGAGCATCTATAGGGGCATAATCTATGGGGGCACAATCTATGGAGCTTCTATGGGGGCATAATCTAAGGAGCATCTATGGGGGCACAATCTATGGAGCTTCTATGGGGGCATAATCTAAGGAGCATCTATGGGGAATAATCTATGGAGCATCTATGGGGGCATAATCTATGGGGGCATAATCTATGGAGCATCTATGGGGGCATAATCTATGGAGCATCTATGAGGGCACAATCTATGGATTATCTATGGGGGCATAATACATGGGCAGCATATGGGGCACAATCTATGGAGCATCTTGTGGGGCATAATACATGGGGCAGCATATGGGGCATAATCTCATTTTCCACCCTAGGCTTATACTCGAGTCGATAAGTTTTCCCAGTTTTTTGTGGCAAAATTAGGGGGTCGGCTTATACTCGAGTATATATGGTATCTATCATATATATATATATATATATATATATATATATATTATATATATATATATATAGCATTATACCCTATGAGAGGGGGCAGCATTATCCTCTATGAGGGGGCAGCATTATCCCCTATGAGGGGGCTGCTTTATAACCTATGAGGGAGGCTACCCCAACTCCTGCTACATAATTAAGACATGTACTACCTTATATTATACCCTGATATTAGTGTGTTTTACTGCACAATTGGTGGTCTTGTATTTATTTCTATGTAGCTACATAGTGGGCCCCAAGAATGATTTTCTCTGGTGGGCCCAAGGTGTTCCAGTCCGACGCTGCATACATCTGCTGGTCAAGAGATAGCGTATCTATGCGCTCCGCCACAGACCTAAAAAAGCTGTGATTAGGTGATGCTCTTGCTTCCGACTGCATGGTTTGCAGAAGTGTCTTTACCTCCCAAACTGCGGAGGTTATCTGATTGATGCCTGCGGCAAGTTGTTCAGATAATACTTTAAGACAGTTCTGGAAAGATGCATGCAAATGCAAGAACTCGGGCGCATAGTTCCCTTCCTGACCCTCTGACGCTGCCACCTAGTACCCACAGCTGTACTAGAGGTGGCAGGGTCAGAAGGGTGGGGTAAAGGGAATGCTATATCCTCACCAGCAGCTGCATGTAATGCAAGCGGCCACGATGCTGCAGCGCTGGTGGAGGGGACTGCGGGATCAAATGTGTGGGAAGGTGCAGATGTCTAGGGGCGGTCGAAGTGTCCCTCGGTGTCGGTCTCCTGAGGGATCGCCCTAGAAGGCGCCAACTCTGCGGGCGCCCGAGTGCTGGTCACTGTGCTGTGGAAGAAAGAAAAAACATACAATGAATATACAGATGTGGAATGGCCCTGTGTTATGTTACGGTAGCTGAGGAGTGCAGGCAAAAAAGGAAATACACCAGAGCAGTTGGAATCTATGAGATTGCAGTACCCTGACTAACCACCGCAACTAGAGGCAGCCGTGGAGCGTTCCTACGTTGGTCCTAGACGCCTCGTCACAGCCTGAGAAACTAACTACACCTAAAGATAGAAATAGGAAAGCTATCTGCCCCGTAGCAGAACCCCAAAGATAATAGAAAGCCCCCAAACATGTAATGGCGGTTAGACAAGAGGAAATACTGACACAGAAAGAAAATAGTATGAGCAAACGCTGGGGCCCAAACTATCTAAATAGAAAAGGACAGGAAGGGTACTTACTGCAATCTCAGAAAACCCTGAAAAAACACCAACTCTACTAATTTCAAAATCACCTGAGATCACACGACCTCTACCACCTAAATTAGTTCTCTGGTGTAACAAAAACAGCAGCCACTGAAAAAACTGGAAAAAGCAAAAGTACAAAACACAGTGGCTGGACTAAACTGAGAGGGCAAAAGCCCCCGGAGGGGACCCAGAAGGCCCCCACAGAAGTGCAGGACCAAATGCAAAAATATAGCAAAAACACAAAATAAGAAATTGTCTTATCTGATAGCAGGAGATGCAGACACGACACAGCAGGCTACAAGGGAAACTGGAAAGAAGGATTCAGACCAGAACAATTGATCACCGGCAACCCTGATGGGAAAATTACTCCCTTATATAAGACCAATCAGTAACACCTGATTCCCAGTCCTCACAATCCTCACTAGTACCGCTTGTAACCACCAGAGGGAGCCTCTGCTCAGAACTCATCTCAAACCCATTCACAACAGCCCTGGCTGCAAAAAAACATTGGATAGATGTTAACATTTTATGGTAATATTTACCTTCTGGTCACCATAGTTTCCCGCAGGAACGCCAGGACTCGTGAGTACTTGTACTTGATCTGGCGTCCTGAAGAACCACTCTGGGCCCGCATCTCCTTATTGAACTCCTTCTTAAAGCGATCCCTCACAGACCGCCACCGCTTCACAATTCTCTCCCCTGAAACGAAAAAGCACACATTGGTTACTATACAACATCAGTGTTTCACAAACTTCAGTCCTCGTGTCCCCCAGAGGTCATGTTTTCAGTATTTCCATAGTGTTGCACAAAAGGAAATCCTGAAAACATGAACCGTGGGGGACACGAGGACTGAAGTTTGGGAAACACAGCTTTACAGTCAGCAACATGAACTATACTTACGGTGTTTAGTCTGGGACCTAACATCGAGGTCCCCCCAGCGGTCCACCATTGCCGATGCTACTTCCTCCCAGAGCCGTCGGGTCACAACTTGATCAGAATGCCGGCGGTCCCCCATGTTCCACAGCGGCTCCTTTTCTCTGACCAGATCAATGAGGAGGTTGACATCGATACCCTCCTCACCGTCCGAA
Organism: Oophaga sylvatica; assembly: GCA_033576555.1. Lineage (NCBI taxonomy): Eukaryota > Metazoa > Chordata > Amphibia > Anura > Dendrobatidae > Oophaga > Oophaga sylvatica. The sequence continues at coordinate 870,764,664 of JARQOD010000001.1, forward strand.
TCGGGAGCACGCTGTGAAGCCTGTGAAATTAAAATAGAAAAAAAAAACATTACCATACACATTAGCATGTGAAAATGAAAAAAGGATACATGTTAAACAAAATCAAATTAAGAAAAAAAAATATAGATATCAAATTTTTTTAAAAAAAGGTATAAAAAATATATTAAATCTTACCAAAAAAGGTAAATAGTAAAAAAATTAAAATCAAAGCTAAAAATTAAAATTTAAAAATGCACCCCAACAAAAAAAAAATTGGGGAAAAAAAAAAAAATTACATTGGAATCCAAAAAAAAAAAAAACTTACACGTTGGGAACCGCCGACAGTCTCACGACGACGACTCTGGGAGGCGCTGTGAGGACCCCTTTCTTGGTTCCCAGATCCGAGAGACTAAAATGAAAAAAAAAATTAGGATATAGGCATGTGTTGGCCGATGTGTCAAGTATGTACTAAATGGTTTTCTATGTGTTGTGTGTAGTGTGATGTTGTGTTTATGCGATTGATGCAGGATACTTACGAATTGTGAGCCCACTCCGGGTATCTCTCCACCCAGTCCTTCTTCCTCTGGGAGCTCCTCGTCATCTTGCGATTCCTGTTATTAAAAAAAGACAATCACTACATATATCCCACAGATGGATTGTGGAGAAAAAAAAAATTAAGATATTTTTACCGCCAATTGCTGACAATGGGAAGGAGGGCTCCCAGAAAAAGGTGTTTCCCGATCACCCTGCAGCTCCACTGACTCGGAGGGAGGAGCTGCTGCTGCCGCCGCTTCCTCTGCTGAAACCGCCAGTGCGGCAGCTGCTGCAGCTGTTTGACGGTCTCTGCTGTGGAAGAAAGACACAAAAAGGGCCAGTGAATATATGTATATTCCTTGGCCGTGGCTGAAAGAGAAAAACAAACATTGAATTTTTAGGGAAATGGGGGATGTCATATTTACTTTCTGCTGGCTGTCCTCTCTGCCCGTCTCTCCTCCTCTCGGCTTGCTGCTGCTGCCGCCGCCTCTCTTTGACGTCTTCTGCTGTTGAGTAAGGACACAAAAAGGGACAGTGAATATACTATTCCTTGGTCTGGCTGTAAAATGTTTCCTTTCTGGCACAAAAGGGATGATAGTATTCTTGTCCTGCTGCCTCATCTATCCTCTCTCCCCTTTCTGCTGCTGCTGCCGCCGCCGCCTCTCTTTGACGTCTTCTGCTGTTGAGTAAGGACACAAAAAGGGACAGTGATATATGTTTATTCCTTGTCCCTGGCTGAAAGAGACAAAAAAAAGATTAAATATTTTTGAAATGCTGGATGTCAGATTTACTTTCTGCTGGCTGTCCTCCTGGCTTCAAGGATGTCCACTCCCCTTGCTGCTGCCGCTCCTCTCTTTCAGATCTTCTGCTGTGGAATAAACAGACAAAAAGGGACTGTGAATATATGTATTCATTGTCCCTGTTTGAAAAAATAAAATTCAAACATGGACAGGAGTGAGCTTAATGGTGTACGGAACACAACATCCGTCATTAATTGGACCCATAAACAGTACCAGGGTACCCACCCTATCACTAAAAGCCACAAAATAAAAAACTTACCAGAGAACCATGTGAAATATTGCAAAACATGCACATTTAAACATTACCAGGGGAACAACTTCACACAGGAAACCACATTTGTAGCGAACAACATCACTTGCAAAAAAGACATATTTAACATTACCAGGGATACACTTCAACATGGAAACATGCACATTTCATACAGTAGCAGGAGGACCAACCCATCACAGCCAAAAAAACAAAAAAAACAGTACCAGGAGATCCACATTTGAATTTAAAACATGCACTTTTGATACAGTACCAGGGGGAACAACTTCATCACAGGGAAACCATGGTACGCACAACATCACTTGCAAAACATGCACATTATAAACATTACCAGGGGATACACTTCAACACAGTGGAAACATGCACATTTCATACAGTAGCAGGATGACCAACCCCATCACAGCCAAAAAAAAAAACATACAGGAGATCCACATTTTGAATTTAAAACATGCACTTTTGATACAGTACCAGGGGGAACAACTTCATCACAGGGAAACCATGGTGACGCACAACATCACTTGCAAAACATGCACATTATAAACATTACCAGGGATACACTTCAACACAGTGGAAACATGCACATTTCATACAGTAGCAGGATGACCAACCCCATCACAGCCAAAAAAAAAAAAAAAAACAGTACCAGGAGATCCACATTTTGAATTTAAAACATGCACTTTTGATACAGTACCAGGGGGAACAACTTCATCACAGGGAAACCATGGTGACGCACAACATCACTTGCAAAACATGCACATTATAAACATTACCAGGGGATACACTTCAACACAGTGGAAACATGCACATTTCATACAGTAGCAGGATGACCAACCCATCACAGCAAAAAATACAGTACCAGTAGATCCACATTATGAATGGAAAACATGCACATTTCATACAGTAGCAGGAGGACAACCCATCACAGCCAAAAAAAAAAAAAAAACAGTACCAGGAGATCCACATTATCAATTTAACACATGCACATTATACAGTAGCAGGGGATACACATTATAACTTGAAAAAATGAACATTATAAAGTACCAGGGGATACACATTATCACTTGAAAAACATGCATATTTAAAACTGTACCAGGGGGACCCACCCCATCAGTGGAAAAATATGAACATTTCATACAGTACCAGGGGAACCAACCCCATCACAGCAAAAACATGATTTTGAAACTGTACCAGGGTGCAAACACAGTGCAGTAGCTCACAGCAGTGGTGATAGACGCGTTGTAAAATTTGGGGTGGGGGATGTTATATTTACCGTCTGCTGTCCTGGCGCTCCATTGCCGTATCTGCTGGTAGGGCTGATGCTGGTGCTGGTACGTTCGCTTGTCTTGCTCTCTGCATGGTATATCTGAGAGTGTCCCACTGCATGCTTTTTTATATGTTTGCTGTGGGCTGGTATCTCAATTGAAAAACTGGATCCGGCCACCGAATCCGGCTTTTGCCGGATCCGCCGCATTGCGGCGTTCATAGACTTTCATTCTAACAAAAGCCGGAAGCACCGGATCCGGCGCTTCCGGCTTTTTCGCCGGAGACAAAAAACGTTACATGCCACGTTTTTGCCAGACACCGGATCCGGCAAAAACCGGACGCACCGCAGGGACATGCGGCGCCATCCGGCAATAATGTTACTCTATGGAAAAAAACGTATCCAGCATTACATTTCGCTGGATGCGGTTTGACAAAAAAGGCCGGAGCGCGCCGTCAGGCGCAAAACGGATGTGTGAAAGAGACCTTAGGCTGGAGTCACACACAAGGTATAAAAACACGGACCGTATTTTAGGGACGAGAATCGCACAAAAGTTCCCTGAACAGTGATCCATATGTCATCCGTGTGCAATGCGAGGATGCGATTTCCTCGCATCAAAACATCCGTGTGTCATCCGTATGGCATCCGTACTGTGAGATTCTCTCCCCGGCTTGCAAAACTGACATATAATGGATCCAAATGATAGTTTTTAAATCACAAAAGAAAGAATACATATACACACATAGAATACATATATATACAGTATATATATATACAGTATATTATATATATATATATATATATATATATATATATATATGTCAAAAAAATAGGCAGCACTCCTTAGAATCAATAGTAGTTGTGGACTTTATTAGACCCACATCTCAGGGCAACGTTTCGGCTTTAATGAGCTTTCCTCCAGCAGTGTCACAGACACATATGTGGGTATTTATGGTTTCATTAGATAACAAACAATTTACAATCACTTTACATAGTTATACGTCTCAGATGTAAATCGTGAATCAAATCCATATGCACATAACAGTAACAGATGTGCCTTATGATCAGCTCTGCTTAGTTAACAACAGCACATTTGTACATAATATGCATGCATCAATATCTCACAAATTCCAGTAATTGGTATTTAAGTCCATATTCATCTCAGCTGCAACTGTCACGCAGTTGTTTATAATCTCTAAGTACTTACAGTGGGCGATGAGCGATGCACCTCGTGGGGGACGCCATGAACGCTTCACAGGACTAGCACAGGCGCTACTGCGCATGTCCCAAGTGCATTGTCATAGGATCTCGTTCTCTCAGCCAATCCTGGCTGTTGTGTGGCATCTTTCATTGTGCGCATGCGCACTATACACATGTCCACAGCGTTACTCCATCTTGGCTGTGGCAAGCCATGATATCAGGAAGTATCTAATATAAAGTTCATGAGACACCGAAATTCTAAAAAAATGTTGCGGTTCACTTAGCGCTGATTATATTAATCTCTGATTAGTTAGTAATGCAATCTTCTTAGAGTAATAGGGAGCAAGGTATAAACCTATTAGAAGAGGAGTGTGTGCCAAATAGGGATTTCCAAGTGATTGTGTCACCCCGGTTTATGGGACAATTCCCTTGTAGGGGTAACTTCCCATCACCTATGATCAAAAGGGGAGGTATTCTGAACCGGTGGCCCAGATCCCTCAACCCTCATGTCATTAAGGTGCAATTACTTAATCCATGGCTGTTCACTCCTATAAATAAAGACTGAATCAAATGTCTCCAATGAATCCATTTATTGAGAAACTGTCAGACAACCATTGCCACATTATTCCAAACTTCGAGATCAGACATACGCTTAAAAAAAAGAGAATATCATATCAAAAAAAATTTTTTTTGTGTTCTCCACCGTGCATCGCTCTTCCCAAACTGTTTATTCACCAACTGGAAATAGAAAGAATAACAATGAGACAGTATATCGGCAAAACACAGCCTCATAAATTATACACTTGGACATGGATGTAGAGGGATACAGGTCTTTACTTCAATAACTTCTTTATAAAATAGAGTTGATTTTAAAATCCACATTCATGCCTAATGGTTTCAATGTTCCCAATTCATAAATCCATCTAAGTTCTCTACTTTTGAGGAGGCTGACTATCTCCCCCTCTCCTCTGAACCGGAACGTTATCAATTAGTCTGAATTTAAGTTGCTTTTCAGTATGTTTCATTTCAGTGAAGTGCTTAGATACTGGTAAGTCTAATCTTTTCTTACGTATGGTGTATTTATGTTGGCTGATTCTCGTTTTAAAGTCACAAGTGGTTTCCCCTATGTACCACAACTTACAGGGACACTCTAATAGATATATAACATGATCTGAGTCACACGTCAGAAAGCTATTTATTTTATACAGCTTATTCGTAGAGTGATGTCTAAATTCTGCCCCTTTAAGCATTTGACTACAATTAATGCAGTTTAAGCAAGGATAACATCCCTTTCTAATCGAACCTGTTAGTGACATTTGTGTATTTCTCTTAATGGGACCAATATCCGATTTTATCAGATAGTCCCTGATATTTTTACTTCTTTTGTAGGAAAAAAGGGGAGGAAACTTAAATCCCTCAACATTCGGGAGGCAATTTGTTAACATACCCCAATGTTTAGATTTTTTAGATTTGCATAAGCTGGGGCCATATTGGCCCCCATCGCGGTACCTCTTCTTTGCATATAGTACTCATCACCAAACAGGAAATAATTCTTTCTTAGAATGATATTCAGTATCGTTAGAATAAATTTCTTACCCTCTACGGAGAAGTCCTCTTCCTTATCTATGCTATGGATATAATGTTGCTTAATATTGAGTATTTACAGCTAGATATCAAGAAATTATCAGATAGTATTGCACTATTGGAGCAGAAATTACAAGAAGTACTAAAATCTGAAGAATGGACCGTGTTAAAAGAAAAAGTAGCTAAAGATGTTGAAAAACAGAAGATTGAACTGGAGGAAACTAAAAGGAGAAAATGGTGTAGGGATATGGAGGACTATGATTCTGGTCATGTTTATAATTGGCAGAGAGATCAACTTAAAACAACTTGGAGGAAAAAAGGAGGTGTGGAAATGACTAAAACAATTGGGGATAATTGTATTATTGTTACTAATGAATACCTTCCTTACAGATTTAGATACAAAAGCAAAAGGAGAGGAGGGAAACACCACCACCGAGAACAGAAAAGGCAAAACAGAAAAGAACCGGTCACAACCCTTGAGACAGGCTGCTCTCAGGAAAAAGGAGTAGAGCTGGTTATCAACATATCTAGTAAGGTATTGACAGATAATCAAATAGCTGTGTTGAGTAAAGGCCTTAGTTTTAGTCCTTGTAGTCATGTAAACTGGTTTGACTTACAGATAGACCTAGAGAAGTTTTTCAGGATGATTAAGATTAAAGAATGGTCATCTAATATGGTGCCCTCTAAAGAAAAAAGGAGTAGTGAATTTAACCTTAAAGATGTAAATTTAAAGAAAAAGAGTAATTTTATTCCTACAAATAATTCGGCTGTTATAGATGCCTTTATAAAAGCTGTTAAAAGGGATGTTGAAATTTTGAAGGGAAACAGCATAGTTTCAAGTTATAGACACCCTAATATAACTAAAGCAGAGTTTGCAGCACTACGTGAATTAACCCTTAGCGGCGAGGTTATTGTGAAACCCGCCGACAAGGGGGGTGCAGTGGTCGTCATGGATAAAGATAAATATTTAAAAGAAGTATTCCGCCAATTAAGTGATGAGATGGTTTATACAAAATTAGATGGAGATCCTAAATTTAAGATCATGAAAGAAATTAAAGATTGTTTATAGGAAGCATTGAGCCTCCAAATTATTGATGAATCACTATTTGAATATTTACTGGTTGATAATCCGAGAACGCCGGTATTATATATCATACCAAAGGTACATAAATCACTGCAGGATCCACCCAGACGTCCCATAGTGTCCGGAGTGGATTCGGTCTCTAGCAAACTTGGAACATTCCTAGATAAAGTACTTAACCCTCTAGCTAAAAAACAAAAATCGTTCATATTAGACACAACAGATTTTCTGAATAAACTAGAGGGGATACAACTCTTGGGGGATACATTACTGGTATCCTTTGATGTAGTCTCTCTTTATACATCTATTGATCATGATAGAGGTACAGCGGCAGTTGGTAAAATGTTAGATAAGGAAGAGGACTTCTCCGTAGAGGGTAAGAAATTTATTCTAACGATACTGAATATCATTCTAAGAAAGAATTATTTCCTGTTTGGTGATGAGTACTATATGCAAAGAAGAGGTACCGCGATGGGGGCCAATATGGCCCCAGCTTATGCAAATCTGATGATGGGGGTCCTGGAGGAGGACTTTATCTATGTGTCCCACCACTTTCGGCATGTGCTGGGGTGGTGGCGATACATAGATGATGTTTTCCTCCTCTGGACAGGTACCAAAGATGAATTGGAATTGTTTCATAGTTACTTGAATATAATAGATGAAACAATTAAGTTCACCATGAGTTTCTCTACGGTAGAAATCCAATTTTTGGATGTGTTGGTTAAGCAAGTAGCGGGCAAACTGAACACATCACTATTTGTAAAGGCAACTGACAAAAATAATTTGTTACTCTACAGCAGCCAACATCCAAGGTGTATGGTGAATTCCATACCACTAAGCCAACTTCTGAGGGTTAGACGTGTAATCAGTGAGATAGAGGATGTAGATCAGACTATGGATCAGATGGTGAAAAAATTCCTAGATAGAGATTATCCCAAAAATTTATTGAAGATTACAAGAGAGAGAGTTTTACATAAAAATAGATCTGAACTATTGAGAGCAAAAAAACCCAAAAAGGAATTAACCAGGATCCCGTTCGTTTCCAGATTTACAGAAGAAAGTACTAAAATTTCCAAAATAATATCTAAACATTGGGGTATGTTAACAAATTGCCTCCCGAATGTTGAGGGATTTAAGTTTCCTCCCTTTTTTCCTACAAAAGAAGTAAAAATATCAGGGACTATCTGATAAAATCGGATATTGGTCCCATTAAGAGAAATACACAAATGTCACTAACAGGTTCGATTAGAAAGGGATGTTATCCTTGCTTAAACTGCATTAATTGTAGTCAAATGCTTAAAGGGGCAGAATTTAGACATCACTCTACGAATAAGCTGTATAAAATAAATAGCTTTCTGACGTGTGACTCAGATCATGTTATATATCTATTAGAGTGTCCCTGTAAGTTGTGGTACATAGGGGAAACCACTTGTGACTTTAAAACGAGAATCAGCCAACATAAATACACCATACGTAAGAAAAGATTAGACTTACCAGTATCTAAGCACTTCACTGAAATGAAACATACTGAAAAGCAACTTAAATTCAGACTAATTGATAACGTTCCGGTTCAGAGGAGAGGGGGAGATAGAGTCAGCCTCCTCAAAAGTAGAGAACTTAGATGGATTTATGAATTGGGAACATTGAAACCATTAGGCATGAATGTGGATTTTAAAATCAACTCTATTTTATAAAGAAGTTATTGAAGTAAAGACCTGTATCACTCTACATCCATGTCCAAGTGTATAATTTATGAGGCTGTGTTTTGCCGATATACTGTCTCATTGTTATTCTTTCTATTTCCAGTTGGTGAATAAACAGTTTGGGAAGAGCGATGCACGGTGGAGGAGAACACAAAAAAATTTTTTTTGATATGATATTCTCTTTTTTTAAGCGTATGTCTGATCTCGAAGTTTGGAATAATGTGGCAATGGTTGTCTGACAGTTTCTCAATAAATGGATTCATTGGAGACATTTGATTCAGTCTTTATTTATAGGAGTGAACAGCCATGGATTAAGTAATTGCACCTTAATGACATGAGGGTTGAGGGATCTGGGCCACCGGTTCAGAATACCTCCCCTTTTGATCATAGGTGATGGGAAGTTACCCCTACAAGGGAATTGTCCCATAAACCGGGGTGACACAATCACTTGGAAATCCCTATTTGGCACACACTCCTCTTCTAATAGGTTTATACCTTGCTCCCTATTACTCTAAGAAGATTGCATTACTAACTAATCAGAGATTAATATAATCAGCGCTAAGTGAACCGCAACATTTTTTTAGAATTTCGGTGTCTCATGAACTTTATATTAGATACTTCCTGATATCATGGCTTGCCACAGCCAAGATGGAGTAACGCTGTGGACATGTGTATAGTGCGCATGCGCACAATGAAAGATGCCACACAACAGCCAGGATTGGCTGAGAGAACGAGATCCTATGACAATGCACTTGGGACATGCGCAGTAGCGCCTGTGCTAGTCCTGTGAAGCGTTCATGGCGTCCCCACGAGGTGCATCGCTCATCGCCCACTGTAAGTACTTAGAGATTATAAACAACTGCGTGACAGTTGCAGCTGAGATGAATATGGACTTAAATACCAATTACTGGAATTTGTGAGATATTGATGCATGCATATTATGTACAAATGTGCTGTTGTTAACTAAGCAGAGCTGATCATAAGGCACATCTGTTACTGTTATGTGCATATGGATTTGATTCATGATTTACATCTGAGACGTATAACTATGTAAAGTGATTGTAAATTGTTTGTTATCTAATGAAACCATAAATACCCACATATGTGTCTGTGACACTGCTGGAGGAAGGCTCATTAAAGCCGAAACGTTGCCCTGAGATGTGGGTCTAATAAAGTCCACAACTACTATTGATTCTAAGGAGTGCTGCCTTTTTTTTGACTTATTGAATTTGGCAAGTGTTGGATTCCTGCTGGAGGATTTGCACCCACAAGTATTGTATATACTATGCTGCTCCATTTTCTTTGAAATATATATATATATATATATATATATATATATATATATACATGTCATTGAGACACATATTTTATATATTTATAGTTCATACACTTCTACATAGCAGAATAGCCGCTAATTCAATTGCCGGCTTCTGTAAAATCATTACAGAACCCGACATGAAATGACACATGGTTTACATACAGGAAACCATTTAATTTCATGTAGTTTGATATATGGTTTTCATTAACAATTATATGAGTGTATGTGTGCAAAATTTCATACATGTAAATGTTAATTTAATGTGTAAATTCGTTGAAAAAAAATGCGTGGGCTCCCACGGTATTTTCTCCGCCAGACAGGGAAAGCCAGTGACTAAAGTAAAGACAGATAATAATAGCCTAGGGAGGGAGCATTGTTTTTGTGCCCCCCCCGGCTACTAACATCTGCCCCCAGATACCCCAGAAAAGGCACATCTATTATTAGATGCTTCTTTTCTGGCACTTAGCCCGTCTATTCCCATTGCCTTTAGCGATGGCTAATGGGTTAATAATGGGTTAATGCCACCTTGCTATTGAAAGGTGACATTAAATCAGGTTAATAATGGAGAGTTATCAATTAGACAACTCTCCATTATTAATCCTATTGTAGGAAATGGTTAAAAAAACCAACATTAATTATATTATTTTAATGAAATAAATACACATAGTTTTTGACCATATTTTATTGTACTGGTAATGATTCTGAATCCCTTGTTCTCCTGTAATAAAAATAAAATAAAAAAGCAACAATATCCTTACCTCTCCAGCGTTCAGTCAGGTCCCCCGTTGCAATCCATCTGAATGGGTTAACAGGTTTACAGCAGGGACCGATGCTAATGCGACCAGCCCTGCTGTAAACCCCCGCAGCCTCCCTGCCTGACAGGAGATGAACTGATTAGTGTGGGAAGCTTAATTGATTGATTCCCACGCTATTGAGTTCACTTCAGGTCTGGGTCTGGGTCGCGTCCAGGTAAGGCCATTATCTGTGCATGTGACTGTGACACACTGACCATGGATGGCGACAGACCCTTACCGCCTGCATCTGCAGAGCCAAGCATTCACCCTCCTACTATAAGTAGTGGAGGAAGGTCCCTTGCTGTCCGGGTAGATTATAGGTGACTTAGTATACCTTTCTCTCTCTATTTTAGGGAGACAAGGTCCCTGCCCCTAAAAAGGATAAGGTGTCCAGCAGCAAATGTGTGTGTTGTTCCAGGCTTCCCTCTGCATATAGAAAGAAGCTTTGTCAGCCCTGCTCGGATGATGCCGAACAGCCCACCCTACTGGACAGCATTAAAACCCTCATCAAATAGGAGGTCCAATCCTCTATGGTGACATTTTCCCAGGCCCCAGTACCACAGCCCCCTCCTCCTAAAAAGAGGAGAATGGTACCTGTGGAATCTGACTCAGACTCAGGTGAAATCGATACCTCTAGTTCGGAGGATATTTGGGAGAAGGAGGGTGCCACTTAAACCTCCAATTATGATAATAAAAATTACTATTTTTCTTCTGAAGACATGTGGGAACTAGTTAGTATGGTGAGAAGCACCATGGGGGTGGAAGAGGAGGAAGTGGAATACTCTATACAAGATCAGATGTTTGGGGGGCTGAAGCCTAAGGACCAGAAGGGGTTTCCCATTCATGAGAATGTCCAATATGCAAGAATGGGCCATCTCTGAGAAAGGACTCAGCGTCCCTTCAGAGATGATAAATCGTTTCCCCTAAGACGGGGATTGCTCTTTATGGGAAATCCCCAAGGTTGATGTGCAGGTGACCAGTGTGGCTAAAAAGATGGCTCTTCCTTTCAAAGATTCATCAGAGCTCAAGGATCCCACGGATTGGAAAATCGAGAGCTTGCTAAGAAAGTCCTGGGACACCTCTGCAAATCTGCTTAAAGTCAATGTAGCCTCAACATGTGTATCCAGGTCCCTATTCCGCTGGCTGCGTACGTTGGAGGATCACCTTACTCTGGGGACTTAGAGGGAGGAGAATCTTGACTCTCTTCCCCTGCTACAGAAAGTAACAGGATTCCTTGCTGATGCTTCCGCTGAGTCCGTCCGGGTAGCAGCAAAATCTGCTGTCCTCTCCAACTCAGCCAGGAGAACACTGTGGCTAAAGTCTTGAGGGGACTTCACCTCAAAATCTATCTAACATTATGTATTTGGCCCAGCCCTTGACGAAATCCTAGAGAAAGCTACAGATAAGAAGAAATCGCTTACCGAGCAGAAAAGCTCTTGGAAATGTTTTTTTCGTCCTCACCGTGAACAGTCCTCCCAGAGGGTATTCAAAGGGAAGGGAAAGACAGGCCAGTGGCATTATTGAAAAGGTGGTAAGGGCAGAAACATCCTTGCCCCCCACCACCAGCAAACCCCTGACAAACAATGATGTTTCTCCGGTCAGTGGCCGACTGTCGAATTTCCTCGCTCAGTGGCAATCCATCTCCACAAACCAATGGGTTCTCCGTACCATTCGCAACGGACTGAGACTAGAATTCGAGAGTCCTCCCCCTCAATGCCTGAGAATTACTTCCCTGCAGGCACACCTCCAAGAATCCTTGCTGTTAGATCTGCATGATCTACTTCAAGCAAGGGTGATCTCCCAAGTTCCGCAACAGGAGATAGGCGAAGGTCACTACTCTTGCCTGTTTGTAATAGTGAAGCCCTAAGGGAAACACAGGGTTATCATAAATCTAAAACCCTTGAATCAAGTAGTCAAGTACAGGTGATTCAAAATGGAGTCAATCAAGTTGGCAATCACACTCATTGGCAGAACAGGGTGATGGCTACAGTAGATCTGAGGGATGCCTATTATCATGTGCCGATTAATCCAGATCACAGGAAATTCCTCAGATTTGCAGTTTCCCATGATCACCGAGTCAACCATTATCAGTTCAATGTCCTGCCGTTCGGCGTGTTGTCAGCTCCACGCGTATTTGCCAACATTATGGGGAGAACATCCTTCCTGCCCAGGGAACGTCAACTCGACCTTGTTCAGAGGATCTTCAGATTCAGAGATCAGAGAGCGCCAACCTTGAGAGACTCAATGTCTATCCTGGGATCACTTATGGTGTGCATCCTAGCAGTCTCCTGGGCTCAAGCCCATAATCGGATTCTTCAATCTCATGAACTTCTGTGTTCAAAGAAGTATCAAAACACGCTGACCAAGAGAAGTTGCCTTCCCGGTCATGTGAAGGCTTCTCTCTCATGGTGGCTGGACTTCCAAAACCTCCATCGGGGAGTCAGCTGGGATCAGCTCCCCTTGAAGATACTCACCTCGAATGCCAGTCGGAGGGGCTGGGGTGCTGTATTGGAGAGGTCTCACTTTCAAGGATTGTGGACCCCAGTCGTCAGAGCCAGCTCCTCAAATCTTAGAGAACTAAAGGCGGTGGAGGAGCGGTTGAAAGCAGCTTCAGCCCTCATCTGAGATCACCATGTACATGTCTATTCTGACAACGTGACCACAGTGGCATACCTCTGGCACCAAGGAGGCACGAAATACGTCAGTTTAATATCAGTATCTGCAAGGATTTTTTCCTGGGCAGAAAGACACCTTTTTTCCATAACAGCGGTACATCTAAAGGGATCGGGCAATGTACAGGCGGACTTCCTCAGCAGGAAGGACGGTCAACCGGGAGAATGGTGCATGGACCAAGCAGTCTTTTTGTCCCTGGTATCAAGATGGGGAAAACCCGATGTAGACCTGTTTGGCAGCGGTCAAAACGCGAAAGTGGAGACATTTTTTTTCCTCAGTCCCACGGAGGGAGTCTGGGGAGTAGACGTCCTCTCCCATTCCTGGAAGTTCAGTCTGGCTTACGCCTTTTCCACTGGTTCCGTTGCTAGCGAGGACACTGCATAAGATACGATCAGAGCAAGTCACCATAATCCTGTTTGCACCCATGTGGCCAGGAAGAAGTTGGTACGGTGCTTTAGTGAACATGGCCCGAGAATGCCCAATACTTCTGCCCCAGAAGACCGACCTTCTTCACCAGGGTCCTCTGCTACATCCAGACCTGTGTAGGTTGAACCTTGCGGCCTGGCTACTGAAGCCAAAATTCTAAAGGCTAAAGGACTTTCAGATAGAGTAATACAAACTCTCCAGAGGAGTAGGAAACCAGTAACTAATGCCATTTATGGGAAAGTTTGGAAAAAAATTTCATCCTTGTGTTTCCTGAATACTCCTGATTAGAGTTGAGCGATACTTTCCGATATCCAAAAGTATCGGAATCGAAATGGTATCGCCGATACCCCAAAAATATCGGCGATACCCGATACCGATACCGGAAATCCAATGTAAGTCTATGCGAACAAAATATCGGAATTAAAAAAAAAACATTCTTTCCTTGTTGGTTAATTGTACATGAAGGAAAACAACAAAGAGTAATGTAGAATGTATTGGGGGAGGTTGAGGAGACATTAAAGGCATACATGTTTAACCCAATCCAATGGAATAGCATTAAATTTTTTTTTGGAAATACGTTTGGATTGACGAAGAAATTGACTATGTTGTTAACCTTTTTTCTATTTTGGCAAATATGTATGTTTCACAACTTCCATGCTCTTCACCTTTTTAACTTTTGACACACTTTCTCCTTCATAATCTTCAGCAGCATCATCTTTGTCATAAAATTATTCTTCATCTTCACCTTCTTTATCTTCTTCGTAAACTTCTTGTTATTCATCTTTTTGTTAACATTACTCATATTGTTCTTATTAAACTATTATTCTTCTTCATATTCTACATTTTCATCTTCTTCCTCTTCATCTTCTTCATCATATTTTATTTGTGACAGAGATTCCTGTACTTGTAATCTGTCAAAGTATGAATTTTTCATCCTTCCGTTCTTGCTGTCACAAAAGATTTAAATTACAACAGTATTTGTCCGTGTTCAGTTTAGCCTGCAGCAGCAGGCAGTTTCCAGGGGCACCACGAGGAGGAACGGACTCACCCCCATACACTGCTTAGTCTTCTTCTGCTTAGAATTTAGAGCATATATTTTGCTCTTCATTTTGGTCTTATACTTCATGTTCTTCTGCTTTTTGATCTTCTGCTTATTGTTCTTCTGTCTCTTGTTCTGTATCTTGTAGTTTGTCGTAACCTTCTTTTTCCTGTTGGTGATCTTCTTCTGGGTAATCTTATATTTCTTCTTTGTGATGGTGTTCAGGCTGGTTGGCTTGATGCTCGTCGTCCTTGGGGTCGTCATCTTCTTCGGGTGGTCTTTAGGGTCGTCTAACTTCCGAGAACCAGTTGACGTTACTGGAACCCGGACGGGTAGCATAAGGTACAAGAGCCAATGCAAGTAACGAGGACCAGCTGACTGTGCTGGAACCCGGAGGGGCAGCAGAAGGAAAAGAGCCAATGGCACAACCGAGGACCAGCTGACGTTACTGGGACACGGTTACTAAGCAAGAGGTACCTGTGCTCCAAAGCACTACCAAGGACCAGCAGACATTGCTGGAACTCGGATACCGAGATGAGGCACCTAGGCAAAGGCACTGCGGGAACCAGCTGACGGTACTGGAACCCGGACGGTAGCAAAAGGTACAAGAGCCATGCAAGTAACGAGGACAGCTGACTGTGCTGGAACCGGAGGGGCAGCAGAAGGAAAGAGCCAATGGCACAACCGAGAACCAGCTGACGTACTGGGACACGGTTACTAAGCAGGAGGTACCCGTGCTCCAAAGCACTACAAGGACCAGCAGACGTTGCTGGAACTCGGATACTGAATGGAGGCACTAGGCCAAAGGCACTGTGGAACCAGCTGACGGTACTGACGCGGACGTACCATAAGGCACCCAAAATGAAGTTGACAGGCGCAAGCTCTGCAGTTACTGAATCACACAGTCCTACAGTGGGTGCTTGTCCTATTTTCACAACGGAAAGAGCCTTTATTTACATATCCCACAGCACACATAGGAATCACCTAAACTGCAGGCACCATAGAGTCGGATAACCGGAATGCAACATGACAGGACAACTTATTGGAGGCTAATTTACGTTGACACTGCCAGGAAACAGCTGTCGTGCTGTAACCAGGGTGGGCATGAGTCAGTACCCGTGCCAATTACTTCCGAGCAACAACTGGCGGTGTTGAAGCCCAGGGATGAGAGGAGGACAGGGTGGAGGCAGCATGACTTTTTGTCATATACACAGCAGGGGAACAGCTGCCATTACTCAACACCAGTAACACAGGAGCAAGTGTTGACTGTGCTAACAGCACTTACAGGCAACAACTGGCGGTGTTGGAGCCCAGGGTCCAATGCATCGACTTCAATTGCTTCCACCTCCTCTCAGGACCACAGCACTGTTGAGCAACCATCTGTCTCTTCACCGCCTGCCAAATTGCCCAGTCAGTCAGAGAGTTCTGTACAGGAGCCAGCTGAGTCTCTGCTTCTGTTCTCAGAATCTGTTGGTTTGCAAACAGGGGCCCAGCCAAGCAGCATTCTGGAATGTGAAGAAGAGGGAGTATGTAGTGATGCGCAACAGCTGTGTCTCTCTGAATCTGAAGAGGCGGGTGAGACAGTGCCGATGGTCAGCACACCGCAGAACGCATCTGATGATGATGAGACTCAGGTGCCAGTTTCTGTTGAGCATGGTGGTGGCCAGACCACCCAACAGCAGCAGGTGTTGTAAGAGGTTAGTGGAGATGATGAGGTCCAAGACCCAACATGGCGTGAGGAACAGGAAGGTGGTGGTAGCAGCTCTGAGGAAGCGATTGCCCCAACGGTACAAACAGGAGGGAGAGTTAGGCTGCATACTCTGTTGCCTGTAGCCTCCATTTTGGCACCTGTTCGGATTTCTCTTCCAAAAGTCTAAACGGACGCTCCCAGGACTTGCACTGCGTGGTCCTTTTTTAACACACTTGCAGATGATATTTGCTATGTCAAATGCAAGCTGTGTAATCAAAAAGTAAAAAGAGGTAAAGTGTCAGTAACCTCAATACCACAAATATGTCTAAAATAGTGCGTAGAAAACACGTAGTTGAGTTACAAAGACACACTGAAGATGTACAGTCTATAGAGAATCACAGCACAAGTTTAACTGCATATGTCATGGTTAAATTTGAAAATTTTATTGCACACTTGATGTGAAAAAAGAAAATAGCTATGAGACGACTGACTGACGTTTTGGGCAACGCAGTGGCCTTTATCAAATAGTCGCTGGAAGAGATAGAAAAATTTACAGTCAATGACAATGTATAATATATACAATATATACATAGGGTGAAGAATATATATACATAGGAATTAGGCAACATGTTAAACATTTGGGTGATACTGTAGAACACGGAGAATTATCCCTCTAGGGTATGCGGGTGGATAATGTAGTTTTTTGTTGATTTTTGTGAGTGTGTAGAAAACAGGGGTGATGGGGTATTGAATATTAAGGAATGTCATAGTCTTACAGTCTATGGTGATCAATTAAAGATGTTTTGTCAGGATACGATCAATTTTTTGACAGATGTAAAATGT
Organism: Oophaga sylvatica; assembly: GCA_033576555.1. Classification (NCBI taxonomy): domain Eukaryota; kingdom Metazoa; phylum Chordata; class Amphibia; order Anura; family Dendrobatidae; genus Oophaga; species Oophaga sylvatica. The sequence continues at coordinate 870,781,857 of JARQOD010000001.1, forward strand.
AGGGTCACAATTTAGTTGTCTGTAGGTTAGGTTAACTCACAGTTGTCTATGAATTTCGGCAATAGATTGGGTCTTATTCATAATAACGATAGCACCCCCCTTATCTGCTGGTTTAATAATAATGTTGGGGTTATCTTTCAGAGATTTTATGGCTTGTTTATCTGTGGGTGTCAGGTTGTGGCGTATCGGGTGTAGGCCCAATCTTGGCAAACCATCCACGAGCACAGGCTCTGAATGCTGGCATTGCAAAACTCCTGTCCCTTGAAATGCTGTCATTCAGGCTGGTGGAGACTGACAGTTTACGGAACTTAATGGCATTAGCAGTCCCACAATACAATGTGCCAAGCTGATTTTATTTCAGCAGGCAAGCCGTCCCTGGTCTGCAAAACCATGTTGTTGAGGTTAAAATTAAACATGCGCTACTAAACTCCGTCAGTAGCAATGTCCACCTGACCACCGCTGCGTGGACCAGTACCCATGGCCAGGGACGATACCTTTCCCTTACTGCCCATTGGGTCAATGTTGTGGAGCCGGGTACAGATCTTGCGAGTGGCGCTGTACGTGTTCAGGCAACTACAAGGATTGCGGGAATCAAGTCTGTACACATTGATTCCTCCTTCTCCAGTTCCTCAGAAACATCGTTGCAGGAGCGGTCACGGTCTACCTCCACATGGACCCGTGAACGCTTAATAAGAATCTTTAGTTATATAGCGCCAACAGATTACGCAGCGCTTTACAGTTTAACAGTTTCCGAACACAAGTCATAAGTAACAACGTTACCAATACAATAATGAAAGCAATATAATCCGCACACGCTCGTGAGAGCTTACAATTTACAAATATGTGGGGGAGATACAAAGTACAGGTGTTTATATACAATGGTATATTTAGAATGATGTCCAGCCATTTTGAGGGAGTGAGGGATGGATGGAGATAGTGAATGGGCTACAAACACACACTTACACATAGAATGACTTTGATTAGTGAAGGTGATAGGCCGCTATTATTATTATTGATTTTTATAGCGCCATTTATTCCATGGCGCTTTACATGTGAAGAGGGGCAAGTATAGACAAGTACAGTAAACATGAGCAATACAAGGCACACACAAGTACAGAAGGAGAGAGGACCCTGCCCGCAAGGGCTCAGAGTCTACAGGGATGGGTGAGGATACACTAGGAGAGGGAAGACCTTGAAGAAATGTGTTTTGAGTGAGCGCCCAATAACATGCAAATTGTGGATAGTTCTAATTTCTTGGGTACAGCATTCCACAGTATTGGCGCAGCGCGGGAGAAGTCTTGGATTCGGGAGAGATGTTCTTTAGGTGTAGGCGGCAATAGCGGGCAACAGATTGTATATGGGAGGTGAAGGAGAGATTGGTGTCAAACATAACACCCAGACAGCGAGCCTGTTGACCGATATGAGCACAGACGTGGCCAAACGTCAACAGGCCGTCCTGAAATTAATTTCCATGGGGAATCAAAGCCACACAGCGCTGGAGCTCTGGAATGCCATAAAGCAAGAGAGCGACATGTGTATTTTGCCAGCGAATCTCCAGCCAGGCTTGGTAGTGTGTGAAATGGCCGAAATCTGGTGGCAGGTCTGGGCCTAGGCAACGTCACTCACATACCATGTCTGGCACATGTGCTAAACTTGGTCGTCCAGAGTTTTTTGAGGGACTATCCGGATCTTGATTGCACTGCTGCACAAGGTCCGCCTACAGTGCGCTAACTTGCGACGTTCCACCATGGCCAGATCGCGCATTGCAGCTCTGCAACGCAGATTTTGCCTTCCTGAACATCGCATCATATGTGACGTACCCACCAGGTGGAATTCCACGTTACATATGTTGGAGCGGTTGTGTGAGCAGCAGCCAGCAGTAATGGAGTATCAGCTGCATCAGTCGCAATCAACTCGCAATTTGCGCCGTCACTCACACTACTGAGTGGGCTCTACTATAATATCTTTATATAGCGCCAACAGATCCGAGCTGTACAGTTTAACAGTTTCATAACACAAGTATAAGTGACAACGTTACATATAATTAAAGCAATATAAGCGCCCTGCCGTAACCTTACAATCTACAATGAGGAGGGAGCTCAAGTACAGTTGTTATATACAATGGTGTATTTACAATGATGTCCAGCATTTTCAGGAGTGAGGGATGGATGGAGATAGTGAATGGGCTACACACACACACAGTTACACATAGAATGACTTTGATTAGTGAATGTGATAGGCGCTGAACAATGGTTTTGAGTGTGGAAGTGGCTTAATGGGATGTTGAACTCAGATAAGGGTTGGTACTTGAGGACATGAAGGCGCAGCAGGCAAGTGGTCAAGGAACTGTGTGGCGACTGGGGTCGAATATACGTACTGAGGGAGGGGACGAAAGAGCCGTTGTGACCTATAATGCAAATCTATCTAATTTACATGTACATATTTAATCCTATATAAAACATTTACATTAACCCTAAGGACAGAGCCATTTTGCAGCTTAATGACCGGGCCAATTTTTACAATTCTGACCACTGTCACTTTATGAGGTTATAACTCTGGAACGCTTTAACGAATCCCGCTGATTCTGAGATGTTTTTTCGTGACATATTGTACTTCACGTTAGTGGTAAAATTTCTTTGATATGACTTGTGTTTATTTATGAAAAAAACGGAAATATGGCGAAAATTTTGAAAATTTAACAATTTTCAAACTTTAAATTTTTATGCCCTTAAATCAGAGAGATATGTCACACAAATTTCTTAATAAATAACATTTCCCACATGTCTACTTTACATCAGCACAATTTTGGGACCAAAATTTTTTTTTGTTACGAAGTTATAAGGGTTAAAAGTTGACCAGCGATTTCTCATTTTTACAACACCATTTTTTTTTTAGGGACCACATCACATTTGAAGTCACTTTGAGGGGTCTATATGATAGAAAATACCCAAAAGTGACACCATTCTAAAAACTGCACCCCTCAAGGTGCTCAAAACCACATTCAAGAAGTTTATTAACCCTTCAAGTGCTTCACAGGAGCTGAAGCAATGTGGAAGGAAAAAATTGACATTTAACTTTTTTTGCAAAAGCTTTACTTCGGAACCAAGTTTTTTTATTTTCACAAGTGTTAAAAGAAAAAATGAACCACAAAATTTGTTGTGCAATTTCTTCTGAATACTTCGATATCCCATATGTGGGGGTAAACCACTTTTTGGGCGCGTGGCAGAGGTCGCAAGGGAAGGAGCGCCGTTTGACTTTTTCAACGCAGAATTGGCTGAATGCCATGTCGCGTTTAGATAGCCCCTGATGTGCCTAAACAGTGGAAACACCCCACAAGTGACCCCATTTTGGATACAAGACCCCTTAAGGAACTTATCTAGATGTGTGGTGAGAACTTTGAACCTCCAAGTGCTTCACACAAGTTTATAACCTAGAGCCGTGAAAAAAAAAAAAAAATTTTTTTCCACAAAAATGATCTTTTCACCCCAATTTTTAATTTCCCAACGGTAATAAGACCGCAAAAGTTTTTGTGCAATTTGTCCTGAGCATGCTGATACCCCATATGTGGGGTAAACCACTTTTTGGGCGCACGGCAGAGGTCGCAAGGGAAGGAGCGCTGTTTGACTTTTTCAACGCAGAATTGGCTGGATGCCATGTCGCGTTTAGAGAGCCCCTGATGTGCCTAAACAGTGGAAACCCCCAACAAGTGACCCCATTTTGGAAACTAGACCCCCTAAGGAACTTATCTAGATGTGTGGTGAGCACTTTGAACCTCCAAGTGATTCACACAAGTTTATAACGTAGAGCCGTGAAAATAAAAATCATATTTTTTCCACAAAAATGATCTTTTCACCCCAATTTTTATTTTCCCAAGGGTAACAAGACCCCAAAAGTTTTTGTGCAATTTGTCCTGAGCATGCCGATACCCCATATGTTGGGGTAAACCACTTTTTGGGCGCACGGCAGAGGTCGCAAGGGAAGGAGCTCCGTTTGACTTTTTCAACGCGGAATTGGCTGGACGCCATGTCGCATTTGTAGAGGCCCTGATGTGTCTAAACAGTGGAAACCCCCCACAAGTGACCCCATTTGGAAACTAGACCCCCTAAGGAACTTATCTAGATGTGTGGTGAGCACTTTGAAGCCCCAAGTGCTTCACAGAAGTTTATAACGCCCGGGCGTGAAAATAAAAAATCATATTTTTTCCACAAACCTGATCGTTTAGTCCCCAATTTTTTTTTCACAAGGGTAACAGGAGAAATTGGACAACAAAAGTTGTTGTACAATTTGTCCTGAGTATGCTGATACCCCATATATGGGGGGGGACCACTGTTTGGGCGCACGGCAGGGCTTGGAATGGAAGCAGCACCGTTTGACTTTTTCAAACCAAAATTGGCTGGAATTGAGATTGGACACCATGTCGCGTTTGGAGAGCCCCTGATGCGCCTAAACAGTGGAAACCCCCCACAAGTAACACCATTTTGGAAACTAGACCACCTATGGAACTTATCTAGATCCGCTGTGAGCACTTTGAACCCCCAAGTGTTTCACAAAAGTTTATAATGCCTGGGTGTGAAAAAAAAACAAAAAACAATTTTCCACAAAAATGATTTTTTAGTCCCAAATTTTTGATTTTTCACAAGGAAATTGGACCCCAAAAGTTGTTGTCCAATTTGTCCTGAGTACGCTGATACCAAATATGTGGGGGGGGGAAACTGTTTTGGCGCACAGCAGGGCTTGGAAAGGAAGTAATAACGTTTTGGAATGCAGACGTTGGTGGGGGTCATGTTCCGTTTGCAGTGCCCCAGATGAGCCTAAACAGTGGAAAACCCCCACAAGTGACCCCATTTTGGAAACTAGACCCCATAAGGAACTTATCTAGATCTGTGGTGAGCACTTTGAACCTCCAAGTGTTTCACAAAAGTTTATAATGCCTGGGTGTGAAAAAAAAAAATCAATTTTCCACAAAAATGATTTTTTAGTCCCAAATTTTTGATTTTTCACAAGGAAATTGGACCCCAAAAGTTGTTGTCCAATTTGTCCTGAGTACGCTGATACCAAATATGTGGGGGGGAACTGTTTTGGCGCACAGCAGGGCTTGGAAAGGAAGTAATAACGTTTTGGAATGCAGACGTTGGTGGGGGTCATGTTCCGTTTGCAGTGCCCCAGATGAGCCTAAACAGTGGAAACCCCCCACAAGTGACCCCATTTTGGAAACTAGACCCCTTAAGGAGCTTATCTAGATGTGTGGTGAGCACTTTGAACCCCCTAGTGCTTCACAGAAATTTATAAACGCAGAGCCGTGAAAATGAAAAATCATTTTTTTCTCAAAAATGATTTTTTTAGCCAGCTATTTTTTATTTTCCCAAGGGTAATCGGAGAAATTAGAACCCCAAAATTGGTGTGCAATTTGTCCTGAGTACGCTGATACCCCATATGTTGGGGTAAACCACTGTTTGGGCGCACGGCAGGGCTCGGAAGGGAGGGAGCGCCATTTGACTTTTTGAACGCCACATCGTGTTTGGAGACCCCCTGATGTGCCTAAATAGTGGAAATCCCTCAATTCTAGCTCCAACCCTAATCCCAACACACCCCTAACCCTAATCCCAACCCTAATCCTAACCTAAATCCCAACCCTAATTCCAACCCTAATTGTAACCCTAACCTTAATTATAACCTTAATTATAACCCTAACCCTAATTGTAACCCTAACCCTAATTCTAACCCTAATTATAACCCTAACCCTAAGGCTAGGTTCATTTTGCGTTTTACCAGCCCGTTCAACACATAGCGTTGACGGGCTGGTAATGGTATAGCATAACGCGATCGCATTATGCTATACCCGCTAGCGCAGAGGAATCAGCAGATGATTCATCTGCGCTAGCGGTGACGGAGCCCAAACGCTGCAGCCCGCGTCCGAGGCTCCGTCACTGAATGATGGCACGTCGCAAACGCATGCCGCTTTACGGCATGCGTCGCGATGCGCCCTCAAATGGGGGTGAATGGCAGCGTTAACGGACTGCGTTACACCGCGTTATACCGCGGTGTAACGCAGTCCGTCTAACGGACTGCCATAACGCAGTATGAACCCAGCCTAACCCTAACGCTAATTATAACCCTTACCCTAAGGCTGCTTTCACACTTCCGGCGGGCGCCTGTCGGCGCCCCCGGCATTTTGCCGCAGCACCGCATCAGAAAACCTGATGCGCCGCCGGCGGCCGCATGCGGTTTTTTGCCGGATGGTTTCTGATGCCTGGAGACATCAGAAACCATCCGGCAAAAACAAAAAACGTTACATGCAGCGTTTTGTCCGGCCGCCGCAATGTACATTTGCGCGCAACCGACAAAACCGCATGCAACGCATTGACATGCGGCGCCATCCGGCGCTAATGCAAGTCAATGCAAAAAAAAACGCATGCGGCGCATCAGATTTTCTGATGCGGCGCTGCGGCTAAATGCCGGAGGCGCCGTCAGGCGCACACCGGATGTGTGAAACCAGCCTAATCTAACCCTAACCCTAATTATAACCTTAACCCTAATTATAACCCTAACCCTAATTATAACCCTAACCCTAACAGAAAAATGAAAATAAATATAATTTCTACTTTTTATTATATGTCCCTAACTAAGGGGGTGATAAATGGGGGGGTTATGTACTGTTTTTTTTATTTTGATCACTGTGATAGTTTATCACAGTGATCAAAATGTACTTTTATGAGAATGAATGAAAAAAAATTTGAATCTGCCGCCAAAGCAGATCGGCGGGCGCACTGCGCATGCGCCCGCCATTTTTTTTTTGCAGGAGAAGAAGCCGGGATCCTGGGGCCTGCGGGAGGACGGAGGACACCGGTAAGTATATGGGGGGGCGATCGGGGGACCGGGGGACCCTCATTTTCTCCCCTCTGATGTGCGATCACATCAGAGGGAGAGAAATCTTTTTTTTTTTTTGCGATCGCGGCTATGCTTGCATAGCCGCGATCGCAACACCGGGATCGGTGAATACTGACCCGGATCATGTTCTCTGGGGTCTCGGCTACCCCCGGTAGCCGAGACCCCAGAGAATATTTGCCCATCCCCCCACCAGCACAGCGGCACATAGCGGCGGGCGCACTGGGCATGCGCCCGCCATTGTCTTAACGGCGCCGGCACCGGGGGACACCGGAGGGCCCGGGGGCCACATGGATCTTATTGGGGGCCACATGGGGGTCCTGGGGACCCTTTTTCTCTGTCCTCTGATGTCCGATGACATCAGAGGACAGAGAAATTAAATGGCACAACTTTTTTTTTTTTGTTGTTGCGGTCGCCGTTATAGGGTTAATAACGGCGATCGCAACATCGGTGTCGGTAAAAACCGACCCAATTCATGTTCTCTGGGGTCTCGGCTACCCCCGGTAGCCGAGACCCCGGAGAAAATGCGCCTCTGGGGGGCGCTATTCACTTTTTCCACAGCGCCGTTAATTAACGGCGCTGTGGTTTAAGTACCCTTAATGACCGCCGTTAAAAGGCGTATCGGCGGTCGTTAAGGGGTTAAAGCAATATAAGGCGCCCCTGCTCGTGAGACCTTACAATCTACAATGAGGAGGGGGAGCTCCAAAGTACAGTTGTTTATATACAATTGTGTATTTACAATGATGGTCCAGCCATTTTCAGGGAGTGAGGGATGGATGGAGATAGTGAATGGGCTACACACACACAGTTACACATAGAATGACTTTGATTAGTGAATGTGATAGGCCGCTCTGAACAAATGTGTTTTGAGTGTGGAAGTAGGGCTGTTAATGGGGATGTTTAAGTCTCCAAGGATAAGGGTTGGTACTTCTGAGGACATGAAAGTGCGGCAGCCAGGCAGAGAAGTGGTCAAGGAACTGTGTGGGCGAGCCTGGGTCCGATATATTACCGCTACTCTGAGGGAGAGGGGACGAAAGAGCCTGATGGTGTGGACCTACTAATTTGCAAAATCTTAATCTAAAATTTACATGTTACATATTTACATCTAGTATAAAACATTTAACCATTAAGCCTACTTACAGAACAAGGAAGTGTAAAAAAACTTGTATAAAACATTTAACCATTAAGCCTACTTACAGAACAAGGAAGTGTAAAAAAACTTGTATAAAACATTTAACCATTAAGCCTACTTACAGAACAAGGAACTGTAAAAAAAACTTGTGCTTAAAAAAAAGTGAAAATAAAATGTGAGAAGGGCAGTGTAACAAATAATTTAGGAAAAAGATAAACTAACATCAAGTGCTGTGTGCTGTGTAAGAGCCAGACACATTAACATTAAATCAGTCTGGAATAGCGGTGATTTTCTTCCCATAACCCGAGTAACATTCTGGGGAGAGGGGTGTAGAGTCAAAGATCAGCAACTAGCTACGGTAGATCAAATACCTGAAAAAAAAAAAAAAAAAAAAAAGTTATTTAACATTCATAACATACATTTTATTTTATAAAAAAACCAAAAAAAAATTATTTAACATTCATAACATACATTGTATTTAACCAAAAAAATAACAAATTTATTTAACATTCCTAAGATAATTTTTTTTTAAAACATAAAAACTATAATACACAGCAGGATCTTTAGTAAAAACCAGACTTACCACTGTAACCTCTTCTTAATCCTTGCAAGCTTCAACACAACGTTGACAAGGTACACAGCAGGGGTGGTCGGTCTCCTAGACAACAAGCAAACTCCTTCATGTTGAGAGAGGCCACCATCTCCTTAGCTTTCAGGTACTTTTCTGTGGGAATGAGGTTGTCTCCAACCAGCCAGGAATATCCATTGAATGCCACACCATGGTTTGGTATTAGCACCCAGCCAGTACCAAAAGTGAAGCCAACCACAGTTCCCATTTCTCATGAACTTTATTTGATATACTGGCTGGCCAAACATTAGTTTCTCACAAAGGAGCTGAAGACCCTGAGTGGCAGTAGGTGCAAGTCTCTCCAGCATGACCTGTTTGTTAGATATTTAACGTCTACACACCTAAAGAACATCTCTAGAATCCGCCCTTTTCTCACCATGGAACAACAAAAACCCTCACTGTAGCATTGATCCACTCCCGCCTGGACTACTGCAATGCTCTATTACTTGGCCTCCCCATTACTCGACTATCCCCTCTCCAGTCCATCCTTAATGCAGCAGCCAGGGTCATCCATCTGGCTAATCGGTACTCGGACGCGTCCGCTCTTCGCCAGTCCTTACACTGGCTGCACATTCATTATAGGATCCAATTCAAAGTACTGGTTCTCACCCACAAAGCTCTCCACAGTGCAGCACCCCCCTACATCTCCTCCCTCATTTCTATCTATCGGCCTAACCGACTGCTGCGCTCTGCAAATTACTTTCGACTAACCTCTGCAGTAATCCGTACCTCCCACTCCCGACTACAAGACTTCTCCCGCGCTGCGCAAATCCTCTTGAATGCTCTACCACAAGAAATTAGGACTATCCACAATTTGCCTGGTTTCAGGCGCTCCCTCAAAACACATTTGTTCAGAGTGGCCTATCACATTCAATAACCAAAGTCGTTCTATGTTTAAGTGTGTATGTGGAGCCCATTCACTATCTCCATCCATGCCTCACTCCCTCAAGATGGCTGGACCATCATTGGAAATGCACCATTATATATACACACCTGTACTTTGTATCTCCCCCACCTCATTGTAGATTGTAAGCTCTCACGAGCAGGGTCGGCTTATTTTACTTTAATTATTGTATTGTTAACGTTGTTACTTATGACTTGTGTTTTGAAACTGTTAAAGTGTAAAGCGCTGCGGAATATGTTGGCGCTATATAAATAAAGATTATTATTATTATTATTATATCAGAGGGAGAAGAGGATTGGGCCTTGACAAGGTGCCCGATTGCATCTTAAGTGTTATTGAATGTTGGAGCCAGTCCACCGTATAAAAGCAGCCATACAGTGTCCGGGTACCTGCTTGGATTTCAATCAAAATGAAGACTACTTTGATGTACATGTACACCAATTAGAGAAAAATGACAAGGATGAGGCAGTAAGACACGCTCAGCAGAGTACAAGCAGCATTGCTTGAAGAAGTAACTTGAGCGTGATCAAAATTGAATAAATTAAAATCTCAGACTACAGTGAACACAACTCTTAGCTGTGAAAGGGCTTTTTGTGTCCTTCTACAGTGTTTTCAACCAATGTATTGGATAGGATGGAAGCACGTCACACTATAATTTCAATTGAATTGAGCAGCAAGAATTACACTAAAGAAAAAAAAAAAAAGTGTGTGAGAGTGACATGTGCAGATGCCTACATACAGCGTTGTATGCCGAGCAAACTGCAGCGCTTCACCTGCACTCACACACACACCTTGCAGACCTGTGAAAAAAACACTGCAAGGCAAAAGGAAGATGTACACAGCGGTTGGTAAAGTAGCCTGCCTAAAGCACAGTACACAAAATAGCAATCTCTAACTGTCCCTCAGAGTCAGCAGAGCAGCGTTCTGTCCCAAACAGAATTAACAGCACAGTGACGCTAAAATGGCGTGCTTTATCCGGCAACAATACCTTCCTTGTGTCATCGGTTAGGGTAGCGTGTGTCTATTATATATGAGTGTCTGTAAAAATGTAAACGTTACGCAGACTTATTCTGCCCTTGGGACGCAAAAAATAAGACAGCAGTAATCATTTACTGTATAAAACTCCACCTATGCGCAACAAAACAAGCACGTTCCCTCTTACGGTTCCTGCGCTGACATGTGAGTAGGGAGTTTGGAGACGTTCCTGAATTTATCCCAGGTATCCAAGCATATCAGGCCGATAGGAGTGCATTAAAACCACCCACGGTGGTGACTTAAATATGGTGAATCTAAACAGTGAAGAACTGTAGGTCGATGCGAATGAATGTGCGATCACATGACACACGTTTATAATAACCCTTGCTAGACACGAGTAACTTTGTAGACATTTTGACACACCTGAACCCAGATGGCAGTGAATATTAATTCTATTCGGCGCCACATGACTCTTGGTCCAGAATAGATTATATATTGCTAGCACACGAGCTATTAAGGGAGTGGAAGAGGCAGATGTGCACAACGTAGCTAAATATGACCACGCGCCCGTATCAGTGACCCTGCCAGATATGGTGCAGATGGGGCCAAACCAAACTTGGCGCTTCCCGACCTATTTGTTAATGGATGAGAAGTTTCGACATAACGTGAAGCAATGGTGTTTTTAATATGTAAGGGATAATGGAGATACTAGGGATAGGCCGGAACTTTTATGGGCAGCAGGGAAGGGAGTAATGCGCGGGAAACTAATAGGTTATCAGACAACGCTAAAAAAGAAGATCGCGACAAACTACTCGCAGGCTAGCAGGATATTACGCGATAGGTACACGGCAAACAAGACAAGTTCATCAACACAGGTTAAAAATAGATGTAAGCAGGCTAAGGCTGACTTACACGTATGGGTATATCGACGAGAGACAAGCAGTAATAACAATTATAGAGCCGATGTATATCGTTATGGTAGCAAATGAGGGAGACTATTATCACAACTAGCGAAAGGAAATCACATTCGTCATCAACATATTACAGCGTTAACGAATAAACATGGGATCATGAACACAGACCCTCGAACCATAAACACCATTCTACAAGAATACTACTCAGACTTATATAAGGTGGAACATACGGATAGTGCGGAGGGTAACACCTTTGTAGATGGAATACGGTTACCATCCATCACAAACTATCAGCTTCTCCTTTTAAAAAAACAAATTGAGGTGACAGAAGTGACAGCGACGATAAGTTACTTTAAATACGGGAAAGCTCCAGGACCTGACGGGTTTACAGCCAAATTATTTAAATTATTGAGTGAGGATATCCCGTCCACATTGGTACGCACCTTCAATCATATATTGGAGACAGGAGGGTTGCCCAGCCATTCAAACATGTCACACATGAAGTTGCTACTAAAACCAAACAAACATTCACATCTGCCTGGATCCTATCGTACATTCTCACTCATTGACCATTATATCAAGATTTTGTCCAGGATCATGGCAGATCTTTTGAGTAGCATTGGTCCTACGCTGATAGGGCGATCACAAGTGGCCTTTGTTTGCTACTTTGTTGGCTACTATCAGTCTCACTATGCATAACACATGTGTGCAGTGGGCAGTATTACCTATGCCTTCGGTGGAGTAGGAAAACCCCTCTCCTATCGAAGTGTTAGTTGGGGAGATGGAAGATTTGACACCGGGACCTGAATTGTAATACTTAAATGTGACAGGTGACAAATTTGTTAAGGCGCAACTCCGCGGCCCCTACGTTGAGTCTAGCCCGTGAAAATTTACTGGTTGTCAATGGGGAACCCCAACACACCCGGGGCAGCTACAGTATTTAAACAATTAGAGCTGAACCAAGATTTGCTGTATCAGGTTTATAAAATACATGTTGAAATTTTTTAACAATTGCTGCTACCGCAGTCATATCGGAGGTTGGTAATGGACTTAGCGCATGCGCATGTACTAGGGTGACATTTGTGTCAAAAGAAAACCCTACACAGAATTATACAACGGTTTTACTGGCAGGGGGTCTATCAAGAAGTTAAACGGTATTGTAACTCTTGTCGCATGCGCCAGGTACACAGTCCTCAGCCTCATTTAGTGAGTCCCTTGGTGCCATTAAAAATTTTAGAGGTCCAGTTTGAGAGAATACCCATGGATCTGGTGTAGCCGGTTAATAAATCAGCAAGGGGTCATCAACAGGGGCAATAAAAGGGGCACTGTGTGGGTCACCAGTTTTGAGCACACCCGAGTTCAAAAGAGAATTCATTGTCCAGACTGATGCGTCAGAGGTAGGTATGGGTGCCGTGTTGTCTCAGGACTGGAGCTTAACGGGGAGGAGCATCCCATTAGTTTCCTGAGTCGAAAACTTACTCCATCAAAAAACAGAGACAGCATTGTAGAGAGAGAGTGCCTGGCGATAAAGTGGGCACTGGAGTCGTTGCGCTACTATTTGTTGGGGATAACATTTTGTTTTGTAAATGATCATTCCCCTGTGACTGGCAGTGTTGTAGCCCAGAGAGTAGAGTTCAGGTGGTAGAAAGATGAACATAACAGGAGACTTGGAAAACGTTGGCTGAGGGTGAGTTTCCACGGTCAGGAAACGCTGCGTGTTTGGCGCTGTGCGCTGGCGCAGCGCCAAACACGCAGCGTCCAGATGTTACAGCATAGTGGAGGGGATTTCAAGAAATCCCGTCTCCACTATGCGTAACAATACGCAGGTGGCAGACCTGCGTAAACGGACATGCGGCGCGTCTTTTTAGACCGCAGCATGTCCTTGCGTATTGCGGCGACGGTGCATCGCCGCAACAGAATTAACACAGGGCTATGTAGCCCTGCGCTCTTTCCGGAGGTGTTCCGGAGGTGTCCTGAACACCTCCGGAAAGATCGCGCGTCATAAAGGGGGCGGGGCTTAGACGGAGCGGAATTTCCGCTCCGTCCAAAGCGCTGTGGTTCCGGACAGTGGAACCACAGCCAAACAGTTATTTAATCTGAAAACGGACAGGCAAATTCAGGTGAGATCCATGCCTTGTTCATTTTCAGAAAAATAAGCCGGTCTACATTGTCTGAGGATAGTCGCATGCGACGGTCTGTTAGTAAACCACCTGCAGCACTAAAGACGCGCTCAGATAATACACTGGCAGCAGGGCAAGCCAGCACCTCCAAGGCATACCACACATCAAATACAAATATAGCAGTAATAATAATATTATTAATAAAAAATGAAATTGCACACACAGTACACAGACACAGCTCATATGTGTGTAAAAGAGAGAGTGTTTCTGTGTGTAGTTCATGCCTCTAGCCTAGAAGATCAGTCTTGCTAAAATCTTTAACACTGACCCCTGTTCTGTTCTTAAAATGGTGGATGCTGAACTGCTTCTCAGCCCCCTCATACACAATCATTATGTGGCACTGCTGGGCTCAGTGAGAGGCATCAGATTGAACTAGGCTGTCCTGAGTCATTCTCAATAGAACATTTTGTTCAGCAGTTCATCTAGTTCAGAGGTCACATGATGCATTTCCTATCAGCTTCTCACAGGATAAGGTGGAGAAAAACTGAACTAAATGAACTAATCTTTTGAACTAATCTTTTCAGTGAACTAGTTCATGGTGAACTAATCAACAAAATTAACTAGATTTCCCATCACTATGGTGTACACCTTGGTGGCGCTGTCACAAAACTTTGCCACATTTGTAACATACAGCTCTTGCCCTGTGCAGAGGCGCTGCTTGTGCTCCCTCTTGTTGCAGAGGTGTCTACAATGCCTCGACGCACAGAGCTGCTTTGTAAAGCAGTAGCAGCAGCAGCGCTCTCGGCTGGAATGGAGAACATTATGGATTTCAACAGTGTGTCTTGGTCCTCCAGCATTTTACGGTCCCGGTTCAACGGTGTGATGAGGCTTTGTAAGTTGTCCCGGTAACGAGGGTCTAGGAGGGTGTACACCCAATAATCTGACGTGGTGAGAATGTGGCCGATGCGGCGGTCGTTTCTCAGGCAGTGCAGCATGAAATCAACCATGTGCTGCAGACTCACAACTGGCCAACAAACGCTGTCCTCTGGAAGAGCGTCACACTAATAGATTTTTGTAAATTTTAAATAGAAGAAAGCAGCAGCAATTTTTGAAAAATTACAAGGATGAGACAGTGACAGACATTCAGCAGAGTACACGCTGCGGTGGTTGAAGTAAGTGGAGCGGGATCTACACTCCTACAAAAAAATTAAAGCTCAGACTAGAGTGAACACTGAAACACAACTGTTCACTTGCTGTGAAAGGCCTTTTTGTGGACTTCTATTATGTTTGCAAGCAATGTATTGTATTTTGATGGAAGAGCGTCACACTAATAGATTTTTGTAAATTTTAAATAGAAGAAAGCAGCAGCAATTTTTGAAAAATTACAAGGATGAGCCAGTGACAGACGCTCAGCAGAGTACACGCTGCAGTGGTTGAAGTAAGTGGAGCGGGATCTACACTCCTACAAAAAAATTAAAGCTCAGACTAGAGTGAACACTGAAACACAACTGTTCACTTGCTGTGAAAGGCCTTTTTGTGGACTTCTATTATGTTTGCAAGCAATGTATTGTATTTTGATGGAAGAGCGTCACACTAATAGATTTTTGTAAATTTTAAATAGAAGAAAGCAGCAGCAATTTTTGAAAAATTACAAGGATGAGCCAGTGACAGACGCTCAGCAGAGTACACGCAGCATTAGTTGAAGTAACTGGAGCGTGATCTGCACTCAAAAAAAAAAAAAATCACAGACTGCAGTGAACACTGAAACACAACTGTTCACTTGCTGTGAAAGGCTCCTTCGTGGACTTCTATAGTGTTTGCAACCAAGGTATTGTATACGGATGGAAGCACGTCACACTATTATTTCAATTACATGGAGCAGCAAGAATTACACTGAAGAAAAAAAAATAGTCTGTGAGTGACACGTGCAGATGCCTACAGACAGCGTTGCATACAGAGCAAACTGCAGCGTCACCTGCACTCACACACACCTTGCAGAGCTGTTAAAACAACACTGCAGGCAAAAGGAAGCTTTACACAGCCGGTGGTAAAATAGCCTGCCTAAAGCACAGTACACTAAATCGCAATCTCTAACTGTCCCTCAGAGTCAGCAGAGCAGCGTTCTTTCCCTAACTGAGTTCACAGCACAGTGACGCTAAAATGGCGGCGGCGCCTTTTATAGTGCATTCTGACATCATTTCAGCATCCAATCACAGCCATGCTATTAGTTAACATGACCGCAGCAGTACAGGATGTGCCCACACTTCTTAGGATTCCTCATTGGCTGACTATAATCACATTGCCTCTCAAAGAATTATGGGAACTTCCGATTCCGGTATACGATATATGAAAAATATCGGAACTAAGTATCGGAATTCCGATACAGCGAATATCGGCCGATACCCGATACTTGCGGTATCGGAATGCTCAACACTAATCTGCACTGATGCCCAGAAGCTTGGTGAGTCGGATCCAGGCCCAGATGAAGAAGGTTCTGAGCATAATGTAGACCCTCATTCCCAAACTGTAACTCCTGTTGGTGGAGACAATGAGGAAGATGCTGATGAGACAGATACCTGATTGGAACGACAACTTGGCTTTTTGGTCAGGACAGGAAGAGGTTGGCTCTGAGGATGACGGGTGTGAACACACAGGGTGATGATGACGAGGTTGGAGATCCCACTTACTGTCAACACACAGTCAGCCAGTCGATGAGGTCAGCACAGGAGGTGGAGGAGGATGCTAGTGACGACGAGGTTAGGTTGCGCCTTCCTGGACAGAGACGGAGTACTGGAAGCATGTCAACTGCATCCTCAACCACAACTGTGCTTCTGAGCAGAAGTCATGGTGGCTCTTCAGGTCGCATGGGCTCTAAGCTTTGCCTAGCCTGAGCCTATTTTGAGATCGCAAAGGATTACCCAACTCATGTTATCTGTAAGATTTGTCACCAAAATCTAAATAGAGGCCAAAAAATCAATAGTTTGAGTACTTTATGCATGAACCGTCACATGGATATGAAGCATAAGTCGCAGTGGGAAGCTCACTGTGCTACAATGCGGCCTAGCGGGCCGGGCCAACCACCGTCTGCCCCATCAAGTGCATCCGTGGCCTCTTCATCCTCTGTGACTGTGGGGACAGCAGTCACACATGCTTTAGGATGCAGACCTTCCACCTCTTTACCCGCAACAGCCAGTGTGATTGTCAGGTCGTCAGTTCTTTTGGAAATGGAAACGCCTGCTGGTGTTCAGCTCTCGCCGACATCGAGAGCACCACCTTTGGATGAAGGCAACATAATATCTGTGCCTGCACCTTCCTCACAGACCTACAGTGTGCCGGGGACATCCTAATCAACCCCGTCTCAGCACAGCAGCCAGCCCTCGGTCCCTCAGATGTGGACAAGTAAAAGACCTTTTCCTCCTAGCCATGACAAAGCTAAGAGGTTGAATTTCACCATCTGCAAGCTGTTGGCTACAGAAATGCTGCCTTCCTGCCTAGTGGACACAGAGGATTTTCGAGACCTTATGTCGGTCACAGTGCCCCAGTACCAGATGCCCAGTCACCACTACTTCTCAAAGAAAGCCATGGCTGCGCTACACCAGCATGTCGCACACAACATCACCGCTTCCTTGAGAAACTCTGTGTGTTACATGGTGCATTTCACCACAGACACTTGGACGAGTAGGCATGGACAGGGGCGTTTCATGTCGGTGACTGGGCACTGGGTAACTATGGTGATAGCAGGAGAAGGGCCGCTGTCCAAGTCTTGCCATCCCCACGAGTTGTGCGTCAATCCTCTGTATGTAGAAGTTCCTCCACTGCTTCTGCCTCCTCAACCTCCTCTCGGTCCTCTACCTCCACCCAAAGCTTGTCTGGTAATGCCACCCGTGTTCTAACTGCGCAGAAGGAATCCTGCACACCTCCTTACTATGCTGGCAGCAGGGCTCAACAGCATCAGGCGGTGTTTACGTTGAAATGTCTGGGAAATGTGAGTCTCACAGCTGAGGAGTTATTGTCAGCTCTGGAGACCGAGTTTCATCAATGGTTGTCTCCACTGAACCTGCAGCCAGGGAAGGCCGTGTGCGACAATGCTGCAAACCTGGGTGCGGCCCTCCGCCGGGGCAATGTCACACACGTGCCTTGTATGGCTCACGTCTTGAACCTGGTTGTTCAGCAATTTTTAGGCCACTATCCCAGGCTAGATAGACTTCTGCAGAGGGCACGGTCTCTGTGTGCGCACTTCCGCCGTTCACATCCCACAGCTCAACGACTTGCATCTCTACAGAAGTCATTCTGCCTGCCAGTTCACCGGCTGAAATGCGATGTGCTGACACGATGGAATTTAACTCTGCACATGTTGCAGCACCGACGAGCCCTGGTGCAATACGTTATGACACATAGCCTGGGCCAACAAGATCCAGAGGTGGGGCAAATCACGCTGCTGGAGTGGTCTCATATCAAGGACCTATGCACCCTTGTGCACAGTTTTGAGATGGCGACGAAAATGTTTAGTGCTGACTATGCCATTATCAGCATGACTATTCCGTTCATTTACATGCTCGAGCACACTTTAAACAGTATTCGGAGTCAGGTGGTGGGACAAGAGGAGGGGGACGAAGTACAGGAGGAGTGGTATGCTGAAGGCATAACAAGATCTCCAAGGTCCAGACGGTTGGCAGCACCAAGGCGGCAGGCATAGGAGGGTGGGGGAGAGGGATTAACGAGGACGCATGATAGCAGCCAAACTTTTGAGGAAGGTGCAGGAGCCGAGGAACACATGGAGGACGAACTGGCAATGGGCATTAAAGACTCATCAGATGAGGGAGACCTTGATCACATTTCTGTTGTGCGAGGTTGGGGGGAGAGGGCAGAGGAAGGAAGCATGATTCTTACTTCGTCGCCACCAACTCAACAAGGACTTGGTGCTCCTGGATGCGAAAGACACATGAGTGCCTTCATGCTGCACTACCTGCAACATGACCCTCGGATTGTCAAAATTCTAAGTAATGCCGACTACTGGGTTGCCACACTCTTAGATCCCTGGTGCAAAAGAAAATTTGGCTAAATAATTCCTGCCATAGAAAGGGATTTACGCATGCAGGAGTATCAGCAGAAGCTGTTACAGAATCTTAGATCTGCTTTTCCACAAAACACCAGTGGTGCACGTAGTGAATCTCACAGTTCTAACTTGCCAACTGCGGGACTGTCGAGTCACCACTCAACCGTAACAGTAACACCTTATATGGTGGTAACAGCAATTTTGTGGAATCATTTCACCAATTTTTAAGACCATCCTTTGCAAGGCCAGAGGAGACAAGAAGTCTGACACATAGTCAACGCCTAGAGAGGATGGTACAGGAGTATCTCCAAGTGAACATCGATGCCATGACTGTGGAACTGGACCCTTGCTCATTTTGGGCTTCCAATCTGGAAAAATGGCCTGAGCTCGCCACTCATGCCTTGAGATCTTGTCGTGCCCCGCATCCAGCGTTCTCTCTGAACGTGTCTTCAGCGCTGCTGGTGGTGTGCTGACAGATAAGCGCACGAGGCTGTCCAGTGACAATGTAGACAGACTAACGTTCATCAAGATGAGCAAGTCTTGGATCAGCAAGGATTTTTCTACCCCTGTGTCATCTTGGGGAGACTAAAGGCTTGTGGATTTTTGAATGTGCTGCATGAAAGTCACCAACCATTTTAAGCTTGCAACTCTGGGGCAATTGATGCCACTTAAGTGGTGTCTGTGCCCAAATTTTTGGAAAAATTGAGACTCATGTTGGAGTCCCCTTGCTGTGTTTTACATGATTTTAGAAGGGCATGACATGCCTATGACACGCCCACTGGGACCGTGGGGTACTCGGGCCGGGCCGGTCTCTGGCTGGGATGTCACGGCAGCTCATGACCCGGTCCATGGCCCAGGGCAGTAAAGTAAAGGGGTTGAAAGGGAATAAAGGTTATGGGATTAGTGGAAATGTTCATGACGCCGACGTGACCTGTGGTATGCGGCCAGGGAGGGCCGCCGCTGCTGGAAGTCTCTGGGGCTGATGGTATGGCAGCTAGGATGGTACAGCTCCCCACAGGTGGAGCAGAACCCCAGGAGGAGATGGGAGTGATGGTGCAGGGAAACACACGACATGAAGCAGGTCTCCTTTTCTTTACCTTTACTGATGATGCTGGTAAAGGGTCTCTGTATACTGTTACAGGTGTTACTGAGGGCTGGACAGCTTGAAAGCAAGTCAGGACACCTAGAAGCAGAATGAGCGGATGCCTCCTCTGTGCGTTTTCTCTGTAGGGCTTTGCTGGATTTGACCACGGTTTGACCCTCTGTCTGCTATGATGATAGCCTCTCCCCGTGTGGCAGGCAGCTTGGGCCTTCTGGTGCTTCTCACCTTGGCTCTGGCCCTGGCATGCTGCTGTGCCTGCGGGTTTCTTGGGGACTTGGGGTTTATAATCCCCGATCCCTTTCCGTGCTCTGTGGCTGGATCTTGTATTCCTCCACCACCTCGGACCCACGGTGTCCGGCTCTCTACGCTGCTCCAAAGGCGAGTTTTCATCAACTTCAGCCTTTGAGCCTTCTCCTGTGTGTCTCACACACTCTGTTTTCTGTGCAGTCACTGCTGAACTCTCTGCTCAACTAGCTAACTCCACCCCCAGGCCAAAACTATATAGGGAAGTCAGAACTCCCCCTTTTGGTCCGAAGGCAAAAGTGGTGTGTGTTGTACTCCTCTGCTACATAGGAATCCGTATTGCTTCCAAGCTTGACATTATCTCCCCCGGGAGGGATATAATGCCACTGTGGCATCCAGAACACTGGGTTGCCACACCAATATTTCTGTGTCTCCTCCTCCTTTTACTCCTCCATCTCTTTTCTTTTCGCATGACTATACGTACTTGTCACTTTTCCATGTGTTTATTGTGTCTTCTGAGTAGTTTGTCAGCTTTTGGACACATTTGAAGGTGTTTTCAATGTGTTTTCTATGTGTTTGTATGTGTTTGTGTTTGCCTGCCATTGCTTTTAACGGTGTTCGAGGAACGTTCGAGAAACGTTCGACGAACATACCCCCATTTCGACGAATCGAATCCGAACACTAGAGTGGTGGCACATCACTACTGCTGTATCACGTTTGTAAAAAAAAAATTTTTTAATGAGCACAGCTCTGCACACAGAACAATATCAACGCCACTAAATGACAAGGTTGGCTATAGCGGGCTGCATCACGTTTAGCAGCAGAAAAAAAACTATTTTAATGTGCGTGAGGTCTGCAGACAGCTTCATATCACCACCAGAAAATGGCAACGTGGATACAGCTGGCTGTATCAAGTTTTGCAACAGAAAAAAATATAATTTTTTTTAACGTGCATTAGGTATGCAGACAGTTTCATATCACCACCACAAAATTACAACAAGGAGTACGGGCGGGCTGTATCACGTTTTGCAACAGAAAAAAAAAATGTTAATGTGCGTGAGGGCTGCAGACAGCTTCATATCATGCTACAAAATTACAACATGGGATACGGCAACTTGTATCACGTTTAGCAACAGAAAAAATTATTATTATTTTTTAATGTGTGTGAGGTATGCAGACAGCTTCATATTGCCGCCACAAAATTACAACGTGGAACACGGCGGACTGTATAATGTTTTGCAACAGAAAAAAATATTTTTTTTAATGTGCATGAGCTATACACACTGTGGAATTTCACCACCCCTAAATAACAAGGTGAGATATGGCATGGTGAATCACGCTAGCAACTGCACCAAAAAAATTTCTTCATGCACAACAGCTCAAATCACAGAACAATGTCACCACACCACTAAATGACCAGGTCAGATACAGCAGGCTGTTTCACATTTAGCTGGTGAAAAAATAAAATTTAGAACGGTATATTCATGCATGGAGCACAATAGAAACAGTGCATAACACACTTGTGTGACATGTGCCCTGCTGCTTTTGTCCATGGACCTCAGTAATGGCAAAAAAAAAAAAAATTGCTGGAAGGTCGATTTCACAGCCACACATGACACTACCTAGCTAAACTATCTTGAGTAAGAAACAGCCGCCTAGCTAACTACCTAAAATCTAGCTGCTAACACTGCCACCATCAGGAGCAGCCTCTCTGCGCTGTTAGGGTCTGTGCACACGTTGCGGATTCCTAGCGTTTTTGCCGCGGTTTTTTGCAGCGGAAACGCCGCGAAACCGCGGCAAAACCGCTTACACAACTCATTATGGTCTATGGGATTCCGCAATGCTGTGCACATGCTGCGGGTTTTTCCGCGGCGGAATCGCATTGCGGAAGAATCCGCAGCATGCTCGTTCTTTTTTGCGGAACCGCGGCGATTCCGCCGCCATAGGAATGCATTGAACTGCTTACTTTCCGCATGTGACTGTGCCCACCATGCGCAAAGTAAGCGGTTCATGTGCGGATGGTACCCAGGGTCTGGAGGAGAGGAGACTCTCCTCCAGGCCCTGGGTACCATATCCATGTAAAAACAATAATTAAAATAAAAAAAAGTAATATTCTTACCTTCTGGTGGCCCCCGCAGCTTTCCCGCCTCTCAGCGACGCTCCCGGCCAATCCCGTTCCCAGTAATGCATTGAGAGAATCACCCGATGACGTAGCGGTATCGCGTGATGCTACGTCATCTGGGGTCTGTCGCAATGCATCCTTGGGAACGGATTGGCCGGGAGCGTAGCTGAGAGGCGGGAAGGCTGCGGGGGCCGCCGAAGGTGAGAATATCATTATTATTTTTTTAATTATTTTTAACATTAGATCTTTTTACTATTGATACGACATAGGCGGCATCAATAGTAAAAAGTTGGTCACACGTGTCAAACACTTGTTTGACTCGTGTGACCAACCTGTCAGATCACTTGGAAACGCTAGCATTCTGCAAGCTAATTACGCTTGCAAAACGCTAGTTTTTAGCGGGAATACGCATACCTATAATATGCGTATTTCCCGCGGCAGGGAGGTGCGGAATTGCCGCGGAAATTTCCATGGCAATTCCGCAACGTGTGCACATAGCCTTATAGTGTCAAATGGAACTAAAACAAGATGTACGCTCTTTATATGGAGAAGAACATGTGATTTCAGCAGCCAATGACACAAGCCGTTGTGTCAGGACAGCATGGATGTTTCCTGTGCCCTGATTGGCTAGTCGCAATGTGCACACATAAAGTTAGGAAAAAAACACAGTTTACAAGAATGCCTCACTTCTGAGCTCTGCAAACCCCCTCCCCTCATCAAACACGTACCCCATGCTCATCATACACCACTATTATCGTAGCAAAAGTGCTGAAAATACTTTAGTGGCAACACAAATATTTTCATGCACTTTTTACCGAATGTTTCCGATTTTATAAAATTTTGCTTGTGTTTCCGATCACGAATCAGAATGTGCCATATTCATGACGAATTTATGTTTTGCAATCGTTTTCTGAACAAATTTGGTCATTACTATTCGGGTTTCAGCCCTCCTTACCTCAGCCATGTCTCTGAGCACTGAACACCTTGCACTTCTGGGCACTACAGGGAGGTTGCAGTTCTGGAATATAACAGCACTGGGGATGATGGGTTCCTGATCACTTCATGTTTCATTCTTCTCCAATCTTTGGCAATTAATCTGCGCCTTTACTTTTCAGAGTCGGTTAAATCTCCTTTTTGTCCCATTTTGCCTGAGGGAAACAAGCTGCATAATAATTCTGCACACCTTGATAATGGGTTTTCTATTCTTAGATCTCACCCTCCCTGATTACACAAATATACATTACCTGATCTGCTTCATCCAATAAGCATTCAAGTTTATACAGCTTGGACTTGGAAAATCTGCATAAAAATGAAATGGTCTAAGTACTCAATTGTGCCTAATACTTGTGCACACAATGTATTTTGGATAATAGATAAGGGTCCTGGATGTGGGACTCTTATGTAGCGATACAGAGTTCCCTAGCATGTTAATGTGAAAATGAGTTTTCTATAACTACCTATTTAACCCTAACTCATCATCACCTAGTGCAAGAGGCATGCAACATATGGCATGTGTGTTATACAGTGGGTACGGAAAGTATTCAGACCACTTTACATTTTTCACTCTGTTTCATTGCAGCTGTTTGGTAAATTTAAAAAAGTTCATTTTTTCTCATTAATGTACACTCTGCACCCCATCTTGACTGAATTTTTTTTTCAAATTTATTAAAAAAGAAAAACTGAAATATCACATGGTTATAAGTATTATGGCCTCCATAATCCTTAAATGGAAGAAGTTTGGGACCATCAAAAGTCTTCCTAGAACTTGCCGTCCAGCCAAACTGAGCAATCGTGGGAGAAGAGCCTTGGTGAGAGAGGTAAAGAAGAACCCCAAGATCACTGTGGCTGAGCTCCACAGATGCAGTAGGGAGATGGGAGAAAGTTCTACAAAGTCAACTATCATTGTAGCCCTCCACCAATCGGGCCTTTATGTCAGAGTGGCCTGATGGAAGCCTCTCCTCAGTGCAAGATACATGAAAGGACGCACAGAGTTTGCTAAAAAACACATGAAGGACTCCCAAACTATGAGAAATAAGATTCTCTGGTCTGATGAGATAAAGAAAGAACTTTTGGTGATAATTCAAAGCGGTATGTGTGGAGAAAATGAGGTACTGCTCATCACCTGCCCAATACAATCCCAACAGTGAAACATGATGGTGGCAGCATCATGCTATGGGGTTTTTTCAGCTGCAGGGACAGGACGACTGGTTGCAATTGAAGTAAACATGAATGCAGCCAAGTACAGAGATTTCTTGGATGAAAACCTCTTCCAGAGTCCTCTGAACCTCAGACTTGGCCGAAGGTTCACTTTCCAACAAGACAATGACCCTAAGCACACAGCTAAAATAACAAAGGAGTGGCTTCAGAACCAGTCTGTGACCATTCTTGACTGGCCCAGCCAGAGCCCTGACCTAAACCCAATTGAGCATCTCTGGAGAGACCTGAAAATGGCTGTCCACCAACGTTTACCATCCAACCTTACAGAACTGGAGAGGATCTGCAAGGAAGAATGGCAGAGGATCCCCAAATCCAGGTGTGAAAAATATGTTGCATCATTCCCAAGAAGACTCATGGCTGTACTAGCTCAAAAGGGTGCTTCTACTCAATACTAAGCAAAGGGTCTGAATACTTATGACCATGTGAAATTTCAGTTTTTCTTTTTTAATAAATTTGCAAAAATTTCTACATTTCTGTTTTTTTTCAGTCAAGATGAAGTGCAGAGTGTACATTAATGAGAAAAAAAATGAACTTTTTTGAATTTACCAAATGGCTGCAATGAAGCAAGGAGTAAAAAATTTAAAGGGGTCTGAATACTTTCTATACCCACTGTATTTTCCTGGCACTGAACAGATCAGTAAAATCCCATAAAATCAGAGGACAGACACAGGAGCCTAGCACTGACAAATGGAGTAGGTGGGTCAAATGAGGGGTGTTGCTGAGTAAGCTGATCTGTGCCAGTCTATTTAGCAGCATTTGTCTTATATGTACAGGGACATCATGGAGACCCACATACACCATAATTTGGAGGAGCGGTCCTCTGAATGTGCTTTATTAATAACTCTATGTACTTAATTCTCAGACTCTTTTTTGTACCTTTTAATTGCCAAGTCAAAAACTCAACTATGCCTATAGTGAACCGCAAGCTTTATCTATGAGAGAATTTTCTCTGCTTAAACACTACAGTAATATTCTTATTTACAGGTATAACGTACTGATATACAGATGCATCTCTATGTACTAGTGCATCAAAGGTAAAAAAAAATTATAAATAAAATAAGTAGAAGAGTTATTTATGGTGATCAGTAAAATATGTAAATGAAAACCGCACAATTGTTTTTTCTTCTGGATTTAACACCTTAAAGAGGTAATATAAATTTACTGTTGTAAATGTGTATGGCAAAATGGTGCATAAAAAAATTACAGCTTAGCTGGAAAATTAAAAAAGCAAAACCTCAACTAGTGATGCTTTCATAAAATAACAAAAATGGCTGTTGTGGTTATAAATGTGAAAAGGGCAACACTAAAAAAATATATTTTTCCTATCTGAGGAAGCAGATTAAATTACACACTTTTCATCATATACTTTCCTTTCTCCTTTTTTTCCTGTATATTTAACATGTCGCTCTTTGTTTTAAAAAAATAAATAAAAAATGACAGGCTATTCTTTTACATTTGTGTTTAAGAATCTGTTCCCATATATGTGGATAATGTGTACATGTGTGTGTAATGTGTATATGCACACGGTGCAGAATGTGTGTTTGATTGCACAATATATTTTATATCTGCTTGTGTATTATGTATATGTGTGTGTAATGTGTAAATGCTTGCATAATGTATAGCTCTCTCATGTATGTGATTACACAGAAGGACATGATGGAAGAGGGGAGGCCTGACTTATAGCCTACACAGGAGTTGATTGCTTTCAGTGTCCACCCCTGGGTGTTTGGGAGGTGTGGATAATAGAATTAGTCTTACCGGTAATTCGGTTTCTAGGAACCTACAACGATAGCAGTATCGGAGGATGTCTCCCCGCCCTAATGGGGGACAGGAAACACCAAAGAGGTTAAATACCCCTCCCTGCAACCAGCAGTGTTTTTTCTGGACACACTAGCATGTATAGATATCACCAAAGTGCAGGAATCATCCAATAAGAACATCAGATAGGGAGGGTGTGATGAAGGAACAGCCACCATCTTGGATATGGGGCCTCATGCTCGCCTCATGTCTGAGCTGACCTGTCCCAGCTGCCATTTTGTCAGTTCACAGAGTCACAGGTAGCTAACTGCTCCTAACCCCCATGGCCTGTAGGCATATTGAAGACAACAGGGTTTAGTCTCCACTGTGAATATCAAGGTCTTTAGTATGCTAAGTAGATCAGGCCCAAAACAGGACTTCAAAGCTTTAGTACAGAGCCATGCCAGAATGGGGCCTGGAGATGCCTGGGGCTTCAATTAGATTATACCTGTCAGCTAGACACAGAAAACACATCCATTGTCTCTCCCAGCCACTACGACTCCGTTCTAGGATTATGAATTATGAGCACATTTTTCGAGGTACAGACTCACAAAAAATATCCTCGTGATCCTGCGGACCTCGGGCATCTGACAGTGCATCTCCCGAGTCGGTGATGGCTCGGGGACCTGAGATATAGAGATTGGGTCGCGGTGGAGGGCCAATCGGGCCATGTTTGATCTCCACGAGACAAGCAAAACAAACCGCATTCACTGATACCTCTCATGTCCTGATCCGATCATCCTGGAGAAAGTTAACCCCTTTCTTAGATATTGGGAATAAATTCTGCAGGGAGCTGAAGGGTGGAGATTATTAGCCCACCCTCTGACACCGAGGGGAGGGACCTAGCAGGTTTAAGAACTGTGAGCGGATGGCAGACTTTCGCTATTCACACAAAAGAACAAGACAATGAAGAACAAAGACGGAACAAGGAACAGATCTGCCAAGGGAGCAGCGGCACATGTTTTGGGGACTGTCCGGCAACTAAGATTCTTACCTGTGGACCGGTGTCCACATGTAACCTACAGCCTGGTAACATTGACCTCTAGCTAATACCTCTAAGCCTTGTACCATTATTGTTGTATTATACTCTGACTGCAAATCCACTGTAATTCCGTTGTATAGCTTACTGTTTATTTCTGTAATTATCTAGTGCGCCCTTAAGGCAATTAAACCTTAAAATTAATTTTGGGCTGATGCTTTTACTCTGATCACGAATCTTAGAATACCCAGTGGGTAACAAGACACCCTCCCCGGCGGCCATTTGCTGTAGGTGCAGTTCCCTTACTGACCTGAGAGACAAAGGGGGCACCGGAGAGCTGTGACTGTGTAGTTACGTCACATTGGTGACGTGGGAGGAACCGGGTTTAATTCACAGAGGGAAGTTAGTGCTGTCGTGGAAGGTTCCTAGAAACTGAATTACCAGTAAGACTAATTCTATGTTCTCTAGTCACCTGCCACGACAGCAGTATCGGAGCAATACCAACAACTAATTGCTTAGGGAGGGACAACAGCCTGCAGAACTTGTCTGCCAAATGTTAAATCCCTATTGAAATTTAGTTTATAGTGTCTGGTGAAAGTATGGACAGACGACCAGGTGGGGACTGTTATGATTCGGTAGCTGAGGAGTGAAGGCAAAAAGGCAATACACCAGAGCAGTTGAAATCTATGAGATTGCAGTACCCTGACTAACCACCACAACTAGAGGCAGCCGTGGAGCGTTCCTACGTTGGTCCTAGACGCCTCGTCACAGCCTGAGAAACTAACTACACCTAAAGATAGAAATAGGAAAGCTATCTGCCCCGGAGCAGAACCCCAAAGATAATAGCAAGCCCCCAAACATGTAATGGCGGTTAGACAAGACGAAATACTGACACAGACAGAAAATAGTATGAGCAAACGTTGGGGCCCAAACTAACTAAATAGAAAAGGATAGGAAGGGTACTTACTGCAATCCCAAAAAAACCCTGAAAGCACCAACTCTACTAATTTCAAAAACACCTGAGATCACACGACCTCTACCACCTAAATTAGCTCTCTGGTGTAACAAAATCAAAACAGCAGCCACTGAAAAAACTGGAAAAAGCAAAAGTACAAACACCAGTGGCTGAACTAAACTGAGAGGGCAAAAGCCCCCTGAGGGGACCCAGAAGGCCCCCACAGAAGTGCAGGACAAAATGCAAAAATCAAGCACAGAAACAAAAAGAAGAAAATGTCTTATCTGTTAGAAGGAGATGCAGACACGACACAGCAGGCTACAAGGGAAACTGGAATCAAGGATTCAGACCAGAACAATTGATCACCGGCAACCCTGATGGGAAGGTGACTCCCTTATATAAGACCAGTCACTAACACCTGATTCCCAGTCCTCACAATCTTCACTGAACAGACCAGTACCGCTTGTAACCACCAGAGGGAGCCTCTGCTCAGAACTCATCTCAAGCCCATTCACAACAGGGGCTCTTCATATCTGCTCAGACGATGCGTCCCCTCTCTCTGCCCATGATGTCGACACTGAACGAGTAGAAAGGGCCTTGAGAGATGTAGGAGGTGAAACATTCTGCGATGAATACGCCACGCTGATAGCTTGCTTGATACATTTAGCAATTGTATTTTTTGCCGCTTTCTTGCCTTTATTCCATCAGTAAAACTGAATTAATAAATTCTGGTCAATCCTCCAATTTTTGGTCTGTTGGAGGTAGTAGAGAACCACCCTGCGAACATCAAGGGTGTGAAAGGCTGTTTCCTTCGCATTGGAAGGATTTTGGCAGAATGAAGGTAGTACAATAACCTGACCTCTATGGAAGTCCGAGACCACTTTAGGCATAAAGGAGGGATCTAATCATAGGATAATGCTATGCGTCGTGATAGTCAAATAGGGCTACTGTATTGATAGGGCCTGCATCTCTCCTACACGCCTCGCGGTAGTAATTGCTACTAGAAACACGGTTTTAAGCGTTAAATTCTTTAAAGTCATGGATGACAGGTGTTATGTTTCGGTAGCTGAGGAGTACAGGTAAAAAAGGCAATACACCAGAGCAGTTGGAAACTATGAGATTGCAGTACCCTGACTAACCACCACAACTAGAGGCAGCCGTGGAGCGTTCCTACGTTGGTCCTAGACGCCTCGTCACAGCCTGAGAAACTAACTACACCTAAAGATAGAAAGAGGAAAGCTATCTGCCCCGGAGCAGATCCCCAAATAACATAGAAAGCCCCCAAACATGTAATGGCGGTTAGACAAGAAGAAATACTGACACAGACAGAAAATAGTATGAGCAAACGTTGGGGCCCAAACTTACTAAATAGAAAAGGATAGGAAGGGCACTTACTGCAATCCCAAAAAACCCTGAAAAGCACCAACTCTACTAATTTCAAAAAACACCTGAGATCACACGACCTCTACCACCTAAATTAGTTCTCTGGTGTAACCAAAATCAAAACAGCAGCCACTGAAAAAACTGGAAAAAACAAATGTACAAACATCAGTGGCTGAACTGAACTGAGAGGGCAAAAGCCCCCAGAGGGGACCCTGAAGGCCCCCACAGAAGTGCAGGACAAAATGCAAAAATCAAGCACAAAAACAAAAAGAAGAAAATGTCTTATCTGTTAGCAGGAGATTCAGACACGACACAGCAGGCTACCAAGGAAACAGGAATCAAGGATTGAGACCAGAACAATTGATCACCGGCAACCCTGATGGGAAGGCGACTCCCTTATATAAGACCAGTCAGTAACACCTGATTCCCAATCCTCACAATCTTCACTGGACAGTCCAGTACCGTTTGTAACCACCAGAGGGAGCTTCTGCTCAGAACTCATTTCCAGCCTATTCACAACAGACAGGGTCTCAAACGGATCTTTGTTTAAACCTTTGAGAACTGAGAACTAGATTCAAATCCCAGGTGGAACTTAACTACGTAGTCTAGGACAAATCCTAGCCAAAGAGGTCATGAAGCGTTTAATCCAGCGATGGCCAGCTAAGTCCTAATCAAGAAATGAACTAAGAGCTGACACCTGCACCTTTAGTGTACTAAGTGTGAGCAGAAGCTCCAAGACCCTTTGAAGAAAGTCTAAGATCTGTGCAATGTTAGGATGGAAGGGATCAGGAGTAGTGTTGAGCAATCCGATACCGCAAGTATCGGGTATCGGCCGATATTCGCTGTATCGGAATTCCGATACTTAGTTCCGATATTTTTCATATATCGTATACCGGAATCGGAAGTTCCCATAATTCTTTGAGAGGCAATGTGATTATAGTCAGCCAATGAGGAATCCTAAGAAGTGTGGGCACATCCTGTACTGCTGCGGTCATGTTAACTAATGGCATGGCTGTGATTGGATGCTGAAATGATGTCAGAATGCACTATAAAAGGCGCCGCCGCCATTTTAGCGTCACTGTGCTGTGAACTCAGTTAGGGAAAGAACGCTGCTCTGCTGACTCTGAGGGACAGTTAGAGATTGCGATTTAGTGTACTGTGCTTTAGGCAGGCTATTTTACCACCGGCTGTGTAAAGCTTCCTTTTGCCTGCAGTGTTGTTTTAACAGCTCTGCAAGGTGTGTGTGAGTGCAGGTGACGCTGCAGTTTGCTCTGTATGCAACGCTGTCTGTAGGCATCTGCACGTGTCACTCACAGACTATTTTTTTTTTCTTCAGTGTAATTCTTGCTGCTCCATGTAATTGAAATAATAGTGTGACGTGCTTCCATCCGTATACAATACCTTGGTTGCAAACACTATAGAAGTCCACGAAGGAGCCTTTCACAGCAAGTGAACAGTTGTGTTTCAGTGTTCACTGCAGTCTGTGATTTTTTTTTTTTTTTTGAGTGCAGATCACGCTCCAGTTACTTCAACTAATGCTGCGTGTACTCTGCTGAGCGTCTGTCACTGGCTCATCCTTGTAATTTTTCAAAAATTGCTGCTGCTTTCTTCTATTTAAAATTTACAAAAATCTATTAGTGTGACGCTCTTCCATCAAAATACAATACATTGCTTGCAAACATAATAGAAGTCCACAAAAAGGCCTTTCACAGCAAGTGAACAGTTGTGTTTCAGTGTTCACTCTAGTCTGAGCTTTAATTTTTTTGTAGGAGTGTAGATCCCGCTCCACTTACTTCAACCACCGCAGCGTGTACTCTGCTGAGCGTCTGTCACTGGCTCATCCTTGTAATTTTTCAAAAATTGCTGCTGCTTTCTTCTATTTAAAATTTACAAAAATCTATTAGTGTGATGCTCTTCCATCAAAATACAATACATTGCTTGCAAACATAATAGAAGTCCACAAAAAGGCCTTTCACAGCAAGTGAACAGTTGTGTTTCAGTGTTCACTCTAGTCTGAGCTTTAATTTTTTTGTAGGAGTGTAGATCCCGCTCCACTTACTTCAACCACCGCAGCGTGTACTCTGCTGAGCGTCTGTCACTGTCTCATCCTTGTAATTTTTCAAAAATTGCTGCTGTTTCTTCTATTTAAAATTTACAAAAATCTATTAGTGTGACGCTCTTCCATCAAAATACAATACATTGCTTGCAAACATAATAGAAGTCCACAAAAAGGCCTTTCACAGCAAGTGAACAGTTGTGTTTCAGTGTTCACTCTAGTCTGAGCTTTAATTTTTTTGTAGGAGTGTAGATCCCGCTCCACTTACTTCAACCACCGCAGCGTGTACTCTGCTGAGGTCTGTCACTGGCTCATCCTTGTAATTTTTCAAAAATTGCTGCTGCTTTCTTCTATTTAAAATTTACAAAAATCTATTAGTGTGACGCTCTTCCATCAAAATACAATACATTGCTTGCAAACATAATAGAAGTCCACAAAAAGGCCTTTCACAGCAAGTGAACAGTTGTGTTTCAGTGTTCACTCTAGTCTGAGCTTTAATTTTTTTGTAGGAGTGTAGATCCCGCTCCACTTACTTCAACCACCGCAGCGTGTACTCTGCTGAGTGTCTGTCACTCTCTCATCCTTGTAATTTTTCAAAAATTGCTGCTGCTTCTATTTAAAATTTACAAAAATCTATTAGTGTGATGCTCTTCCATCAAAATACAATACATTGCTTGCAAACATAATAGAAGTCCACAAAAAGGCCTTTCACAGCAAGTGAACAGTTGTGTTTCAGTGTTCACTCTAGTCTGAGCTTTAATTTTTTTGTAGGAGTGTAGATCCCGCTCCACTTACTTCAACCACCGCAGCGTGTACTCTGCTGAGTGTCTGTCACTCTCTCATCCTTGTAATTTTTCAAAAATTGCTGCTGCTTTCTTCTATTTAAAATTTACAAAAATCTATTAGTGTGACGCTCTTCCAGAGGACAGCGTTTGTTGGCCAGTTGTGAGTCTGCAGCACATGGTTGATTTCATGCTGCACTGCCTGAGAAACGACCGCCGCATCGGCCACATTCTCACCACGTCAGATTATTGGGTGTACACCCTCCTAGACCCTCGTTACCGGGACAACTTACAAAGCCTCATCACACCGTTGAACCGGGACCGTAAAATGCTGGAGGACCAAGACACACTGTTGAAATCCATAATGTTCTCCATTCCAGCCGAGAGCGCTGCTGCTGCTACTGCTTTACAAAGCAGCTCTGTGCGTCGAGGCATTGTAGACACCTCTGCAACAAGAGGGAGCACAAGCAGCGCCTCTGCACAGGGCAAGAGCTGTATGTTACAAATGTGGCAAAGTTTTGTGACAGCGCCACCAAGGTGTACACCATAGTGATGGGAAATCTAGTTAATTTTGTTGATTAGTTCACCATGAACTAGTTCACTGAAAAGATTAGTTCAAAAGATTAGTTCATTTAGTTCAGTTTTTCTCCACCCTATCCTGTGAGGAGCTGATAGGAAATGCATCATGTGACCTCTGAACTAGATGAACTGCTGAACAAAATGTTCTATTGAGAATGACTCAGGACAGCCTAGTTCAATCTGATGCCTCTCACTGAGCCCAGCAGTGCCACATAATGATTGTGTATGAGGGGGCTGAGAAGCAGTTCAGCATCCACCATTTTAAGAACAGAACAGGGGTCAGTGTTAAAGATTTTAGCAAGACTGATCTTCTAGGCTAGAGGCATGAACTACACACAGAAACACTCTCTCTTATACACACATATGAGCTGTGTCTGTGTACTGTGTGTGCAATTTCATTTTTTATTAATAATATTATTATTACTGCTATATTTGTATTTGATGTGTGGTATGCCTTGGAGGTGCTGGCTTGCCCTGCTGCCAGTGTATTATCTGAGCGCGTCTTTAGTGCTGCAGGTGGTTTACTAACAGACCGTCGCATGCGACTATCCTCAGACAATGTAGACCGGCTTATTTTTCTGAAAATGAACAAGGCATGGATCTCACCTGAATTTGCCTGTCCGTTTTCAGATTAAATAACTGTTTGCCAACGTTTTCCAAGTCTCCTGTTATGTTCATCTTTCTACCACCTGAACTCTACTCCCTGGGCTACAACACTGCCAGTCACAGGGGAATGATCATTTACAAAACAAAATGTTATCCCCAACAAATAGTAGCGCAACGACTCCAGTGCCCACTTTATCGCCAGGCACTCTCTCTCTACAATGCTGTCTCTGTTTTTTGATGGAGTAAGTTTTCGACTCAGGAAACTAATGGGATGCTCCTCCCCATTAAGCTCCAGTCCTGAGACAACACGGCACCCATACCTACCTCTGACGCATCAGTCTGGACAATGAATTCTCTTTTGAACACATATGAGCTGTGTCTGTGTTGTGCTGTGTCTGTGCTCAAAACTGGTGACCCACACAGTGCCCCTTTTATTGCCCCTGTTGATGACCCCTTGCTGATTTATTAACCGGCTACACCAGATCCATGGGTATTCTCTCAAACTGGACCTCTAAAATTTTTAATGGCACCAAGGGACTCACTAAATGAGGCTGAGGACTGTGTACCTGGCGCATGCGACAAGAGTTACAATACCGTTTAACTTCTTGATAGACCCCCTGCCAGTAAAACCGTTGTATAATTCTGTGTAGGGTTTTCTTTTGGCACAAATGTCACCCTAGTACATGCGCATGCGCTAAGTCCATTACCACCCTCCGATATGACTGCGGTAGCAGCAATTGTTAAAAAATTTCAACATGTATTTTATAAACCTGATACAGCAAATCTTGGTTCAGCTCTAATTGTTGAAATACTGTAGCTGCCCCGGGGTGTTGGGGTTCCCCATTGACAACCAGTAAATTTTCACGGGCTAGACTCAACGTAGGGGCCACGGAGTTGTGCCTTAACAAATTTGTCACCTGTCACATTTAAGTATTACAATTCAGGTCCCGGTGTCAAATCTTCCATCTCCCCAACTAACACTTCGATAGGAGAGGGGTTTTCCTACTCCACCGAAGGCAAAGGTAATACTGCCCACTGCACACATGTGTTATGCATAGTGAGACTGATAGTAGCCAACAAAGTAGCAAACAAAGGCCACTTGTGATCGCCCTATCAGCGTAGGACCAATGCTAAATCAAAAGATCTGCCATGATCCTGGACAAAATCTTGATATAATGGTCAATGAGTGAGAATGTACGATAGGATCCAGGCAGATGTGAATGTTTGTTTGGTTTTAGTAGCAACTTCATGTGTGACATGTTTGAATGGCTGGGCAACCCTCCTGTCTCCAATATATGATTGAAGGTGCGTACCAATGTGGACGGGATATCCTCACTCAATAATTTAAATAATTTGGCTGTAAACCCGTCAGGTCCTGGAGCTTTCCCGTATTTAAAGTAACTTATCGCCGCTGTCACTTCCGTCACCTCAATTTGTTTTTTTAAAAGGAGAAGCTGATAGTTTGTGATGGATGGTAACCGTATTCCATCTACAAAGGTGTTACCCTCCGCACTATCCGTATGTTCCACCTTATATAAGTCTGAGTAGTATTCTTGTAGAATGGTGTTTATGGTTCGAGGGTCTGTGTTCATGATCCCATGTTTATTCGTTAACGCTGTAATATGTTGATGACGAATGTGATTTCCTTTCGCTAGTCGTGATAATAGTCTCCCTCATTTGCTACCATAACGATATACATCGGCTCTATAATTGTTATTACTGCTTGTCTCTCGTCGATATACCCATACGTGTAAGTCAGCCTTAGCCTGCTTACATCTATTTTTAACCTGTGTTGATGAACTTGTCTTGTTTGCCGTGTACCTATCGCGTAATATCCTGCTAGCCTGCGAGTAGTTTGTCGCGATCTTCTTTTTTAGCGTTGTCTGATAACCTATTAGTTTCCCGCGCATTACTCCCTTCCCTGCTGCCCATAAAAGTTCCGGCCTATCCCTAGTATCTCCATTATCCCTTACATATTAAAAACACCATTGCTTCACGTTATGTCGAAACTTCTCATCCATTAACAAATAGGTCGGGAAGCGCCAAGTTTGGTTTGGCCCCATCTGTACCATATCTGGCAGGGTCACTGATACGGGCGCGTGGTCATATTTAGCTACGTTGTGCACATCTGCCTCTTCCACTCCCCTTAATAGCTCGTGTGCTAGCAATATATAATCTATTCTGGACCAAGAGTCATGTGGCGCCGAATAGAATTAATATTCACTGCCATCTGGGTTCAGGTGTGTCAAAATGTCTACAAAGTTACTCGTGTCTAGCAAGGGTTATTATAAACGTGTGTCATGTGATCGCACATTCATTCGCATCGACCTACAGTTCTTCACTGTTTAGATTCACCATATTTAAGTCACCACCGTGGGTGGTTTTAATGCTCTCCTATCGGCCTGATATGCTTGGATACCTGGGATAAATTCAGGAATGTCTCCAAACTCCCTACTCACATGTCAGCGCAGGAACCGTAAGAGGGAACGTGCTTGTTTTGTTGCGCATAGGTGGAGTTTTATACAGTAAATGATTACTGCTGTCTTATTTTTTGCGTCCCAAGGGCAGAATAAGTCTGCGTAACGTTACATTTTACAGACACTCATATAATAGACACACGCTACCCTAACCGTGACACAAGGAAGGTATTGTTGCCGGATAAAGCCGCCATTTTAGCGTCACTGTGCTGTTAATTCTGTTTGGGACAGAACGCTGCTCTGCTGACTCTGAGGGACAGTTAGAGATTGCGATTTTGTGTACTGTGCTTTAGGCAGGCTACTTTACCAACCGCTGTGTACATCTTCCTTTTGCCTTGCAGTGTTTTTTTCACAGGTCTGCAAGGTGTGTGTGTGAGTGCAGGTGACGCGCTGCAGTTTGCTCGGCATACAACGCTGTATGTAGGCATCTGCACATGTCACTCTCACACTCTTTTTTTTTTTTTCTTTAGTGTAATTCTTGCTGCTCAATCCAATTGAAATTATAGTGTGACGTGCTTCCATCCGTATCCAATACATTGGTTGAAAACACTGTAGAAGGACACAAAAAGCCCTTTCACAGCTAAGAGTTGTGTTCACTGTAGTCTGAGATTTTAATTTATTCAATTTTGATCACGCTCAAGTTACTTCTTCAAGCAATGCTGCTTGTACTCTGCTGAGCGTGTCTTACTGCCTCATCCTTGTCATTTTTCTCTAATTGGTGTACATGTACATCAAAGTAGTCTTCATTTTGATTGAAATCCAAGCAGGTACCCGGACACTGTATGGCTGCTTTTATACGGTGGACTGGCTCCAACATTCAATAACACTTAAGATGCAATCGGGCACCTTGTCAAGGCCCAATCCTCTTCTCCCTCTGATATAATAATAATAATCTTTATTTATATAGCGGCAACATATTCCGCAGCGCTTTACACTTTAACAGTTTCAAAACACAAGTCATAGGTAACAACGTTAACAATACAATAATTAAAGTAAAATAAGCCGACCCTGCTCGTGAGAGCTTACAATCTACAATGAGGTGGGGGAGATACAAAGTACAGGTGTGTATATATAATGGTGCATTTCCAATGATGGTCCAGCCATCTTGAGGGAGTGAGGCATGGATGGAGATAGTGAATGGGCTACACATACACACTTAAACATAGAACGACTTTGGTTATTGAATGTGATAGGCCACTCTGAACAAATGTGTTTTGAGGGAGCGCCTGAAACCAGGCAAATTGTGGATAGTCCTAATTTCTTGTGGTAGAGCATTCCAGAGGATTTGCGCAGCGCGGGAGAAGTCTTGGAGTCGGGAGTGGGGTACGGATTACTGCAAAGTTAGTCGAAGTATTTGCAGAGCGCAGCAGTCTGTTAGGCCGATAATAGAAATGAGGAGGAGATGTAGGGGGTGCGCATGGGAAGCTTTGTGGGTAGAACCAGTACTTTGAATTGGATCCTATAATGAATGGGCAGCAGTGTAAGGACGGCAAGAGCGGACGCGTCCGAGTACCGATTAGCCAGATGGATGACCCTGGCTGCTGCATTAAGGATGACTGGAGAGGGGATAGTCGAGTAATGGGAGGCCAAGTAATAGAGATTGCAGTAGTCCAGGCGGAGTGGATCAATGCTACAGTGAGGTTTTTGTTGTTCCATGGTGAGAAAAGGGCGGATTCTAGAGATGTTCTTAGTGTAGACGCAAATATCTAACAAACAGGTCATGCTGGAGAGACTTGCACCTACTGCCACTCAGGGTCTTCAGCTCCTTTGTGGAAACTAATGTTTGGCCCAGCCAGTATATCAAATAAAGTTCATGAGAAATGGGAACTGGTGCTACTTTTTGGCACATACACACTTATAACATAGAACGACTTTGGTTATTGAATGTATAGGCCACTCTGAACAAATGTGTTAGGAGCGCCTGAAACCAGGCAATTGTGGATAGTCTAATTCTGTGGTAGAGCATTCAGAGGATTTGCGCAGCGCGAGAAGTCTTGTATTCGGATGGGAGACGATTAACTCAGAGGTTATCGAAATATTTTTTGCAGAGCCACATGTTAGCCGATAGATAAGAATGAGAGGAGGAGATGTAGGGGGTCTGCACTGGGGCTTTGGGTGAGAACTCAGACTTGAATGGTTAATGATGTTGCAGCCTGTAAGGACTGCAAGAGCGGAGCGTCCAGATACCGATTAGCCAGATGGATGACCTGCTCCATTAAGGATGGACTGGAGAGGGATAGTGAGTAAAGCAGTAATAAGCTTGCAGT
The DNA here is from genome assembly GCA_033576555.1 of Oophaga sylvatica. Taxonomy (NCBI): domain Eukaryota; kingdom Metazoa; phylum Chordata; class Amphibia; order Anura; family Dendrobatidae; genus Oophaga; species Oophaga sylvatica. The sequence continues at coordinate 870,820,036 of JARQOD010000001.1, forward strand.
AGTCAGGCGGAGTGGACAATGCTACAGTGTTGTTTCCATGGTAGAAAAGGCGGATTCAGAGATGTCTTTAGGTGTGTAGAGTTAAATATTAACAACAGGTCATGTGGAAGACTTGCACCTACTGCCACTCAGGTCTTCAGCTCCTTTGGAAAACTTGTTTGGCCACCAGTATACAATAAGTCATGAGAAATGAACTTGTTGCTTCAGGACTGGCTGGTCTAATACCAAACCATGGCGTGCATTCAATGATATTGCATGGTTGGAGACACCTCATTCCACAGAAATCCTGACTAAGGAGAGGTGGCCTCTCTAAATAAGGAGTTGCTTGTTGTCATAGACCGAATTTGTATTGTCAACGTTGTGTGACTTGAAGATAAGCAAGGTTACAGTGGTAAGTCTGTTTACTAAAATCCGCGTGTATTATTTTATTTAAAAAAAATTACTGATGTAACCCCTTCAAGACCCAGCCTATTTTGACCTTAAAGACCTTGCCATTTTTTGCAATTCTGACCAGTGTCCCTTTATGAGGTAATAACTCAGGAACGCTTCAACGGATCCTAGCGATTCTGAGATTGTTTTTTCGTGACATATTGGGCTTCATGTTAGTGGTAAATTTAGGTCGATAATTTTTGCGTTTATTTGTGAAAAAAATGGAAATTTGGCGAAAATTCTGAAAATTTTGTAATTTTCAAATTTTTAATTTTTATTCTGTTAAACCAGAGAGTTATGTGGCACAAAATAGTTAATAAATAACATTTCCCACATGTCTACTTTACATCAGCACAATTTTGGGAACAACATTTTTTTTTTGTTAGGAAGTTATAAGGGTTAAAAGTTGACCAGCGATTTCTCATTTTTACAGCAAAATTTACAAAACCATTTTTTTTAGGGACCACCTCACATTTGAAGTCACTTTGAGGGGTCTATATGGCAGAAAATACCCAAAAGTGACACCTTTATAAAAACTGCACCCCTCAAGCTACTCAAAACTACATTCAAGAAGATTATTAACCCTTCAGGTGCTTCACAGGAACTAAAGCAACGTGGAAGGAAAAAATGGACATTTTAATTTTTCCAACAAAAATTTTCTTTTAGCATCAATTTTTTCATTTTTACATGGGCATCAGGATAAAATGGATCTTAAAATTTGTTGGGCAATTTCTCCTGAGTACACAGATACCTCATATGTGGTCATAAACCACTGTATGGGCGCACGGCAGGGCTCAGAAGGGAAGGAGCGCCATTTGACTTTTTGAATGGAAAATATGCTGGAATATTTAGTGGTTGCCATGTCGCATTTGGAGAGTTCCTGTGTGCCTAAACATTGGAGCTCCCCCACAAGTGACCCCATTTTGGAAACTAGACCCCCTAAGGAACTTATCTAGATGCATAGTGATCACTTTGAACCCCCAGGTGCTTCACAAATTGATCTGTAAAAAAAAGAAAGTACTTTTTTTTCACAAAAATTTTCTTTTAGCCTCAGTTTTTTCATTTTCACATGGGCAACAGTATAAATTGGATCCTAAAATTTGTTGGGCAATTTCTCCTGAGTACACAGATACCTCATATGTGGTCATAAACCACTGTTTGGGCGCACGGCAGGGCTCAGAAGGGAAGGAGCGCCATTTGACTTTTTGAATGGAAAATATGCTGGAATATTTAGCGGTTGCCATGTCGCATTTGGAGAGTCCCTGTGTGCCTAAACATTGGAGCTCCCCCACAAGTGACCCCATTTTGGAAACTATACCCCCTAAGGAACTTATCTAGATGCATAGTGAGCACTTTGAACTCCCAGGTGCTTCACAAATTGATCCGTAAATAAAAGAAAGTACTTTTTTTTCACAAAAATTTTCTTTTAGCCTCAGTTATTTTCATTTTCACATGGGCAACAGTATAAATTGGATCCTAAAATTTGTTGGGCAATTTCTCCTGAGTACACAGATACCTGATATGTGGTCATAAACCACTGTTTGGGCGCACGGCAGGGCTCCGAAGGGAAGGAGCGCCATTTGACTTTTTGAATGGAAAATATGCTGGAATATTTAGCGGTTGCCATGTCGCATTTGGAGAGTCCCTGTGTGCCTAAACATTGGAGCTCCCCCACAAGTGACCCCATTTTGGAAACTAGACCCCCTAAGGAACTTATCTAGATGCATAGTGAGCACTTTGAACCCCCAGGTGCTTCACAAATTGATCCGTAAAAAAAAGAAAGTACTTTTTTTTCACAAAAATTTTCTTTTAGCCTCAGTTTTGTTTCATTTTCACATGGGCAACAGTATAAATTGGATCCTAAAATTTGTTGGGCAATTTCTCCTGAGTACACAGATACCTCATATGTGGTCATAAACCACTGTTTGGGCGCACGGCAGGGCTCAGAAGGGAAGGAGCGCCATTTGACTTTTTGAATAGAAAATATGCTGGAATATTTAGCGGTTGCTATGTCGCATTTGGAAGTCCCTGTGTGCCTAAACATTGGAGCTCCCCCACAAGTGACCCCATTTTGGAAACTAGACCCCCTAAGGAACTTATCTAGATGCATAGTGAGCACTTTGAACCCCCAGGTGCTTCACAAATTGATCCTGTAAATAAAAGAAAGTACTTTTTTTTCACAAAAATTTCTTTTAGCCTCAGTTATTTTCATTTTCACATGGGCAACAGTATAAATTGGATCCTAAAATTTGTTGGGCAATTTCTCCTGAGTACACAGATACCTCATATGTGGTCATAAACCACTGTTTGGGCGCACTGCAGGGCTCAGAAGGGAAGGAGCGCCATTTGACTTTTTGAATGGAAAATATGCTGGAATATTTAGCGGTTGCCATGTCGCATTTGGAGAGTTCCTGTGTGCCTAAACATTGGAGCTCCCCCACAAGTGACCCCATTTTGGAAACTAGACGCCCTAAGGAACTTATCTAGATGCATAGTGAGCACTTTGAACCCCCAGGTGCTTCACAGAAGTTTATAACGCAGAGCCGCGAAAATAAAAAATCATTTTTTTTTCTCAAAAAATGATTTTTTAGCCCACTGTTTTTTATTTTCACAATGGTTACAGGAGAAATTGGACCCCAAAAGTTGTTGTCCAGTTTCTCCTGAGTACGCTAGTACCCCATATGTGGGGGGCAACCACTGTTTGGGCACACGTCAGGGCTCGGAAGGGATGTAGTGACGCTTTGAAATGCCGACTTGATGGAATGGTCTGCGGGCATCTTGTTACGTTTGCAGAGCCCCTGATGTGCCTAAACAGTAAAACTCCCCACAAGTGACCCCATTTTGGAAACTAGACCCGGCAAAGAACTTATCTAGATGTGTGGTGAGCACTTTGAACCCCCAAGGGCTACACAGAAGTTTATAACGCCCGGGCATGAAAATAAAAAAATCATATTTTTTTCCACAATCAGGATCTTTTAGTCCCCAATTTTTTTATTTTCCCAAGGGTAACATGAGAAATTAGACCCCAAAAGTTGTTGTCCAATTTGTCCTGAGTATGCTGATATCCCATATGTGGGAGAAAACTACTGTATGGGCACACGTCGGGGCTCGGATGGGAAGTAGTGACGTTTTGAAATGCCCACTTGATGGAATGGTCTTCGGGCGTCATGTTACGTTTGCAGAGTCCCTGATGTGCCTAAACAGTAGAAACTCCCCACAAGTGACCCCATTTTGGAAACTAGATCCCCCAAGGAACTCCTATAGATGTGTGATAAGCACTTTGAATCTCCAAGTCCTTCACAGAAGTTTATAACGCAGAGCCGTGAAAATATAAAATCATTTTTTTTCCACAAAAATAATTTTTAGTCCCCAATTTTTTTTCCCAATGTTAACAGGACAAATTAGAACCCCCAAAGTTGTTGTGCAATTTTTCCCGAGTACGCTGATACCCCATATGTGGGGATAAACCACTGTTTGGGCATACGTCGGGGCTTGGAATAAAGGGAGCACTGTTTGACTTTTTGAACGCAAAATTTGCAGGAATCAATGGTGGCGCCATGTCGCGTATGGAGACCCCCTGATGTGCCTAAATAGTAGAAACCCCTCAATTCTAACTCCAACCCTAACCCCAACACACCCCTAACCCCAACCCTAACCCCTACACACAGCTAACCCTAATACAAACCCTAATCATAACCCTAACCCCAAACACACCCTAACCCTAATCCCAACTCTAGCCATAAACCTAACTACAAGCCTAACCCTAATTCCAACCCTAACCCTAATTCCAACCCTAACCCTAATTTCAACCCTAACCCAAATTCCAACCCTAACCGTAATTCTAACCTTAGCCCTAATGCTAACCCTAACCCTAGTTCTAACCCTAAGGCTGGGTTCATATTGCGTTTTACCAGCCCTTCAACACGTAGCGGTGACCGGCTGGTAACGGTATAGCATAACGCGATCGCGTTATGCTATACCCGCTAGCGCAGATGAATCAGCAGATAATCAGCCGCGGATCCGCAGCAAAATCCGCCGCGGATCTGCAGCGAATCAGCAGCGAAATCCGCCGCGGATCAGCAGCGAAATCAGCCGCGGATCAGCAGCGAAATCAGCCGCGGATCAGCAGCGAAATCAGCCAGGATCAGTAGCGAAATCAGCCGCGAATCAGCAGCAAAATCAGTCGCGGATCAGCAGCGAAATCCGCCGCGGATCAGCAGCAAAATCAGCCGCGGATCAGCAGTGAAATCAGCCGGGATCAGCAGCGAAATCCGCTGCGGATCCGCAGCGAATCAGCAGCAAAATCAGTCGTGGATCAGCAGCGAAATCCGCCGCGAATCAGCAGCGAAATCCGCCGCGAATCAGCAGCGAAATCAGCCGCGGATCCGCCGCGGATCAGCAGCGAAATTCGCCGCGGATCAGCAGCGAAATCCGCCGCGGATCAGCAGCGAAATCCGCCGCGGATCAGCAGCGAAATCCGCCGCGAAATCCGCAGCGAAATCCGCCGCGGATCAGCAGCGAAATCCCCGCGGATCAGCAGCGAAATCGCCGCGATCAGCAGCGAAATCAGCCGCGATCAGCAGCGAAATCCGCCGCGGATCAGCAGCGAAATCAGCCGCGGATCAGCAGCGAAATCAGCCGCGGATCAGCAGCGAAATCAGCCGCGGATCAGCAGCGAAATCCGCTGCGGATCCGCAGCGAATCAGCAGCAAAATCAGTCGTGGATCAGCAGCGAAATCCGCCACGGATCCGCAGCGAAATCCGCAGCGGATCAGCAGCGAAATCCGCAGCGGATCAGCAGCGAAATCCGCCGCGAATCAGCAGCGAAATCCGCCGCGAATCAGCAGCGAATCAGCCACGGATCCGCCGCGGATCAGCAGCGACATCCGCCGCGGATCAGCAGCGAAATCCGCCGCGGATCAGCAGCGAAATCAGTCTCGGATCCGCAGCGAAATCATCGCGGATCCGCAGCGAAATCAGCGCGGATCCGCAGCGAAATCAGTCGCGGATCCGCAGCGAAATCAGTCGCGGATCCGCAGCGAAATCAGTAGCGATCCGCAGCGAAATCAGCGCGATCAGCACGAAATCCGCCGCGTATCCGCGGATCCGCCGCGGATCAGCAGGAATCCGCGCGGATCCGCAGCGAAATCCGCGCGATCAGCAGCGAATCAGCCCGGATCAGCAGCGAAATCAGCCGCGGATCAGCAGCGAAATCCGCCGCGGATCTGCAGCGAAATCCGCCGCGAAATCCGCCACACGTTGCGGATTTTGCTGCGGATCCGCGGCGTATTTTGCTGCGGATCCGCGGCGGATTTCGCTGCTGATCTGCGGCGGATATCGCTGGCATCCGCGGCTGATTTCGCTGCTGATCCGCCACGGATCAGCAGCGAAATCCGCTGCGGATCCGCAGCAAAATACGTCGCGGATCCGCAGCAAAATCCGCAACGTGTGCACAGGGCCTAATAGGAAAAAAAAAAAAAAAAAAATCTTTATTTTTTTTATTTGTCCCTACCTATGATAAAGGGGGGTTCATTTACTTTTTTTTATTTTGATCACTGTGACAGTTTATCACAGTGATCAAAATAAATTTTTGGACACTGGGGGCGCACTGCGCATGCGCCGGCCGGCGGGCGCACTGCGCATGCGCCCCCCATTTTCCAAGATGGCGGCGCCCATGAAGAGGCCCGGGCGGACGCTGGGACCGATCCAGGGACATCGGTGGATCGTGAGAGGTGAGTAGGGTGGTCGGAAGGTTAGGGGGGGGATCGGAAGGTGGGGGCACCGGAGCAAAGGAGGAGGGGAGCTGTTAGTGACGGCGGTGACCGATCGCTGCCATCTTTCGGTGGCGGCGGCCGATCGCCGCCGTGACTACGTGTGGGGGGGTCAGGTCTCGGTGTCCAGCCATGGCAGATGCTATTGCAGCATCGGCCATGGCTGGATTGTAATATTTCACCAATTAAATTGGTGAAATATTACAGATTGCTCTGATTGGCTGTTTCACTTTTAACAGCCAATCAGAGCGATCGTGGCCACGGGGGGGTTAAGCCAACCCCCCTGTGGTGAAGCACAAAGGGTCCTGTAACTGCGGGTCGGGTGACCTTTGAGTGACCCCGGTCTCTCCGGCCCGCAGGAACGCGATCCTTTCATGACCAGGGTATGCGTCATAGGTCGGAATGGCACCGACTTTCATGACGCATACTCTGTGTCAAAGGTCGGGAAGGGGTTAAATAAATTTGTTATTTTTTTGGTTAAATACAATGTATGTTATGAATGTTAAATAATTTTTTTTGGGTTTTTTATAAAATAAAATGTATGTTATGAATGTTAAATAACTTTTTTTTTTCAGGTATTTGATCTACCGTAGCTAGTTGCTGATCGTTGACTCTACACCCCTCTCCCCAGAATGTTACTCGGGTTATGGGAAGAAAATCACCGCTATTCCAGACTGATTTAATGTTAATGTGTCTGGCTCTTACACAGCACACAGCACTTGATGTTAGTTTATCTTTTTCCTTAATTATTTGTTACACTGCCCTTCTCACATTTTATTTTCACTTTTTTTTTTAAGCACAAGTTTTTTTACACTTCCTTGTTCTGTAAGTAGGCTTAATGGTTAAATGTTTTATACAAGTTTTTTTACACTTCCTTGTTCTGTAAGTAGGCTTAATGGTTAAATGTTTTATACAAGTTTTTTTACACTTCCTTGTTCTGTAAGTAGGCTTAATGGTTAAATGTTTTATACTAGATGTAAATATGTAACATGTAAATTTTAGATTAAGATTTTGCAAATTAGTAGGTCCACACCATCAGGCTCTTTCGTCCCCTCTCCCTCAGAGTAGCGGTAATATATCGGACCCCAGGCTCGCCCACACAGTTCCTTGACCACTTCTCTGCCTGGCTGCCGCACTTTCATGTCCTCAGAAGTACCAACCCTTATCCTTGGAGACTTAAACATCCCCATTAACAGCCCTACTTCCACACTCAAAACACATTTGTTCAGAGCGGCCTATCACATTCACTAATCAAAGTCATTCTATGTGTAACTGTGTGTGTGTGTAGCCCATTCACTATCTCCATCCATCCCTCACTCCCTGAAAATGGCTGGACCATCATTGTAAATACACCATTGTATATAAACAACTGTACTTTGGAGCTCCCCCTCCTCATTGTAGATTGTAAGGTCTCACGAGCAGGGGCGCCTTATATTGCTTTAATTATTGTATTGTTAACGTTGTCACTTATGACTTGTGTTATGAAACTGTTAAACTGTACAGCGCTGTGGAATCTGTTGGCGCTATATAAATAAAGATTATTATAGTAGAGGCCCACTCAGTAGTGGTGAAGTGAACGGCGCAAATTGCGAGTTGATTGCGACTGATGCAGCTGATACTCCATTACTGCTGGCTGCTGCTCACACAACCGCTACAACATATGTAACGTGGAATTCCACCTGGTGGGTACGTCACATATGATGCGATGTTCAGGAAGGCAAAATCTGCGTTGCAGAGCTGCAATGCGAGATCTGGCCATGGTGGAACGTCGCAAGTTAGCGCACTGTAGGCGGACCTTGTGCAGCAGTGAATCAAGATCCGGATAGTCCCTCAAAAAACTGTGGACGACAAAGTTTAGCACATGTGCCAGACATGGTATGTGAGTGACGTTGCCTAGGCCCAGACCTGCCACCAGATTTCGGCCATTGTCACACACTACCAAGCCTGGCTGGAGATTTGCTGGCAAAATACACATGTCGCTCTCTTGCTTTATGGCATTCCAGAGCTCCAGCGCTGTGTGGCTTTGATTCCCCATGGAAATTAATTTCAGGCTGGCCTGTTGACGTTTGGCCACGTCTGTCCTCATATCGGTCAACAGGCTCGCTGTCTGGGTGTTATGTTTGACACCAATCTCTCCTTCACCTCCCATATACAATCTGTTGCCCGCTATTGCCGCCTACACCTAAAGAACATCTCTCCCCAATCCAAGACTTCTCCCGCGCTGCGCCAATACTGTGGAATGCTGTACCCCAAGAAATTAGAACTATCCACAATTTGCATGTTATTGGGCGCTCACTCAAAACACATTTCTTCAAGGTCTTCCCTCTCCTAGTGTATCCTCACCCATCCCTGTAGACTCTGAGCCCTTGCGGGCAGGGTCCTCTCTCTTTCTGTACTTGTGTGTGCCTTGTATTGCTCATGTTTACTGTACTTGTCTATACTTGCCCCTCTTCACATGTAAAGCGCCATGGAATAAATGGCGCTATAAAAATCAATAATAATAATAGCGGCCTATCACCTTCACTAATCAAAGTCATTCTATGTGTAAGTGTGTGTTTGTAGCCCATTCACTATCTCCATCCATCCCTCACTCCCTCAAAATGGCTGGGACATAATTCTAAATATACCATTGTATATAAACACCTGTACTTTGTATCTCCTCCACATATTTGTAAATTGTAAGCTCTCACGAGCGTGTGCGGATTATATTGCTTTCATTATTGTATTGGTAACGTTGTTACTTATGACTTGTGTTCGGAAACTGTTAAACTGTAAAGCGCTGCGTAATCTGTTGGCGCTATATAACTAAAGATTCTTATTAAGCGTTCACGGGTCCATGTGGAGGTAGACCGTGACCGCTCCTGCAACGATGTTTCTGAGGAACTGGAGAAGGAGGAATCAATGTGTACAGACTTGATTCCCGCAATCCTTGTAGTTGCCTGAACACGTACAGCGCCACTCGCAAGATCTGTACCCGGCTCCACAACATTGACCCAATGGGCAGTAAGGGAAAGGTATCGTCCCTGGCCATGGGTACTGGTCCACGCAGCGGTGGTCAGGTGGACATTGCTACTGACGGAGTTTAGTAGCGCATGTTTAATTTTAACCTCAACAACATGGTTTTGCAGACCAGGGACGGCTTGCCTGCTGAAATAAAATCAGCTTGGCACATTGTATTGTGGGACTGCTAATGCCATTAAGTTCCGTAAACTGTCAGTCTCCACCAGCCTGAATGACAGCATTTCAAGGGACAGGAGTTTTGCAATGCCAGCATTCAGAGCCTGTGCTCGTGGATGGTTTGCCGAGATTGGGCCTACACCCGATACGCCACAACCTGACACCCACAGATAAAAAAGCCATAAAATCTCTGAAAGATAACCCCAACATTATTATTAAACCAGCAGATAAGGGGGGTGCTATCGTTATTATGAATAAGACCCAATCTATTGCCGAAATTCATAGACAACTGTGAGTTAACCTAACCTACAGACAACTAAATTGTGACCCTACATTTTACATCTGTCAAAAAATTGATCGTATCCTGACAAAACATCTTTAATTGATCACCATAGACTGTAAGACTATGACATTCCTTAATATTCAATACCCCATCACCCCTGTTTTCTACACACTCACAAAAATCAACAAAAAACTACATTATCCACCCGCATACCCTAGAGGGATAATTCTCCGTGTTCTACAGTATCACCCAAATGTTTAACATGTTGCCTAATTCCTATGTATATATATTCTTCACCCTATGTATATATTGTATATATTATACATTGTCATTGACTGTAAATTTTTCTATCTCTTCCAGCGACTATTTGATAAAGGCCACTGCGTTGCCCAAAACGTCAGTCAGTCGTCTCATAGCTATTTTCTTTTTTCACATCAAGTGTGCAATAAAATTTTCAAATTTAACCATGACATATGCAGTTAAACTTGTGCTGTGATTCTCTATAGACTGTACATCTTCAGTGTGTCTTTGTAACTCAACTACGTTTTTCTACGCACTATTTTAGACATATTTGTGGTATTGAGGTTACTGACACTTTACCTCTTTTTACTTTTGATTACACAGCTTGCATTTGACATAGCAAATATCATCTGCAAGTGTGTTAAAAAAGGACCACGCAGTGCAAGTCCTGGGAGCGTCCGTTTAGACTTTTGGAAGAGAAATCCGAACAGGTGCCAAAATGGAGGCTACAGGCAACAGAGTATGCAGCCTAACTCTCCCTCCTGTTTGTACCGTTGGGGCAATCGCTTCCTCAGAGCTGCTACCACCACCTTCCTGTTCCTCACGCCATGTTGGGTCTTGGACCTCATCATCTCCACTAACCTCTTACAACACCTGCTGCTGTTGGGTGGTCTGGCCACCACCATGCTCAACAGAAACTGGCACCTGAGTCTCATCATCATCAGATGCGTTCTGCGGTGTGCTGACCATCGGCACTGTCTCACCCGCCTCTTCAGATTCAGAGAGACACAGCTGTTGCGCATCACTGCATACTCCCTCTTCTTCACATTCCAGAATGCTGCTTGGCTGGGCCCCTGTTTGCAAACCAACAGATTCTGAGAACAGAAGCAGAGACTCAGCTGGCTCCTGTACAGAACTCTCTGACTGACTGGGCAATTTGGCAGGCGGTGAAGAGACAGATGGTTGCTCAACAGTGCTGTGGTCCTGAGAGGAGGTGGAAGCAATTGAAGTCGATGCATTGGACCCTGGCTCCAACACCGCCAGTTGTTGCCTGTAAGTGCTGTTAGCACAGTCAACACTTGCTCCTGTGTTACTGGTGTTGAGTAATGGCAGCTGTTCCCCTGCTGTGTGTACGACAAAAAGTCATGCTGCCTCCACCCTGTCCTCCTCTCATCCCTGGGCTCCAACACCGCCAGTTGTTGCTCGGAAGTAATTTGCACGGGTACTGACTCATGCCCACCCTGGTTACAGCACGACAGCTGTTTCCTGGCAGTGTCAACGTAAATTAGCCTCCAATAAGTTGTCCTGTCATGTTGCATTCCGGTTATCCGACTCTATGGTGCCTGCAGTTTAGGTGATTCCTATGTGTGCTGTGGGATATGTAAATAAAGGCTCTTTCCGTTGTGAAAATAGGACAAGCACCCACTGTAGGACTGTGTGATTCGGTAACTGCAGACGCTTGCGGCCTGTCAACTTACATTTTGATGGGTGCCTTATGGTACCCGTCCGCGTTCCAGTACCGTCAGCTGGTTCTCCACAGTGCCTTTGGCCTAGGTGCCTCCATCTCAGTATCCGAGTTCCAGCAACGTCTGCTGGTCCTTGGTAGTGCTTTGGAGCACAGGTACCTCCTGCTTAGTAACCGTGTCCCAGTAACGTCAGCTGGTTCTCGGTTGTGCCATTGGCTCTTTTCCTTCTGCTGCCCCTCCGGGTTCCAGCACAGTCAGCTGGTCCTCGTTACTTGCATTGGCTCTTGTACCTTTGCTACCCGTCCGGGTTCCAGTACCGTCAGCTGGCTCTCCACAGTGCCTTTGGCCTAGGTGCCTCCATCTCGGTATCCGAGTTCCAGCAACGTCTGCTGGTCCTTGGTAGTGCTTTGGAGCACAGGTACCTCCTGCTTAGTAACCGTGTCCCAGTAACATCAGCTGGTCCTCGGTTGTGCCATTGGCTCTTTTCCTTCTGCTGCCCCTCCGGGTTCCAGCACAGTCAGCTGGTCCTCGTTACTTGCATTGGCTCTTGTACCTTCTGCTACCCGTCCGGGTTCCAGTACCGTCAGCTGGTTCTCCGCAGTGCCTTTGGCCTAGGTGCCTCCATCTCGGTATCCGAGTTCCAGCAACGTCTGCTGGTCCTTGGTAGTGCTTTGGATCACAGGTACCTCCTGCTTAGTAACCGTGTCCCAGTAACGTCAGCTGGTCCTCGGTTGTGCCATTGGCTCTTTTCCTTCTGCTGCCCCTCCGGGTTCCAGCACAGTCAGCTGGTCCTCGTTACTTGCATTGGCTCTTGTACCTTATGCTACCCGTCCGGGTTCCAGTAACGTCAACTGGTTCTCGGAAGTTAGACGACCCTAAAGACCACCCCGAAGAAGATGACGACCCCAAGGACGACGAGCATCAAGCCAACCAGCCTGAACACCATCACAAAGAAGAAATATAAGATTACCCAGAAGAAGATCACCAACAGGAAAAAGAAGGTTACGACAAACTACAAGATACAGAACAAGAGACAGAAGAACAATAAGCAGAAGATCAAAAAGCAGAAGAACATGAAGTATAAGACCAAAATGAAGAGCAAAATATATGCTCTAAATTCTAAGCAGAAGAAGACTAAGCAGTGTATGGGGGTGAGTCCGTTCCTCCTCGTGGTGCCCCTGGAAACTGCCTGCTGCTGCAGGCTAAACTGAACACGGACAAATACTGTTGTAATTTAAATCTTTTGTGACAGCAAGAACGGAAGGATGAAAAATTCATACTTTGACAGATTACAAGTACAGGAATCTTTGTCACAAATAAGAATATGATGAAGAAGATGAAGAGGAAGAAGATGAAAATGTAGAATATGAAGAAGAATAATAGTTTAATAAGAACAATATGAGTAATGTTAACAAAAAGATGAATAACAAGAAGTTTACGAAGAAGATAAAGAAGGTGAAGATGAAGAATAATTTTATGACAAAGATGATGCTGCTGAAGATTATGAAGGAGAAAGTGTGTCAAAAGTTAAAAAGGTGAAGAGCATGGAAGTTGTGAAACATACATATTTGCCAAAATAGAAAAAAGGTTAACAACATAGTCAATTTCTTCGTCAATCAAACGTATTTCCAAAAAAAAAAATTTAATGCTATTCCATTGGATTGGGTTAAACATGTATGCCTTTAATGTCTCCTCAACCTCCCCCAATACATTCTACATTACTCTTTGTTGTTTTCCTTCATGTACAATTAACCAACAAGGCAAGAATGTTTTTTTTTTAATTCCGATATTTTGTTCCCATAGACTTACATTGGATTTCCGGTATCGGTATCGGGTATCGCCGATATTTTTGGGTATCGGCGATACCATACCGATTCTGATACTTTTGGATATCGGAAAGTATCGCTCAACTCTAGTGCAGATCATTTCCTCATCTGGACTCACAGAAGCTTTGGAGCAGACCTCTGATTGCCAGGCTATAATATGAGTGAACAGCTCTGCAGACTCAACCATCTATGTTACCCCATACTCAGATGGGCGGCTGGAGACTTGGGAGCTGTGAGGAAGCAAGTGCGATTGGGGTGACACCTCAGAGGACTGGAGTATTTGTGATGTTGAGGTGGAGGAGAGCCCACTTGATGGAGCTCTTGATATCCATTCAAGCACGCGTTCTTTTTGTGTCTCATCTACAATTGGTAGCGATGGTAGTGTCTGTAAGAAAGGGAACATATCAGATTGTCCACGAAAAGAAGTAGACATCTTAGTTTGGCTGGAAGATGGTCTTTCTTCTGCAGATGTTACTGTTGCTTTACCACCTACCCCACGGACACAACCTTTTTTTCCCTTTCCAACCTGCCTATTCCCCTTTCCACCTACAGCAGGCTTTTTCTCACTCATTTTGGATGTTAACTAATTGGCAACTATGTAGTTGTTGGCACCAAAAACTATGGATGGAAACCGAGCAGAGCTGAGTGGCTAAACTGCGGTACTAGCCCAAAAGGATTGCCTGGGTTAGATGCAGTAAAAAATTAGATTAGATACACAGGTGGTATAGCTTGCTTCAAAGCTGGGCTACTCCGCTGACTACCAGACACTGCTACTAGGCCCAAAGGATTTCCTGGGCTAGATGCAGTAAAAAATTAGATTAGATACACAGGCGGTGTAGCTTGCTTCACAGCTGGGCTACTCCGCTGACTACCAGACACTGCTACTAGCCCAAAAGGATTGCCTGGGCTAAATGCAGTAAAAAATTAGATTAGATACACAGGCGGTGTGGCTTGCTTCAAAGCTGGGCTACTCCACTGACTACCAGACACTGCTACTAGCCCAAAAGGATTGCCTGGGCTAGATGCAGTAAAAAATTAGATTACATACACAGGCGGTGTAGCTTGCTTCAAAGATGGGCTACTCCGCTGACTACCAGACACTGCTACTAGTCCCAGAGGATTGCTTGGGTTAGTTGCAGTAAAAAATTAGATTAGATACACAAGCGGTGTAGCTTGCTTCACAGCTGGGCTACTCCGCTGACTACCAGACACTGCTACTAGGCCAAAATGATTCCCTGGGTTAGATGCAGTAAAAAATTAGATAAGATACACAGGTGGTGTAGCTTGCTTCAAAGCTGGACTACTCAGCTGACTACCAGACACTGCTACTAGGCCCAAAGGATTGCCCGGGCTAGATGCAGTAAAAAATTAGATTAGATACACAGGCGGTGTAGCTTGCTTCACAGCTGGGCTACTCCGCTGACTACCAGACACTGCTACTAGCCCAAAAGGATTGCCTGGGCTAGATGCAGTAAAAAATAAGATTAGATACACAGTGGTGTAGCTTGCTTCAAAGCTGGCTACTCCACTGACTACCAGAAACTGCTACTAGCCCAAAAGGATTGCCAGGGATAGATGTAGTAAAAAATTAACTACATACACAGGCGGTGTAGCTTGCGTCACAGCTGGGCTACTCCGCTGACTACCAGACACTGCTACTAGTCCCAAAGGATTACCTGGGTTAGATGCAGTAAAAAATTAGATTAGATACACAGGCGGTGTAGCTTGCTTCACAGCTGAGCTACTCCGCTGACTACCAGACACTGCTACTAGGCCCAAAAGATTGCCTGCGTTAGATGCAGTAAAAAATTAGATTAGATACACAGGCTGTGTACCTTGCTTTAAAGCTGGGCTACTCCGCTGACTACCAGACATTGCTACTATGCCAAAAGGATTGCCTGGGCTAGATGCAGTAAAAAATTAGATTAGATACACAGGCGGTGTACCTTGCTTCAAAGCTGGGCTACTCCGCTGACTACCAGACACTGCTACTAGGCCCAAAGGATTTCCTGGGCTAGATGCAGTAAAAAATTAGATTAGATACACAGGCGGTGTAGCTTGTTTCACAGCTGGGCTACTCCGCTGACTACCAGACACTACTACTAGGCCCAAAGGATTGCCTGGGTTAGAAGCAGTAAAAAATTAGATTAGATACACAGGCGGTGTAGCTTGTTTCACAGCTGGGCTACTCCGCTGACTACCAGACACTACTACTACTAGGCCCAAAGGATTGCCTGGGTTAGATGCAGTAAAAAATTAGATTAGATACACAGGCGGTGTAGCTTGCTTCAAAGCTGGGCTACTCCGCTAACTACCAGACACTGCTACTAGCCCAAAAGGATTGCCTGGGCTAGATGCAGTAAAAAATTGACTACTAAAGACAGGTGGTGTAGCTTGCTTCACAGCAGTGTTACACTACTAGCCTAAAAGGATTGGCTGAGCTAGATTTGGCCAGATGCTGTGAAAAACACTTGCACAGCACAGGCACAGACCTGCCTGGCAAAGAGTGCTATGAACTGCTTAGCCTAGCCCTCAAAAGATCAGATGTTACAACTAGTACCTACTTCTCTGAACTAGCCCTCAAAAGGGCTGATATTAAAACTAGTCCCTACTCCCTAAACCTATCTCTCTATCTAACTTGAAATTTGCTCGCTATCTGGCTGACTAACTGACACTGTAATACTGTATAGCGCCCACAGCAGCAGCGGTGCTGTCTGACACAGAACTGCAGCAGTGAGGAAATGGTGGCGACGGGGAAAATGGCTGAGTCGTATGGGGCAAGGGCATGTGACATACACAGCCAATGACACATGCCCTTGCTTGTGTGCAAAAAATTAACTTTGCTGTGTGTGTGTGTGCTGCTGATAGGCTAACAGACTGCACTGCCCCACTGTAAATGCGGGGGAAAAAAAATGGAGAACTGTATTATTTCAGCACAGATCTGCCCCCCCCCCCCGCCCACTATACACTGAAACTGTATATTAACATTGAATAACAGTATTACTGTGAAAATCCAGTTACGCTTTTGGTGAACGAAGCGTTATCGAACATAACCTCGAACTGCCGAATTTGAAGCAAATTGTTCGCGTTCGTCGAATGACTCGAACACCGCCCAAAACAGATCGAAGTTGAAATTGGCGAACATCTCGAATCGAACACTGATCATCTCTATACAGCAGCCGAGATCTGAGTTTGAAATTGTTTTTAGCCTATTTTCTAGATTATGTGCATCTTTGGCATCCAATTTCTCACGGGCATCTTTTATGCCTAGCTTGAGACACACATTTGTTACACCTATCTTCTGATGAGCATCAAACGCTCTCAGGTAATTGGTGTTGGGTAAACTAATTGTTGTAGGCTGGATCCTGGATCTCATAGCCACCCTGTTATTGATCCTGTTGTATTTTCCCATTCCCGCTGTCTTCATGCCCCTTTTCCTTAACAGTTCATCTCTAACGACACAATCATATTTCTCCAGCAAACCTGCACCTTACCAACGGCAACTGTAGGAAAGATGGTGTTCCAACGCTATGGATAATCTTCTAGATTATACAGGCCTCATCCACACTAAAAATATATTTTTTATGTTACTAATGTGATACAGAAGGGGAGATCTCAGTTTGAAATTGTTTTGAGCATCTAGTCAATGTTATACAGGCCTCATCGACAGGCCAAAAAAAATTCTTCTGTTACTAACGTAATACAGTAGGGGACACCATTCTTCTTTTGAGGTTCACACCATCATCCCCTCTCCCTCAGAATAGCAGTCATATACCGGCCCCTAGGCTCACCCACCCACTTCCTTGACCACTTTTATGCGTTGCT
>JARQOD010000001.1:870837152-870935054 GCA_033576555.1 Oophaga sylvatica
CCTCATCCCTAAACAACATTCATTGTCTCCCACTCACACACCACCTCCTCATCTCGCCCCCTATGTGTTGGTGTCCCCTGGGTTCAGTTGTAGGCCAGGCACTTTGTTTGGGTGCGCGTGCTCCGTCCCTCTTAAAGTGAATGCCCGCGTCAACCTAAGGTATTCCCAGCCTATAGCTGGGTGATACCTTGTATTTAAGGTTTTCTCCTCCAATATGGAGGTGCCGGGAGCTACGTTGTTAGTTTGCCTTGCATGTTTTCTAGTTGTCAAGTTCCCCAGTCACCCATCTGTTGTCTCCCCTGTACCATCTGCTCTTACCTGTATGTGCTCTTCTGTCCATCAGCCGGTCAAGCCCGCACCTGCCACTACTTTTTTGTTCTCCGGTCCTATCTGCACCTTTGGTTCCAGAGTCCCTACATCCTCTTCGGGCTGTGCATACTACATTGTAGGGGGTCATCTTCCTCCTTTTGTAGGTCAGCCATGGATAAGGGCTTTATTATTAAAGATGATCCGTTAGACGTTTTTAGATTAAAGATGGATTCAAAATCCATTTGCAAACCTACTACCAGTTTTTGGAAGACATTTACCGTATTTTTCAGACCATAAGACGTACTTTTTTCCCAAAAATTTTTTTGGGAAAATGGGGGTGCATCTTATGGTCGCAATATACTTACTAATCCGGAGGCGGCGTCTCGTGGCGGTGGTCCGATGCAGCCTCCTTGCTCTGCCAGCGGAGCCCCCACGCAGCACAGAGCCCTGCTGCGCACACTACAGAGCCCGGACACCACCGCACCACAGAACAGAGGGAGGCTGCATCGGGAAACGCTGCCATCGGATTAGTAAGTTTAATGCCACCCCACAGAGCACAGCCACCCCACAAAGCACAGGCACCCCACGGACCACAGCCACCCACAGACCACAGATACCCCACAAACCACACCACCCCACAGACACAGCCACCCCACAGAGCCCAGCCACCCCACAAAGCACAGCCACCCCACGGACCACACCCACCCCACAGACCACAGCCACCCCACAGAATACAGCCACCCCAAAGACCACAGCCACCCCACAGACCACAGCCACCCCACAGACCACAGCCACCCCACAAACACAGCCACCCCACAGACACAGCCACCCCACAGACCACAGCCACCCCAGACCACAACCACCCCACAGACCACAGCCACCCCACAGAGCACCACTGCACACAGAGCACCACCACCGCACCAGCCTGGACACCGAACGACCCCTGTGACCACTCCTTTACCTGTGCTGATCCCTTTGCTGGGTAAGCTGAATTCGGACTGTAAGACGGACCCCCAGTTGACACATTATTTTTTCCCTATCTTCCTTCTGAAAATTTGGGGTGCGTCTTATGGCCGGTGTGTCTTATAGTCCGAAAAATATGGTACTTCAAGCAGTTTACAGGAAAAAAATCTGCATCTTTCAAAGAAACCTTAATTTTTATGTGGGACAATGCTCCATCATATGCATCAAAGTCCTCCATTGCATGCCTAGCCAGGAAAGGCCTTAAGATGAAAGAATAATGATATGGCACTTTCTTCACCTGACAATAAACCCTATTGAGAACTTGTGGGCCCTTCTTAAATGGGAGCTTTGCGTGAATAAAACAGTACACCTCTCTGAACAGTGTCTGGGAGCCCATAGTTGGTGCTGCCCAAAAACTTATTCATTAGAAACTGACAGACTCCATGGATGGAAGCTTATGACTGTTAATGCTAAAAGTTGGTCACTGATACTTTTTTTTAAAATGTCAGAAATGTATTTTGTATATTTAAGTTGTTTGGTTATTATTATCAATTTAACAGTTGAAAATAATCAATTGAAATTGGGAAATTTGTATTTCATTTATTTGTATAATAATTCTGAACAGTAATTTAGTACACATTGATATTCTCCTAAGAAAGACAAAACCTCACTTTTACTTTCTTAAATATTCAGGTTCAGGGTTATTAACCATTTGGATGACGACAGCACTGTAGTTGTTCAATAATAAAATGAATTATCAAACATTCAAATTGCCAATAATTTTACACACGGTGAACAGGGCGGCTACGAAGATTGAGCTTCCTCTGAATGACCCTGGAATGTTCATCTATTATTGTCAAGGGTACTTGTAGCTAAAGACATACTGTATATTCTTTCCCTTTCAGTAGTTACCTGCATTGGATTTGTGGATGTCGATAAATCGAAGAGCAAAAATAAAGTTACACATTTTAGGACATAACGATGTATTATCTTTCGTAGATAGTTCACAATACATGTTATTGTTTTTATTTATAAGATTTGTTAACACAAAGAATTTTAATTATTTTATTTGGTATTACTTATCAGTTGAAGGGTTTAAGCAACTCAAAATTGACTGCAAACACAACATCTTGAGTATTTGGCGCACAGTCATTGTCTATAAAGGCAATAACAGCTTTAATTTTAGCCTTCCTGCTATTATCGCCTGCACAACAAGAAAACAATTTCAGCCTTTCGTGATCTTGTCAGTCACAACAGTGGAAATTACCAGCATTGTTTACTGTTAGTTTTCCACATCCTTTATTGAAGAGTTGGACCATGAATTAATTTGCAACTAGAAATACATTTCAGTGGTGTCCTGGGAGACATGAGGGAACAGATTTCAAAATAAAGACCCGCGGTGCAGATAGTTTCGGTAGCATGTTCTGAATGTTCTCAATTCTGTCCAATGGAAATTTATTGCTGAGACAATGCTCCATAATGAAAGGAAAATGTATCAGGGAACACATCTACCACTAAATTGCGGTTTAACCCTATCAATGCTAAGGAAGTTGTGCCATGATGTTAAAGGTTTTGCCACAAATACAATATAAGGGGCTAGTCCCTTTATTATAAATTTAAAGTCCAAATTTGTGGTTTTTTATAAAATGTTTTGATGAACACTAAATAGTAATGAATAGCGTTGCTGTATTATGGCTGCACAGTTCTACTTCTAACATATTGTGAGTGAATAACATTGTCATAGTATGTGCCACCTCCCCTCCTTGTTCTACCACACTGCCTTACAGGAATATGTTACATCTGACCACTGGTTGGTGATACTGGGGATACAGCACAGCTTCTAAAATACATCTGACTCTGTTCCTATTCAGGTCTCTGAACATCGAAGTGCGATAAAACCTTTGTCTATTAGTCCTATAGTGCGCCTTTAAATCAACGATCCTCCTTCTAGAAATAAAAAGCAGAAAATAAAAAGACTTAAAGGGGTTTTCTGTTTATAATTCTTTAAAGCCAATTGGATTGCATTTGTTTAACTGCTTTACCCCCGGGTGATTTTATGGTTTTCATTTTTTTTTCCTTCGCTTTTTCCAAGACCCATAAAAAATTTTTTGTTAGTCACTATGGCTGTTTGAAGACTTGTTTTTTGTGGGACGAGTTGTACTTTTGAACAGCACCATTGATTTGTTTTTTCGTTTTTTTTATATTACCTTGTTCACTATATCAGGGTTCCCAACTCCAGTCCTCAAGGCCCACAAACAGGTCATGTTTTCAGGATTTCCTTTGTATTGCACAGATGATGCAATTATCACCTGGGCAATACTAAGGAAATCCTGAAAACATGACCTGTTGGTGGGCCTTGAGGGCTGGAGTTGGGGAACCCTGCACTATATGATTTCCCAGGTTAGTACGAGTATTCAGATACCAAACTTGTTTAGTTTATTTTTGATTTAAGTGGTGGAAACAAAATCTGAAATTTGTATAAAAAAAGTTTTTGCATTTGTTGCCATTTTACGAGACCCGTAGTATTCACATTTTTTGTGATATAGGGCTGGGTGAGGGCTTATTTTTTGCACCCTGAGCTGATGTTTTTGTTGATATCATTTTGGGGTAAATGTGATGTTTTGATCACCTGTTGTTGCATATTGCAATGTTGCTGCGACCAAAAACTCGAAGTTCTGTCGTTTTGATTTTTTTTCTTGTTACGGGTCATTCCATGGTAACTTATGTTACAGTCACAAACCAAAAACTGGCTACAGACTGTTCTTTAAAGGCAGCCACAAAAATGAATGAATGTATATTGTACATTAAACTATTCTCAATAGAGTTCAACACAGTTTGATTTTTCAACGATAAAATTAAATACAAAATACAGTGTTATTACTTGGTAACTTACGTTTCAAAAAAAGATGTGAATATTTTTCCGTCCAAAGATGACAAGAGTATTCTTAGAGTGATACCTTTATTGGCTAACCAGAAAATAATATGTTCGCAAGCTTTCAGAGCACACAGGCTCCTTCTTCAGGCAGGATTACAAATAGCTTAATGAAAAAAAGGCACAACTTTAAGGGTTACTACACGACCTGGCGAGATCGCTAGTGCGATCGCTATGTGGTTGCTAGTTAGCTTCCAAACACAAAAATCTCATCAGAGATCAGTGATCTGTATGGTGATGTGGCATGGGCTGTCCACATCGGGTGAGCTGTTGAGCCCAGTGATTGACTGCAGCAGTAACATGAACTGCACTCATAACATCACTGCTGCAACCTGTAAAAATCACCAGGAGAAAATTCAAAAAGCTGTCATGGAGCTGAGGTTGGTAAGTAATGTTCAGTTTGTTATTTTTAACCCCTTCATGACCCATGTTGTATATTTACGTCCCTGCCTTTGATGCGGGCACTGGCGCTGAATCGACATCTTTTCCCATACTTGATGGCTGATTTAATCAGCCATCTTATGCCTCTAACAGCTGCGGGTGAATCCAAGATCCACCCATGACTGTTAACAAGTTAAATGCTGCTGTCTATCACTGACAGCAGCAATTAACGCATGCCGGCCAGAGGCGAACACAAGTCCCGCCCACATTCATAGGAAATCGTGATTTTTGCTATACATAGCAGGGCTGACGCACTGCTATGTATAGCACATGTGGTTGATCAATAGCTGCTTCAAACCTCTTAAGGGGACTGTTAAATAAATTTAATTAAAAAAAGTTTTACAAATATTTAACAATGAAAAAGCACAAAAGTTCAAATCACCCTCCTGTTCCCCACTAAAAATAAACAACAACAAAAAAATCAGATATTTGGTATCGCTGCATTCAGAAAATGTCCAATCTATCAAAATATAAAGTAAATTTTAGCTGGTCGGGAAAAGGCATAAGGGTCATTCCATGGTAACTTACATTACAACATAATAATAACTTAATAATAATAATATGGTAACTTACGTTACAATGATGGTAACTTACATTACAAACAGTGGTTTTCCTATGATAGTAGCTCATTGTAACGTAAGTTACCATCAGCTTTGTAACGTAAGCTACTATATTGTTGAAACCAAAACAACAGTGGAGGGCACCATTCAAGAAATACTTATAGAAAGGCATCAACCTGGGGTATGTAATAGTAATGCTAGAAAGACAAGAAAGAGTACATACCAGGACACCAGGGATGCCAAAAATAAATCATAACAATTAGAAAATATTTTTATTGAAAAAACTGCAAAACCACACTGTAATCATTAAAAACAATTAAAACAAGGCACAAAGCGACATAACAGGAACAATAAACCCCTATAGCCCCTATCTGTATAATACAATACACTTAGATGAAATATATATGGAAACCTCAGCCAAACATGGTAGTATACTTTGAGCATAGTCACCCCCAAAGGCCAAAATGAAGACAGGACCAGAGAGGAACAATTAGTCCTCAAATTGCTGCATAAAACAAAAAAACAAAAAAACAGGTAAGCAATAACAATATGAGATGGTAAAGCAATACAAACAAATTGCTATAGACTAATACAGATCAGATGTGAATAGGTCTACTCATAAAGATTAATATATCAAGTAGATCTTAGCATAGCAGATAGTATAACAGTTGTCTAATACACAAAATAATGCAGCAAATAATATAACAGTTGTCCTTAATCTAGTGCACAAAGTGATGCAGCCCTAGTCTAGTGCACAAAATAATGCAGCAAATGGTATAGCAGCTGTCCTTAATCTAGTGCACAAAGTCACAAAGTAATGCAACAAATGATATAACAGTTGTCCTTAATCTAGTGCACAAAATGATGCAGCCCAAGTCTAGTGCACAAAGTAATGCAGCAAATGGTATAGCAGTTGTCCTTAATCTAGTGCACAAAATAACAAAGTAACACAGCTATAGGGGGGATCTCATGTTAGAGGCATGACCAGGTTACCAAACCAGGGGTTAATAGGCGGGATAGAGCCCGACGCGTGTCGCCATGTGAAATGGCTTCATCAGGGGCAGAGATGGTCATGGCATGGGCTGTCCACATCGGGTGAGCTGTTGAGCCCAGTGATTGACTGCAGCAGTAACATGAACTGCACTCATAACATCACTGCTGCAACCTGTAAAAATCACCAGGAGAAAATTCAAAAAGCTGTCATGGAGCTGAGGTTGGTAAGTAATGTTCAGTTTGTTATTTTTAACCCCTTCATGACCCATGTTGTATATTTACGTCCCTGCCTTTGATGCGGGCACTGGCGCTGAATCGACATCTTTTCCCATACTTGATGGCTGATTTAATCAGCCATCTTATGCCTCTAACAGCTGCGGGTGAATCCAAGATCCACCCATGACTGTTAACAAGTTAAATGCTGCTGTCTATCACTGACAGCAGCAATTAACGCATGCCGGCCAGAGGCGAACACAAGTCCCGCCCACATTCATAGGAAATCGTGATTTTTGCTATACATAGCAGGGCTGACGCACTGCTATGTATAGCACATGTGGTTGATCAATAGCTGCTTCAAACCTCTTAAGGGGACTGTTAAATAAATTTAATTAAAAAAGTTTTACAAAATATTTAACAATGAAAAAGCACAAAAGTTCAAATCACCCTCCTGTTCCCCACTAAAAATAAACAACAACAAAAAAATCAGATATTTGGTATCGCTGCATTCAGAAAATGTCCAATCTATCAAAATATAAAGTAAATTTTAGCTGGTCGGGAAAAGGCATAAGGGTCATTCCATGGTAACTTACATTACAACATAATAATAACTTAATAATAATAATATGGTAACTTACGTTACAATGATGGTAACTTACATTACAAACAGTGGTTTTCCTATGATGGTAGCTCATTGTAACGTAAGTTACCATCAGCTATGTAACGTAAGCTACTATATTGTTGAAACCAAAACAACAGTGGAGGGCACCATTCAAGAAATACTTATAGAAAGGCATCAACCTGGGGTATGTAATAGTAATGCTAGAAAGACAAGAAAGAGTACATACCAGGACACCAGGGATGCCAAAAATAAATCATAACAATTAGAAAATATTTTTATTGAAAAAACTGCAAAACCACACTGTAATCATTAAAAACAATTAAAACAAGGCACAAAGCGACATAACAGGAACAATAAACCCCTATAACCCCTATCTGTATAATACAATACACTTAGATGAAATATATATGGAAACCTCAGCCAAACATGGTAGTATACTTTGAGCATAGTCACCCCCAAAGGCCAAAATGAAGACAGGACCAGAGAGGAACAATTAGTCCTCAAATTGCTGCATAAACAAAAAAAAAAAAAAAAAAAAACAGGTAAGCAATAACAATATGAGATGGTAAAGCAATACAAACAAATTGCTATAGACTAATACAGATCAGATGTGAATAGGTCTACTCATAAAGATTAATATATCAAGTAGATCTTAGCATAGAGATAGTATAACAGTTGTCTAATACACAAAATAATGCAGCAAATAATATAACAGTTGTCCTTAATCTAGTGCACAAAGTGATGCAGCCCTAGTCTAGTGCACAAAATAATGCAGCAAATGGTATAGCAGCTGTCCTTAATCTAGTGCACAAAGTCACAAAGTAATGCAACAAATGATATAACAGTTGTCCTTAATCTAGTGCACAAAATGATGCAGCCCAAGTCTAGTGCACAAAGTAATGCAGCAAATGGTATAGCAGTTGTCCTTAATCTAGTGCACAAAATAACAAAGTAACACAGCTATAGGGGGGATCTCATGTTAGAGGCATGACCAGGTTACCAAACCAGGGTTAATAGGCGGGATAGAGCCCGACGCATGTCGCCATGTGAAATGGCTTCATCAGGGGCAGAGATGGTCATGGCATGGGCTGTCCACATCGGGTGAGCTGTTGAGCCCAGTGATTGACTGCAGCAGTAACATGAACTGCACTCATAACATCACTGCTGCAACCTGTAAAAATCACCAGGAGAAAATTCAAAAAGCTGTCATGGAGCTGAGGTTGGTAAGTAATGTTCAGTTTGTTATTTTTAGCCCCTTCATGACCCATGTTGTATATTTACGTCCCTGCCTTTGATGCGGGCACTGGCGCTGAATCAACATCTTTTGCCATACTTGATGGCTGATTTAATCAGCCATCTTATGCCTCTAACAGCTGCGGGTGAATCCAAGATCAACCCATGACTTTTAACAAGTTAAATGCTGCTGTCTATCACTGACAGCAGCAATTAACGCATGCCGGCCAGAGGCGAACACAAGTCCCGCCCATTCATAGGAAATCGTGATTTTTGCTATACATAGCAGGGCTGACGCACTGCTATGTATAGCACATGTGGTTGATCAATAGCTGCTTCAAACCTCTTAAGGGGACTGTTAAATAAATTTAATTAAAAAAAAGTTTTACAAAATATTTAACAATGAAAAAGCACAAAAGTTCAAATCACCCTCCTGTTCCCCCACTAAAAATAAACACAACAACAAAAAATCAGATATTTGGTATCGCTGCATTCAGAAAATGTCCAATCTATCAAAATATAAAGTAAATTTTAGCTGGTCGGGAAAAGGCATAAGGGTCATTCCATGGTAACTTACATTACAACATAATAATAATAACTTAATAATAATAATATGGTAACTTACGTTACAATGATGGTAACTTACATTACAAACAGTAATTTTCCTATGATGGTAGCTCATTGTAACGTAAGTTACCATCAGCTTTGTAACGTAAGTTACTATATTGTGTTGTAACGTAAGTTACCTACATTTCTTGTTATAAAAACTGTTGCATTTAACTTGAGAGGTTAAAATAAATTTGTTAAAGTTGCTTGGACTATGTTGTTTTAATACAATAAAAATAGTGCTTCTCCCCTGTTTACCAGTACAGATAATTTGGCAGTCTCATGATGGACAATTGCCTTTCCTTTTTTTGTAACAATCTACAATAATAAATTATATTGTGGTACCGTGTTAGCCAGAAAAATTGATGTGAATACTTTTCCGTCCAAAGATGACAAGAGTATTCTTAGAGTGATACCTTTATTGGCTAACCAGAAAATAATATGTTCGCGAGCTTTCAGAGCACACAGGCTCCTTCTTCAGGCAGGGTTACAAATAGCCTAATGAAAAAAAAAGAACAACATTTAAGGGTTACTACAGTAAGACCAATCAGATCTTTCCAAGGGCGTGACCTGATTAGCTGTCCATCAAAGACTGTTCCATATGAAACTTGGCACTCAAATTCCAAAAATGTTATTTTATTGTAGTACAATCCAGATAAATTATACACGCTTCAGTCTCAATTGTAGACCTTCATCAGTACTGGGAATAATCTTATATAAAGAACAAGCAATCAGACAAAAAAAAATCACATCATTATGTCCTAATAAACATAGTTACAACATAAGATAAGTGAAAGGAAAAACGTAATAGAAGAAATAAAAATAGATAAAGAAAAAAATATAAAAAAAGAAGCATCCAGAAACATTTTTCTTATGGAAAAAAAACACAAAACATTTTTGTACATAGAAAAAAGTCATTTCTTACAATGAACATTGCAAAGAAGACAAGTACAACACCTGGCAAAAATTATGGAATCACCGGCCTCGGAGGATGTTCATTCAGTTGTTTTATTTTGTTTAAAAAAAAACAGATCACAGACATGGCACAAAACTAAAGTCATTTCAAATGGCAACTTTCTGGCTTTAAGAAACACTAAAAGAAATCAAGAACAAAAAATGTGTTAGTAATGGTTATTTTTTTAAACCAAGCATAGGGAAAAATTATGTAATCACTCAATTCTGAGGGAAAAAATTATGGAATCATGAAAAACAAACAAACAAAAAAACAGTCCAACACATCACTAGTAGTTTGTTGCACCAACTCTAGCTTTTACAACAGCTTGCAGTCTCTGAGGCATGGACTTAATGAGTGTCAAACAGTACTCTTCTTCAATCTGGGTCCAACTTTCTCTGATTGCTGTT
Organism: Oophaga sylvatica; assembly: GCA_033576555.1. Lineage (NCBI taxonomy): Eukaryota > Metazoa > Chordata > Amphibia > Anura > Dendrobatidae > Oophaga > Oophaga sylvatica. Next base: position 870,847,390 of record JARQOD010000001.1, read on the forward strand.
GCTAGATCATCTTTGCAGGTTGGAGCCTTGTCATGGACCATTTTCTTCAACTTCCACCAAAGATTTTCAATTGGATTGAGATCCGGACTATTTGCAGGCCATGACATTGACCTTATATGTCTTTTTTCAACGAATGTTTTCACAGTTTTTGCTCTATGGCAGGATACATTATCATCTTGAAAAATGATTTCATCATCCCCAAACATCCTTTCAATTGATGGGATAAGAAGAGTGTCCAAAATATCAACATAAACTTGTGCATTTATTGAAGATGTAATGACAGCCATCTCCCCAGTACCTTTACCTGACATGTAGCCCCATATCATCAATGACTATGGAAATTTGCATGTTCTCTTCAGGCAGTCATCTTTGTAAATCTCATTGGAACGGCACCAAACAAAAGTTCCAGCATCATCACCTTGCCCAATGCAGATTCGCGATTTATCACTGAATATGACTTTCATCCAGTCATCCACAGTCCACGATTGCTTTTCCTTAGCGCATTGTAACCTTGTTTATTTCTGTTTAGGTGTTAATGATGGCTTTCCTTTAGCTTTTCTGTATGTAAATCCCATTTCATCTAGGCGGTTTCTTACAATTCAGTCACAGACGTTGACTCCAGTTTCCACCCATTCGTTCCTCATTTGTTTTGTTGTGCATTTCCTGTTTTGGAGACATATTGCTTTAAGTTTCCGGCCTTGACGCTTTTATGTCTTCCTTGGTCTATCAGTATGTTTGCCTTTAACAACCTTCCCATGTTGTTTGTATTTGGTCCAGATTTTAGACACAGCTGACTGTGAACAACCAACATCTTTTGCAACATTGCGTGATGATTTACCCTCTTTTATTATGATTTATGGAAAAACTCAATTCTGAAGGAAAAAATTATGGAATCAGAATTGAGTGATTCCATAATTTTCCCCTATGCTTGGTTAAAAAAAATAACCATTGCTGACTACCACATTATTTGTTCTTGATTTCTTTTAGTGTTTCTTAAAGCCAGAAAGTTGCCATTTGAAATGACTTCAGTTTTGTGCCATGTCTGTGATCTGTTTTTTTTTCAACAAATAAAACAACTGAATGAACATCCTCAAAGGCTGGTGATTCCATAATTTTTGCCAGGGGTTGTATTATGATATATAGTAAATATGTAACAAATTAGAGGATGCATGACACCTTCAATGAGAGTGGTAAGTGAGTGAAAAGAATGTGAATCGCAATAAACAAAGGACCTAATCACTAAATTAGAGTATCAGAAAAAACACTAGAGAGGACATGGACTAAGATTCTGTCCAGATAGTGGACAACATACATGAAGTGGACCAGAAAAAAAGCAGAAGAAATAGCCATAGAACTGATATGAGATCAAACGTACCAAGTGCAGGGTTCTCATAGTACTAGCAATAAACAGCACTAAGTTAGAATAGAGGAATATAAGAATATACAGTCAGGGCCAGAAATATTTGGACAGTGACACAATTTTCGCGAGTTGGGCTCTGCATGCCACCACATTGGATTTGAAATGAAACCTCTACAACAGAATTCAAGTGCAGATTGTAACGTTTAATTTGAAGGGTTGACCAAAAATATGTGTTAGAAAATGTAGGAATTGTACACATTTCTTTACAAACACTCCACATTTTAGGAGGTCAAAAGTAATTGGACAAATAAACATAACCCAAACAAAATATTTTTATTTTCAATATTTTGTGGCGAATCCTTTGGAGGCAATCACTGCCTTAAGTCTGGAACCCATGGACATCACCAAACGCTGGGTTTCCTCCTTCTTAATGCTTTGCCAGGCCTTTACAGCCGCAGCCTTCAGGTCTTGCTTGTTTGTGGGTCTTTCCCTCTTAAGTCTGGATTTGAGCAAGTGAAATGCATGCTCAATTGGGTTAAGATCTGGTGATTGACTTGGCCATTGAAGAATGTTCCACTTTTTTGCACTCATGAACTCCTGTGTAGCTTTGGCTGTATGCTTGGGGTCATTATCCATCTGTACTATGAAGCGCCGTCCAATCAAGTTTGCAGCATTTGGCTGAATCTGGGCTGAAAGTATATCCCGGTACACTTCAGAATTCATCCGGCTACTCTTGTCTGCTGTTATGTCATCAATAAACACAAGTGACCCAGTGCCATTGAAAGCCATGCATGCCCATGCCATCACGTTGCCTCCACCATGTTTTACAGAGGATGTGGTGTGCCTTGGATCATGTGCCGTTCCCTTTCTTCTCCAAACTTTTGGCTTCCCATCATTCTGGTACAGGTTGATCTTTGTCTCATCTGTCCATAGAATACTTTTCCAGAACTGAGCTGGCTTCTGGAGGTGTTTTTCAGCAAATTTAACTGTGGCCTGTCTATTTTTGGAATTGATGAATGGTTTTCATCTAGATGTGAACCCTTTGTATTTACTTTCATGGAGTCTTCTCTTTACTGTTGACTTAGAGACAGATACACCTACTTCACTGAGAGTGTTCTGGACTTCAGTTGATGTTGTGAACGGGTTCTTCTTCACCAAAGAAAGTATGCGGCGATCATCCACCACTGTTGTCTTCCGTGGGCTCCCAGGTCTTTTTGGATTGATGAGTTCACCAGTGCTTTCTTTCTTTCTCAGGATGTACCAAATTGTAGATTTTGCCACTTCTAATGTTGTAGCAATTTCTTGGATGGGTTTTTTTCTGTTCTTGCAGCTTAAGGATGGCTTGTTTCACCTGCATGGAGAGCTCCTGTGACCGCATGTTTCCTTCACAGCAAAACCTTCCAAATGCAAACACCACACCTCAAATCAACTCCGGCCCTTTCATCTGCTTAATTGAGAATGACATAACAAAGGGATTGCCCACACCTGTCCATGAAATAGCCTTGGAGTCATTTGTCCAATTACTTTTGGTCCCTTTAAAAACAGGATGGCACATGTTAAGGAGCTGAAACTCCTAAACCCTTCATCCAATTTTAATGTGGATACCCTCAAATGAAAGCTGAAAGTCTGGACTTCAACTGCATCTGAATTGTTTTGTTTCAAATTCATTGTGGTAATGTCTAGAACCAAAATTAGATAAATGTTGTCTCTGTCCAAATATATATGGACCTAACTGTATAACAGATTGTGTAATGGCTTCAGTATTGGTGCAGTTTGGGTGTGCGGTATCCACTGCTGACAGCAGGAGCGCAGGGAGACTGAAGACCGGGAAGTTTAAATGAAGCCAGCGGCCTGAAGGGGACTGTAAAGAATTGATCAATCACAGATGAGAGATGGGCAGAGATTAGCCCGTCCCTCGGGAAGCGTGTGTAAGCAAAGTGTGTCCACCAATCATGAAACGCTCTGAGAGGGCTCGGTCTAGGCATCTAGGGTGTGTCCAAGTGCTGTATCACAACAAAGAGACGACGTGGAAGATGTATACAAGACAAGCAGCCAGGAAGCGTTCATGGTAAGTGTGAAAACGAGTGTCTTTCTCAGGACGGCCACATTAGAAAAACTTTTGCATTAGCCTATTTTCCTTTTTGTAATTTTTAAGATGTCAAAAATTAAAATTTTTTTTCCCTAAAATCAAAGGAAATGTTCTTTTAACTTTACTCTTTTAGGATTTTTTATCTTCAACTTGTTAACTGTTTACAATAACGGGTAATTTTGACCAGATGCCCAGTTTTTAATTCACGTATTTCACCCCTGTCACGGCCACGGACCCTTACCGTTTCTCCGTCCCGCATGGTCCCACCCGCTCCCCGTCGCTTCTCATCGTGGGCGTCGGGGCCGGCGCATGCTCTTGCTTCCCGCCGCGGGCTTCCTGTATAGACCCGGGGTCCGCCCCCACACGTGGCGCCCACCATTTTCTGCTTGGCATCTCTGCAGGTAGACGCCTTTTGTCTTATGCGTGGCCCTGGCATCCCCATTGCGTTACCCCTCCTTCAGGCCCCGACTCTGCTTTACTACCTTCCTGTGTCCCCTGTGCCTGTCATCCGGTACCTCAGCCACTACTGCTTCTCCTGTTTTTACCATCCTGTCCACTCACCTCTGCCATTGCTGGTCGCCCCTTGTCTCGCCTGCCTGTCGATTCAACCGCCATTGATTCTCCTGTGTCTTCCGCCGTGCCTGTTTCTCTTTCGCTCAGTTCCCTGCCTGCCTTGTCCCCCCCGGTTTTCTTCCTCCGTAACAATTGTTTTAGGAACCTCGGCCATACCTCCACCCATCCTTCCTCGGCTTCCCCTTTATCTTCCTTTTCCCTAAGCCCCCCTTGTTTCCGGTGTTTTTGTTCATTCTCTTAGGCCTCCCCTAACACCCACTGTTGGGTGGTCTTATTGGTCCGCTTGCCCTCGGGCTCTGGAGCCATACCCGAGGGTCCTTTGGGGTTCCTCCCTAAACCTTTACAACCCCCTGTATTATTAAAATAGTACAACAAAAACTGAAAAAACAAATCCAGCTACCATAAACCTATTCCGTCCGTCAAGCACGAATAGTTTTCTGCCAAAAACACTCAAAAAGAAAGCAAGGAAAAACAATCCACCCACTGCCCAAAAAATTTATTTTTATGACACACATTAAAATTCCAAAAACCATCCATAAGGCTGTATGAGCGGTGTTCACACTGCAGAATGAGGCATGACCCTTAAATTTCAAACAAGAGGTCTTTAATGTCCAAAACTCACAAATGAAAACAAAACGTATTCTTCGATTCAGCCAGGGCATCAAGAAGACAGTTTATCTGAGATGGTTGCCGTGGGCAACTGCACCACTGATCCGCGGGAGGGGTGCCAGGTGCTTGCTCCCCTTGGCTCTGGTTACCTCCACAAGCCAGAGTTGCAACCCCTTCTGCACTTGCAAACCAACACGACAGACAAAAACCCTTTGCGCATGGTTTTTTACAGGGACTGTGGCCATGGCCACTTTAAAAACCCAAAGGAGAGATAAATTCCCATACCATCCGTTTCACTTTAAAAATAAAAGCCTATGCCGGGTTTCCTTAAAATCTGTCTTGGGCAAAGCTTGACAAGTCCACTCTTACTTTTTCCTGCCAACCCAGCTTTTAAAACTATGATTGCAATGCACCTGGCGGCCTCAACGCTTTTAATTGCCATCCTGGGGGATCTATCCCCCTCCATATAATTCCCCCACGCCTCAAGGCTTAAAGAAAAAAAAATCACAGACACTTTGTGTGCAAAAACCCTTATCAGGTATTTAAATGGTGTCAGGGTCATTTAAATAGTAAATCATTTCCTGTAGCCACGTTATTTTTCTGGATTTTATCTATAGGATTTATTAAAATTTTTAATATTACAATAAAGATTTTTATTCGTGGGCGGATCTCTTCTCCTTACCAAAAAAATCTACAGCCTTAAGTTCTACACCGAAAAATTAAAATTTCCGGCTCTTACAATGGAAACCCAAAACAGAATTTTTCACGTGAAAAAATAGTAAACAAAAAGAAAAGGTGAAATTGGGTATTAATTATTTTTATTACATAATGAGATTATTAACAATCAGTTACCTGCAATGAACTCTGTAAAAAATAAAATTAAAACAATTGAGATTTATTTTTTTGTTCAGCTTTCAAATAAACTTAAAAATAATTTGGATCAAAAATATTATGTACAAAAGTGCTCCAATAAAAACTACAGATTTGTAAGTCATTTTTTTCTCCAAAAAACAAAACAAAAACCCCTATAAAAATTGTTCTGCCTGATGTATTAATCCAAATAAATAACCCCTTATACCCAACATGATTCGTTTAAAAAAATAAACAAAAAATATAATTGCTTTTTTTTTTGTTCTTTTTCCTCCAAAAATAAAAAGAATCAAAAAGCACATGTCCACAAAAATGTTTATCATAAAACTACAGCTTTTCCACTCTAAAAATTGTGAAACTAGTCTCTCAAAAAAGGCAACCCCCAACAAATGATTATTTTAAAAGCGTGTATTAATTGAACAAAATAAAAAAAAAATAAAAACTATCAAAGTTTGGCAGCACCATATTCTTACTGACCACAGAATAGAATAACACTTTATTTGTGCACATGATGACACGGAAATTTATAACACAAAAATACAGCGGCAGAACAGTTGTTCTGTTTATATTCACTCTCACAATGAGTAAATAAAAATGTGTTATTGATGCCAAAAACTATACTATTGAGAATACTACTCATCTAGTAAAAACAAGCCCTAACAAGACTATGTCACGGAAAAAAATACAATAAATAATGGCTCCTGGAACAGCGTAATGGAAATGTGAAAAAATAATGTTCTGAAATAAGCCAAACTGTCTAGGAGGCCAAAGAGTTAATCAATTTAAAAGGGAATCTGTCATCTCATTTTTCATATAAGATACGGCCACCACCATTAGGGGCTTATCTACAGCATAAATTAAAATTTCTAAGACGGCAGTCCATTACAACAAGGTCAAGCAGCAACATTGGGACAACAAGCTACACCCAGCAGAGGGTTGAAAACGACTCTCCACTGACCGGATGACGTCATCTTATTCGAATGTCCTCAGCAACCTCAGTATGACATCAAGTGACCTATAAAATAATGGCAAATTGCAGCTGGGGTGAAGTGCATGGCAAGATCAGTTCGTAACAGGCTCCTAGAGGCTGGGCTCAAGTCATAAAAAGCTAGAAAAAGTTTTCAATCAATGAGGAGCAAAGGAAGCCAAGCTGAAGCTTGCCAAAGACCATAAGGATTGGACCATAGAGGACTGGAGTAAGTTAACCTTCTCTGATGAGTCTAATTTTCAACTTTGCCCAACACCTGGTCATCTAAATGGTTAACGGAGACCTTGCGAGGTGTACAAGCCACAGTGTCTTGCACCCACTGTGAATTTGGTGGAGGATCGGTGATGATCTGGGGATGCTTCCAAGGCTGAAATTGGGCAGGTTAATCTTTGCGAAGACGTATGAATCAAGCCGCATACAAGTTATCCTGAAAAACAGTTGATTTCCTTCTGCTCAGGCAATGTTCCCCAACTCGGAGGACTGGTTTTTTCCAGCAGAAAGGACAGTGCGTCATGCCACACAGCTAGTCAACCAATGTGTGGATGAAGGCCACCACACAGATCCCTGTCATGGCCAGCCCATTCCCAGACCTGAACCCAATTGAAAACATCTGGAATGTAACAAGAGGAAGATGGATAATCACAAGCCATCAAACAAAGAAAACTGCTTACATTTTTGTACAGGAGTGGCATAAGGTCACCCAAAAGCAGTGTGAAAGACTGGTGGAAAGCATGCCAAGACGCATGAAAGCTGTGATTAAAATCATGGGTTATTCCGCAAAATATTGATTTCTGAACTCTTCCTGAGTTTAAAACATTAGTATTGTTGTTTTAAAATGATTATGAACTTGTATCTTAGCATTATTTGAGTCTGCAAAGCACTGCATTTTTTGGTTATTTGACCATTTCTCATTTTCTGAAAAAATACAAAATTTAATTGCTTAGAAATTCAGAGACATGATGTCAGTAGTTTATAGAATAAAAGAGCAATTTAATTTTTTCTAAAAAATATACAGTACCTATAAAGAGAAAATCAGACAAACTGAAAAATTTTGCAGTGGTCTCTTAATTTTTGCCAGAGCTGTATATATATATATATATATATATATATATATATATGTGTGCATTTGATTTACGTTCTTATAAATAACCATATTCGTTTTCTCCGATCTTTATCTCTGAAAGGCATTCCTGATATTAGCCTAAAAATAAAGTGATGTGCATTTCACTGTTTATCTCCTGAGAAAAGAGATGTGTTTAGAGAGGAGCAGAACATTAGTCTATTTTTCCCCTTTTAATGGATTTTTGTGTACAGCAGACAAGCAAATATCCTGCTGGGCCAGCCAATATCTATTTCCATTTATTATGCCCCAAGTGTTATTTTTCTTCAGGCAGAATAAAAAGCTTGCTGCAGGTAGTCACAACATCTAATAGTTGCTTAAAGATTTTTTCTTTGAACAGATACATTTACTGCTATCCCAACTACTATTCACAATTAATGTCTATACTCCTTAAGGTACTGCCACACTAACAATCCCGCAAGCGATCACAATAACGACGCATACTAATGCGATCGCTAGCGGGATTGTTTCTATATCGCTAAATGAGGCACATTTAGCGATATAGTTAACGACGCTATCGCCGTTACGATCTTCTAACGACTTTAGCGGTACAAAATACCGCTAAATCGCTAAGAAAAGGTGCCACACTAGCGATATATACTTACCCAGTGGAGCGCCGACGAGAAATAGGGTCCGGAGCGATTCCAGCGACGAGCGAGATCACAGCAGGAAGCTCGTCGCTGGAAGCTGCCGCACTGAACAACATCGCTAACAGATCGCTAAATAGTGACGTTTTTTAGCGATCCCCGTTAGCGATATTGTTTAGTGTGGCATACCCTTTAGTGCAGTAAAATGACAGACATTGTAGGCCAGAAGTCCCCCACATTTAGTAGCTTACAATATACTTCCATACACAATAAGCGTGTAGGGAACCTGTCAGGTGATTCATGGCATATAATTGTCTGATGAGTTCCGTTTAAGACACTTACTATTAAAATTAAAAAGGTCTATTAAATAAATGACCAAATGACATAAACCTTAAGTACCGCAGTGTTATAGGGTTATTCTAAAGATAACAAATATCTCCTATCTTACAGGCAATTTCTTGCTGACACACGGAATCTCTGTTCACTGAAACCCCCAGCGATCCTCAGAGGTGGTCTAGGATGCCTGAAACAGGATTGCTATATTTATAGCCTATGTGATTGCTGGAGAAACCTGAATTTAGCTCTCTGCTTTTTCCTTGCAGTTCATAGTTACATAGGTTGAAAAAAGACCCAGGTCCATCAATTTTCAACCTTTCTCCACCATTATGCATTTTGTCAGTAAATTAACAATAACCCAAAATAGTATTTGCACGAAGAAATCTTCTAGCTCTTTTTTTAAAGTCTGCCATTACTATCTCTTGTGGTCGGCATCCCACAGTCTGACTGATCTAACGTAAAGAACCCTTTCCTATTTAGCTGCCGGAACTCCTTTCTTCCACCCGCAACTGGTAAGTATTCTACCTATCTATACTACATACTTACTATATACACAGAGCATAGACATATGATATATATATATATATATATATATATATCCATCTCAACTAATCTCTCATATTTATCTTTTCATAAATGAGAGATGAATAGATAGACATGACAGATAGATATGACGATAGATATGATATAAAAATAAATAAAAATAAAGATTATTATATCTATCTGTCTGTGCTCTGCATCCCAAAGTATGTCTCTGTACGTATTGCTCGGAGTATACATGTGTGCGCTGTCTGTATATATATATTGTGGTGTGTGTCACATACTTGTGTATGTAGCATCCACATTTATAGATCTCAACAGCACAGATGAAATTTCCATAGGTGGAACAACAAATGATGGAAGGAAAGGTTTGTGGATGGTTTCTTGCGCTTGCCAACAGTTAATGAACGTACAGTTTCCTCAATAAATCCCCAACAGTGTCACCAGCAACGCACCCCCACACCATCACACCACCTCCTCCATGCTTCACGGTGGGAACCAGGCATGTTAGAATCCATCCGTTCACCTTTTCTGCGTGCAAAGCATAATCAAAGCAAAAGGGGGCTACTTGAAGAACCTAGAATATAAGACATAATTTTCAGTTGTTTCACACTTTTTGTAAAGTGTAATGATAATTCCACATGTGTTAATTCATAGTTTTGATGCCTTCAGTGTGATTCTACAATTTTCATAGTCATGAAAATACAGGAAAATCATTGAAAGAGAAGTGTGCCCAAAACTTTGGTGAATACTGTATATCCCAGATATAAAACAAATTATGGTTTATTCTACGCGTTTCAAAGAACAATTACTTCTCATCAGGAAAGTATTTCCTGATGATGAAATAATTTGTACTTTGAAACGCGTAGAATAAGCCATCATTTGTTTTACAGTATATCCGGGGGTGAACCTAGCCTCTCTGCTGCCTGAGCGAACTGCAAAATGGCGCCCCCCATAGTCAATTTTTAAAATCAGTAGACATAAATCTGGTTCATACAGATTTATATCTATTCTGTAAAACTGAGTACCATAGGGGACATTTTAACTTAGATAAATAGAAAAAAAGGGTTCAAACACAAGGATTCAGCGCCATCACACACACATACAAGAACCTCACAGAAGAATCCAGAACAAGGATCATTAATGGCAATGGAAGGCCTGGCACAGGCATACAGACAACAAGAGGCTGCAGAGCGGTGGCCCTGAGGCAGACACAGTCCTGCATCCTTATAGCATACACACAGGGGCAGGCACTGATTGCCAACCTATTATCTCGGGCACACGCCTACAAAACTGTAGGAAGCTCCAATGTGGCCGCTGCCTGCACTGACTAGTCAACATGTCCACCATGAAAGCACGTCCCACACAACCACATGCAACGACCTAGAGTCTGAGCATCAACAATAGCCTCCTCCCGAAACGTTTAGCCAATTCACAAGCACTACACACGGGCCTGTCCGAGCTAATAGCAGGGCCTTCCCCCGACCAACCGCCACTCAGGAGAAACATGTGAGTGATTACCTGGGAGGGAGCACAACTATGATGGGATAACTCATATCAGATCCAATCTCTCGTATCTGATGTTATACGCTTGTGTTTAAATCCAGCATTAGTTGCAGTACCAACAAAAGTTGCTACTTTATACACAGAGCAGGGTCTCGTAGATGATGAAGAGAAGCTGCGCTCTCCATAGTGCTACGGCTTGGTCCAAAGTGGCCACATTGCACATTTTTCCCATAGAAGCAAAATATAGCTGCAGAAAATTTGCATATCTGCAAGAAAAATTGACATGTTGCGAATTTGAAGCACGCACCGCAGTCAATTTACACTGCATAAAAAACCCAGTGGGCATGAGTATGTGTTTTTTTTCATGTGTATGGATGTTTGGGTGGGCATGGGGGGGCTATGGGGGTGTCGTGCTGCACATAGGGAGGCTATGGGGTGACATGGTAAACATGGGAGGCTATGGGGCCTCATGCAGTATATAGGAGGCAGTGGGGCATTGTGCAGTATAGTGGGAGGCTGCGGGGATCACGCGTAATAGGGAGGCTGGTTGGGCCTCATGCAGTATATAGGGAGACTGTGGGCTCATGCAGTATATAGGGAGCAGTGGGGGGATTGTGCAGTTTAGTGGGAGGCTGTGGGGGATCACACAGTATATGGGAGGCTGTATGGGGCCTCAGCAGTATATAGGGAGGCTGTGTGGGGCTCATGCAGTATATATAGGGAGGCTGTGTGGGGCTCATGCAGTATATATATGAGGGTGTATGGGGCTCATGCAGTGTATATAGGGAGGCTGTATGGGCTCAGGCAGTGTATACAGGGAGCTGTGTGGGAATCATGCAGTGTATATAGGGAGGCTGTTTTGGAGCTCATGCAGTGTATATACTGAGGCTGTGTGGGGATCATGCAGCGTATATAGTGAGCTGTGTGGGGATCATGCAGTATATAGGGAGGCTGTGTGGGGATCATGCAGTTATATACGGGCTGTGTGGAGCTCATCAGTGTATATACTGAGGCTGTGTGGGGATCATGCAGCGTATATAGTGAGGCTGTGTGGGGATCATCAGTATAGGGAGGCTGTATGGGGCTCATGCAGTGTTATAGGGAGGCTGTATGGGGCTGATGCATTGTATATACGGAGGCTGTGTGGGGCCTCATGCAGTATATAGGGGCTGTGTGGGGCTCATGCAGTATATATAGTGAGGCTTAAAGGGGCTCATGCAGTGTATATAGGGAGCTGTATGGGCTCAGGCATGTATACAGGGAGGCTGTGTGGGGATCATGCAGTGTATAAGGGAGGCTGTGTGGGGATCATGCAGTGTATATACGGAGGCTGTGTGGGCTCAGCAGTGTATATACAGAGGCTGTGAGGGGATCATGCAGTGTATATAGGGAGGCTGTGTGGGGATCATGCAGTATATAGGGAGGCTGTATGGGCTCATGCAGTGTATATAGGGAGGCTGTATGGGCTGATGCAGTGTATATACGGAGGCTGTGTGGGGCTCATGCAGTGTATATAGGGAGGCTGTGTGGGGGTCATGCAGTATAAGGGAGGCTGTGTGGGATCAGCAGCGTATAATGTGGCTGTGTGGGAATCATGCAGTGTATATAGGGAGGCTGTGTGGGATCATGCAGTTATATACGGAGCTGTGTGGAGCTCATGCAGTGTATATAACTGAGGCTGTGTGGGGATCATGCAGCGTATATAGTGAGGCTGTGTGGGGATCATGCAGTATATAGGGAGGCTGTATGGGGCTCATTCAGTGTATATAGGGAGGCTGTATGGGGCTGATGCAGTGAATATACGGAGGCTGTGTGGGGCCTCATGCAGTATATAGGGAGGCTGTGTGGGCTCATGCAGTATATAAGTGAGGCTGTATGGGGCTCATGCAGTGTATATAGGGAGGCTGTATGGGCTCGCAGTGTATACAGGGAGGCTGTGTGGGGATCATGCAGTGTAAATAGGGAGGCTGTGTGGGATCATGCAGTGTATATACGGAGGCTGTGTGGGGCTCATGCAGTGATTTTACAGGGGCTGTGAGGGGATCATGCAGTGTATATAGGGAGGCTTGTGGGGATCATGCAGTATATAGGGAGGCTGTTGGGGCTCATGCAGTGTAATAGGGAGGCTGTATGGCTGATGCAGTGTAATACGGAGGCTGTGTGGGGCTCATGCATGTATATAGGGAGGCTGGGGTGGGGATCATGCAGTATATAGGGAGGCTGTGTGGGGATCATGCAGTATAAGGAGCTGTGTGGGCTCATGCAAATATAGGGAGGCTGTGTGGGGCCTAATGCAGAATATAGGGAGGCTGTGGGGGCCTCATGCAGTATATAGGGAGGCGTGTGAGGTTCAATGCAGTATATTGGGAGGCTGTGGGGGCCTCATGCAGTATAAGAGGCTGTGTGGGGCTCATGCAGTGTAAATATGAGGCTGTGTGGCCCATCATTAATAGGGAGGTTTGTGTGGGGCTCATGCTGCATATAAGGGGCTGTTGGGGGGCTCATACGATTATAGACTGCTGTACTCTGGTTCAAACGAATATAGGGGATGTCAGCATACTTAATTCTGCTCAATATTGAACAATTAATATTAATATAATTATCAATAAAATCAATAATTATATTGTTTATTAATATTAGTAAATTAATTTCAGCCTATTGGTTCGGCCATCAACAACAGTCACGGTCTTTTACGTGGCCCTTGGAAAATTAGATGCCCACCCCTGGGTTTAAAAGGGGTTTTTCTCCAGCATCATTTATTTATATACACTGTGTTCCAATTATCATGCAAAAATTGTTTAGGAGTGATAAGTAAGAATTTTTTTGCTTGTCAGTTAAACTCATTGAGGGTGATGTGTGTCAGGGCTCTTTATATCACTGAAAGCAATTGCAGAAACCTGTGCTAATTAGTTTGGCAGTGTTTTCCAATAAAAGGGTTTAACGCTGGATTGTCTTTTACTTTGTTTTCCAGCATTACTTTGCATGTCTTTGCTTTAACCCTTTTGCTCCTTCCCCCTAACCAGCTGGGATACTGTTGTCTGTTCCTGTATGGATGCTGCTCAGTTCCCAGCTCTGCTGCGTAGCGTGCTTGCGTGAGTGTCTCCCTGCGTTGCATACCACCGCATGTGCGGTCTCTGGCCTGCTGTAGAAGCTATCCGTAGTTGCAAAGTCCTCTGCAGTGGTGCATGACTTACTACGGGTGTGGCAGCAGCCACTGTCAGGTGTCCCTCTGTGATGAGTTGTCTGGCTCTGCATAGGGGGCGCGGCCCACACCTGTCCTGCTTTTATGAGGAATGGGTGTGCACTAGAATTGCTGCTCCCAGCCTATCGCTGTGAAGCAGCTCATATATAAAGTTCCCCTGCCCTGTGGGGCTTGCCAGAGCTTTGCATTGAGTCTGCTTGGAGTTCCTGAACCTAGCCGGTGTGTTTGTGTGTTCAGCTCCTGCTCTGAGTGCGATCAGCTCTGGGGAGCTGATTCCCTTTGTTCCTGTCTTGTATTTCTGCCTAGCTGGGGCTGAGTACCCAAATCGCCCTTCCTGGAGGCTGCATATCCAGCCTTTCCCGTTGTATCTTGTTCCCTGAATCCCTGATCCTGGAAACTATCCCGGTACCTGAATGTCTGAACTGTGTCTTGTGTTTTCACCTATGCTGGGGCTGACTACCAGATCGCCCTTCCTGGAGGCTGCATATCCAAGCCGTTTCTGCTGTGTTTTATTACCCGAAACCCTGATCCTGGATCTGATCCTGTACCTGACTGTCTGAAACTGTGTCCCCCTGTGTTATGTTCCTAAGTCCTTCTGTGTCCTGAACCCTGCACCAGTGACTGTGATTCCTTGCATATAACCTGAGTTTCATCGTGGAAGGAGGAGTCCGGTGTATGTGCTGAGTTTCTGTTACTCTGTGCTCAGCTTCTGTGCAATCCCCGCCAGCTCCCGTTGAGCCTGGCGGGCTTGCACCAGACCCCTAGGGTTCCTTTTCAGATCGATACTAAATGTCCAGTCCGAGGACCGTGTCTCCCTGATGACCACGGCCTGATGTCCGATGACCACTTCTAGATGTCCGGATCCTATCCTTCCTGCCTGGTGTCCGGATCCTGACGATCGTTGCCAGATGTCCGAGCCTGCCGATCGTTGCCAAGATGTTCGGAGTTCAATGCCAGTGTTCTGATGTTCCTAAGTTCCAATCTGTGTTCCAGTCCATGTTCCTGAGTTCCAGTCCGTGTTCCTGTGTCCTGACTTCCTGAGATCCAATCCGTGTTCCTGATGTCCAGTCCGTGTTCCTGACTCCCTGAATCCAATCCGTGTTCCTGATGTCCTGTCCGGTTCCTGTGTCCCGAGATCCAATCCGTGTTCCTGATATCCTGTCCGTTTTCCTGTGTCCCTGAGATTCAATCCGTGTTCCTGATATCCTTCTGTGTTCCTGAGTACCTGAGATCCAGTCCGTGTTCCTGATTGTCCCGATGTCCTGCCGGTTCCTCGTGGTCTACCCTGTGATGACGTCTGTCCTGGTCAGTGTCTGATGTTCTCCCTGCGAGCCTGTGCTATGCCTGAGGCCTGAGAGAGAGGCCGTCCTAGTATGCCCGTGCCAGATGACCCGGACTGCATCAACCTTGATGACCCCGCCATCGTCTGACGTTCATCCTGGCCGGTGTCTGATGTTCTCCTGCTGAGCCTGTGCTACGCCTGAGGCCTGAAGTGAGGCCATACTAGTATGCCCGTGCCAGATGATCCTGGACTGCATCTACCCTTGATGACCCCCCATTGTCTAAGTCTGTCTGAGGTCGGTGTCTGATGTTCTCCTGCTGAGCCTGCGCTACGCCTGAGCCTGAGAAGAGGCCCCCAGAAGCCCGTGCCAGATAACCTTGGACTGCATCTACCCGTGATGTCCTCCTGCACTCGTCTGTGATCCTGAACGTGTCCCTCTCTGATGGGGGAATGGGAGCCCGGCTTATGTTATTTATGTTTGTGTTTCTTTAAGTAAACTTATGTTTCTTCAAACTGAAGTTGTGCGGTGTTGCTAGTCCTGCAGGTCCCATCTTGCCCACATGTCAGCGCCACGGATCCCGGGCTGCCCTTCCCTTCCGGGCAGGCCCGGGTCTCCCCCGGGTCCATGGGTCCAATTCTCTTACCATATGGACCACCTCACGTGTCGTGGATGGCGGCGTGGGAGCAATTGGCTTTAGGAACTATGCCATGTCCAACGCCCCTCCGTGGGAAGCGAACAAAAGGCAAATACTTAAAACTGTCCCACATTATAAGCATCAAATTTTTGCTAAAATGGGAAAGAAAAAGGATGTTCGCTGTGAAAGCAACAAATAAGAGGTTTGGGGTCAAGCATGACACAATCACATTGCCAAGACCTTCATCTGATATGCACATCAAGAAGTATTGCTGATTCACAGTAACACGGTGGCGTGTGAAAGGAAAATTGAGACTCTTTCTACACGCAATTAGTCAGGTTAAAAGGCAGTCAAAAAAGCCTTTCATAGCCGAAATTTTTGAAGCTGCTGGTGCCTCCTACGTCCCCCCCAACAACAAAATTCATGGTCCTTCAAGGTTTGCACTGTGCGAAAGCCATCCTTTCCCCCTATCCACTGCACACAAGCAAAACGGCTCCATGGGCCAAACAATACGAAACTGATTCAAAACTTTTTGTTCACCGATTTTCCGTGCAACGCTCGAGGGTCCGATGGAGGAGTGGAGTGCTGGTTGATGGAACACCCCATGCAAACCGGGCTACGGCGCCACAAGAGAGGTGGATTAATTTTTTGGGCTGGAATCGGGGGAAAGAAAATTGTCGCCCCTTTAGATCCCGGAAGGGGTAAAATTAACCCCCAGTGTATTTTGAGTTTCTCAAAAGCATTCCTCCATGGTTAAGAAGAAGAACCGATTCCGCACAAATCATTTTCATGCGATAATGCCCGTCTATGCTGCACATAACACACGCAATCCGGGCTATGGCCATAAAAGGGGAAAAACTTATGGTGTGGCCCCCATGCTCCCCTACCTCAACCCCATTAGAACCCTGGGCTCTCAAAAGAGTTCTAGATGGCGGAGGCAAGTTTTACACTAAGCAACACTCTGGGAGGGTTTCGGTCCTCTGCAAAACAATTGAAGGAAACCATCCAAAACTGCAAATTCAATGGACGAGAGGTTCGAACCCTTTCGAACAAGGGGTCCTATGTGCAAATGTAACCACCAGAATAAAGTTTTAGTTGAAACTGTTTTTTCAGTTTTAAGAAAACCCCAATGCTTTAATTTCAAAAATGCCATTTTTTGTTCTTTATTAAAATGAAAAGGTTGAAACTCTGCTTCATAATAATTTGGAAATGCATTTTGAGTGCAGTTTGAGTGTTTATTTTTTAAAAAAATATACTGTTATCATAGGCATTTGTACAAAAACCTTTCTTGTACTCTAATTTTTTTTGTTATTTGACTGGAAAATTACAATGACGCAATTAATAGGTAATTTGGGAAAATCTGAGAAAATATTATTTCTAATAATTTGGAGCACAGTGTATTGGAAGGAGTTGCGAAATTGTTGTAAAACCTACTTACAAGACATTCCATGTGCTGCCATTCAGCATCTGTCCTTCAGGTATCTGAGACTATGTCTTCAACGCTTTCCCTCACAATGTAAGTAACACCTAACAAACACTTTAGGGTATTTTCCCACGGTCAGTAATTCTTGGGTTGGGCCTGCGTACATCCACACGTCCAGAATGTAAAGCAAGTGGATGGGATTTCAAAATCCCATTTCCACTAGTTGCCAGATGCCTGCGGTATCACCTGGATAGCACTGTGGAGCCTCTTTCCAGACCACGCACATTTATCTTCGGAGACCTCATTCTCTGCAAGATAAATGTCCCCAACTGTATAGGAGCGGTGGATTCCACACGGTTCAATGAACACATAGGTCGCCTGCGTCAAAGCCGGCAGCACTTTGGACGGAGCGGACTGTGCTGCTCCAAAGCCTGCCTAATACCAAATGTCAACACATACCGGTAAAGTCCCTGACCGCTGTACTCTTGTGAGCCATGGGCAGCACTTCCCGGCACCGCATACATCTCACGGTACGTTATCTCTGAAACGTGCAGTGTCACAGAGAAAACCATGTCGACTTCTCCTTCTGCGCCAGACTGGCTTTCTGGACACGCACCAGAAAGAAAACTTTCTCCTAGGACAACTCGGGTACTCTCTGGGCCAGGGCGGGTCAGCACCCGGCACACCCGGGCAATCCGGGGCCCGGCGGCGGGGGGCCCACTGCAGTCGGCACCCCCCGCGCCCGTTATGGAGAGAGCGGGCAGCGCCCCACGGGCCCCCCCCCTTGCCAGGGCCCCGGCATCAGCGGCATAATACTTACCTCTCCCGTGCCTCCGCTGCCCAGCTCCTCCAGGGGGGCCCCGCTTCCCTCACGCCGGCCGCTAATACGCATCATTTCACGGCCGGCTTGGCCAGAGCGCTGGGCGCCGGACAGGTAAACTGTTGTGTTCTGTGTTATTGTGCGGTGCTTTGTGTTGATGTTGTGTGTTGTGTTTGGTGTTTTATTATTGAGAGGTCTTGTGGCTGCTGTGTGTGATTGGGCGGCATTGCTGAAATGGGGAGGCTTGAAGATGATGATGGGGAAAGATGATGAAATGGCAGGCATTGATATAAGGGGCAGGATTGATGATGGGAAAATATAATGGCAGCATTTAAAAGGGGGAGGCATTGATACATGGGGGAAAATAAATAATGGGCAGATTGATGATAAGGGGCAGCATTGAGATGGGGAAGATGATGATGGGCAGGCATTGTGAGATGGGGGGAATGATATGGGAGGCATTGCTGATAATGGGAGGCATTGATATGAGGGGAAAAGATGATAATGGGCAGCTTTTATAATGGGCAGGCATTGTTGATGGGGAGAAATGATGAGGGGAGGAATATGATGATGGGCAGGCATTGAGATAATGGGGAGGCCATGAGATGATAAGGAGGCAATGATGATTGGGGGGGAAACAATCTGATGAAATGGAAGAAGTGAATATTTGGCATTGTACGTACTTTATTTCTCTGCTGTACTGTGCATCATGAATCTGGTCTTGTTAAAGGGCCCACTGAGGCTCTTTCGCCCGGGGCCCAAAAAAACCTGGAGCCGGCCCTGCTCTGGGCTTCTGCTCCGTGCCTCAAAAGGATCAACGCTTGGTAAATCCCTTTGACCCTGCGCCGCTAAAACAAAAGTGGGGGGGTGTAGCTGCTGAAACAGGGCTAAGAAGGAGGAGGCGGCGGGGAGGGGGAATCCGGCTGTTCTTCGCTCGTCTCCTACATTGTAGGTGGAGCAATACGGGAAGCATGAGGATTTTTCCCCCTCTTGCACAGCCTGACTGCCGCCTGAGGCAACGGCCCAAAATTTGCCCTTTAGGGGCGGAAATATATCCTGGGATAACGTCTCATTAACTGCGACAAAAGAAACCATCCAAAACCTTTGCTTCCATCCTTTGATTTTTTCCCAGTTTGCTACCCGGGATCGGGCCCCCTAGGGTCAATCGCCACGGGTATGCACCTCACCCAGAGGTGTGTACTTCCTCTCAGGTAAGTAGGAGCACCACCCTGGACTCTGAGGAAGCAAGAACAAGGTTAGGAGTCGTGAGGAGGAAGAGGGGAATGGAAAAGTAGAGAAACTCCAGAGGAAGGCTGAGAAGAAAGGAAGGATCTAGAGAAGATCAGAAGGAAGGAGCGGAAAAGCTTGGTCCGGGAAAGTGGAGATGGAAGAAAAAGAAGCAGAAAGAGAAAGAACTTCGGAGGAGAGAAAGGGGTCCTAGGGAACAGAGGGGCAAAAGCACCGTTCCCGTCTATTGGCAAGGACCGGCGCAGAGGGAACTCCCCCTTACCTAGTGGAGGATTTTATGACTCGTAGCAAGTCGACTGCTGTGTAACTTTAGGGACCAGACAACAAACAATTATCTTCGCCGGAGGGTAATTTAAAATCAAGGAAACGCAGAGAAAGACGTTATCCAACAGGATTCGCAGCCGCTACTGGGACACTGTTTGGGGTGTGGAAGGAAAAAGGCGGGAAAACGCACATGAAGCCGTAAAAGGAACACATATATGAAAGACCTGTTTCTCAGTTTCTTCCGCGTCACCTAATACACTCAATACATTTCTCATACTATTACCTAATTACCACAACACCGCCCGAGACCACCACTTCACTGTGGAAGCTCTTCCAACTGTGCTCTCACAACCATCTCCGGAGATCTGCATTGCAGCGCTGGTACTCTGACCAATACCAAATTGCGTCATGAAACCTGACACAAATCTAAACATCCCTTAAATATTACTTTTCTTGGATGCCAGGGCCACAGACGGGTCACTGCGCTGTACACATCCTTCAATACACCGGCCGGTACCGAGTTCCACTGCCTGGGGGATCCTTTTTGGGTTCACAAACAGATTACGAACCCGGTTCACCCGGCTCTATGTGCCTACTTTGAACTACTTTTGTAAGAAGAATTACTTAAAGCGCTAGAAACTTTGTTGGAATTGTGGAGACTATCCCATATTTGCACCACAGGTGTACAAGAAGAAGGGCGTATCATCGGGCGGGACCCACCAAGGGCGCGAAAATATGGCCGCCCTGTCTAAATTTATTGCACCCAAAAGGGCATGCCAGCACAAGGAATCCGCCTCCTGACCCAATTGGCGGGGAGAAAAGGAAGAATAAGGCACCCCCTAAAAAAAAGCGGACCTCCCCCAGCACCACATTACTAAACTGAGCAAGATGGCTGATGGAGGTGACCAGGGGGGAGGAGCGGAGAGTTCCTTCCCCAATCAAGAAAAGGACTACTGGTGGCAATGGAGGAGGCCCGCCTACCCAGAGGCACTGATGTTGCCCGGCCGGAAGAGGCAGAGGCGATGGCGCAGTCTTGGAAGAAAGCCTGCTGAAACAAGGGCAGCCGCTGGAGCCCAGACCACCTGGCCCTACCACTCCGGGACCCGGAGGAGGTAGCAACATCAGTCCCGGGCACCAGGAGGCTAGACCAGGTCTCTGCGGGCGAGGAATCGTTGTGGGCCCGCTGCCTACGCCACATCGAAAAACCCGGGGCCGCTGCTCCTGGACTGGGACCGGCCTTGCGGCCTTGAAACAGATTCGTCCGGATGCAACCCCTTTCGCCGGAGACACCGGTCCATGCGGGGGAAAAATTACCGCTGGTCCCACAAAGGCCCCGAGTGTTTGTTTCCGACCAGCCGATCGGAGGGAAACATTGAATGGGACGGTGCTGTTTTTCCCCGGCAGTCACGGGAATGGAACGACATATCGGGAGGACAGGCCCCGCCAATAACAACATGACAAAACCTCGGGACAACAACGGGACCTGGCAAGAAGAGGACGGGTTGGGCCCTGCGACAGGGCGGGGTTTTTGTTAGATTTCCGCCTGAAGCGGTGGGGGCTTTATAAAAGAGCCGCAGTGCTGGCTGAGGGTTTTGAACTGGCGGGAGGGAATCCCACCTGAGAAGGGGCACCCGGACTGGGATCTCTACCCAGGAACCTTCATAACCCGGCACTGGGCCCAAGTGCTGGTATGCCCTAAAACGTCCACCACCGACAACGCCGCAACTGTGCGGGAGCTCCAGTGGAACCCCCCAAACCCAGACAGCCCCAGTCGGCTGCAAACCCCACCTCCTTCCCACCCAGGGGAAGGGAACCGCAATACCCCCAACTGGTCAGCCCCAGACTGACATCGCCACCATGACAACTACAGCCCCAATAGGCACCAATCATGTCGCATCGAAGTGCTGGATCATGAGCTCCCGCGGAGTACCAGGTGCCCTTCTGAAAAAGTTGAATTCCATCCCCATAAACTGTAAAAGTTTAAACACTTTTGTCACAATTTAAAACCGGAGGGTTTTTTTTGTACTAGGTTCACGTTCACTTCTTTGTTGTTTTTTTTTCAAGAACAGTGAGGATATAAGCTATGTTGGTCCAAACTTTTACCTGTAATAGTTCTGCCCTATTTAGGTGCACCACTTGGTTTTTTACTTAAGCCTTTAGGGTGCGCTACACCCCTATACTACTACGACTCAGAACAAAAACCTTTTTGGCGTGGCCGGAAGTGGTCCAAAGAGGAGACCAGTTGTTTGCCTTGTACCCACCCAAGGCCTACTTGAGGTTTGTGATGGGTCCCCTCATGTTGCACTAAGAAAAAGAAGAAAAAAGTTTTATGAACTGGAATGAAACGGTTTTTTTTTGCACTTGTTTTAAAATGTTTATAGCCTTAAAGATACCTGGCTGGGACTTTCGCATTATACCTCTTTTGATGACAGTTATGATTGTGTACTAAAAAATTTGTTTTATATTTGTACAGAATGTTTAGAGTGAATTAAGAATTGTTTAATCTTGAAGAAGATTTTATATCAGCTTGTTTTTATTGCAGGTTAGAAGAAATTATAATAATGTAAAAACTTTTTGGTAAAATACCACTTAGTATAAATAGTACGACGAAGTAGATGAAACCAAAGCACTTTTTGTGAATAGTAAGAAATCACAGAGGTATTGTTGCAGGAACAAATGTGCAATAGTGCCGAACCACGTGAAAAGGTTGCTACCAGAGAACACCCGGAGGGGCTTACAAGTAAAGAAGAACAAGTGTTAATAAAGTAACAGTACTTTTATTAAACAAGAATCCAAATGTAATATGTAGTTTTTTATATTTTTGTACTTTTTGTTCTTTTTTGTAAGGAAAAATTTCCAACCTTGGTACGAACTTGGAGTTTCTAACGGTTGCTGCCAAATGTACTTTTACCATGATTGTAAGTTAATTTTTAAAAAACGTTTAAGAAAGTTCCCCCATCTGGAAGTTAGTTTGAGATTATGTTGTTAATGTGCACATTATAAAAATTTTGTATGTTTTCTTGTAAA
Organism: Oophaga sylvatica; assembly: GCA_033576555.1. NCBI lineage: Eukaryota > Metazoa > Chordata > Amphibia > Anura > Dendrobatidae > Oophaga > Oophaga sylvatica. The sequence continues at coordinate 870,869,869 of JARQOD010000001.1, forward strand.
TCTGTTTCTTTATTCCAGCCCGCGGAAGTGCTTGTTTTAAAACGGGGAAAGGGCCCCGAGGGTTCTCCCACAATATTCCCTCCCTAAATGTGATACTTCACCTCAGGTAAGGAGGGAGCACCACCCTGGACAAAACACCTGCACCCAAACACCTTAGCAGCTGGCACCCTGGCGTACCCGCGGGGATGGTCTCATCCCAGGGGGTAGGAAGATGTATGGGTGGGTGGACTTAGTAAGTAGGAAGGGAGGGTGAAGCTTGAGGAAGCAAAACAGAGGTTAAATTCGTGAGGAGGAAGAGGAAGGAGACGGACGGTAAGAAGCAGCTCCCAGAGGGGGGGCTGCGAGGAAAAGGAAGGAGTCTAAGAAGACTCAAAGGGACTAGGGTGGAAAGAGGCCCCCCCCCCATTTTAAAAAAAGGAAAAAAGCTTCTGGAGAAGAAAAAGGCTAGGGATCGGAGAGAGCAAGAAACATTGATCTCCCGATCTTTGGAGAGGACCAGATCGCCGAGGGAACGACCCCCCTTTCCTATGGGGATTTTATACCCTACAATCAACTCTGTATAACTTTAAATCACAGACAACCACCACAATTACTTCGCCGGAGAGGAGCTTATAAATAAGGAAACCAGAGATAAACTCTTCAACAGGATTCTCAGCCCTGAGTGGGACACTTAAGGTGCTGGAAATAAAGGCGGGAAAATCACACAGTAACCCATAAAAGGAACACATTTAAGAAAGGAGGCCGAAAGGGTTTTTTCCCCAAACTCCGAGGTTTGCGACCCCCACTGGAGGCACGGTACCAAGGGCATCTGTACTGTTGGAACCAGAACTGTGAGTACAGCTTTGGAAAACGCAACTCACATTTTTCTGTTGGACCAGGTCACTGCGCGGACCACCCTTCAATACCCGCCCGTACGATTCCCACTGCCCTCGGGCGATCCAATCTCTGCGCTAAAATTCCATTGACATGCTTTTTGAATATGTCTAAAGGTCGATATATTTTATGCCAGTCAATCTTCGCTAAGACCCTTTTTTGCGCTATGTCTCCTCCCCTCTGTGATTAAGGTGGAACAATCGCAAACACCCTATGAATATAAAAGCTGCTTTGATCGGATATACAAAAATCATTTTCTCCACACATCCCCAGTTAATTGGAGTTGAATTTGGGTGAAAACATGATACTGTATATGACAGATTGAAAATATGATTTCTTGAATACATTCTTTGTCATTTAGTGAAGTACCTGGGAAACAAACCAAACGACTTCAATATTGTTGATTGCGCTTGCTTAACAGTCTGACTCAGTGCATGTAAATGGTACTGAAATGTTTACGTGTGAGGTGCATTATGTTAGCTGATCCTGTAGACAGGTCTGGGAAAAATGCTCCAAAGTAAAGCCCCATCTCACATAGCGATACACCAGCGATCCCGACAACGATCAGGATCGCTGGTGTGTCGCTACATGATCGCTGCTGAGCTGCCAAACAGGCAGCTCAGGCAGCGATCAGCACAGCGACAGTGCGGGTAACGTCGCTTAGTTACCCACAGTGTACCTTGGTTACCAGCTCCCTGCATCATGGCTCTGGTATCCAAGGTACACATCGAGTTTCCAGGCACAGCCCCGCGCCTGGAAACCCGTTGTGTACCTTGGTTACCAGCGGATCGCTGGTCTCCCGCCTGTCACACGCAGCGATGCGTGGTGGCCAGCGGGAGACCAGCGATCAAAAAAAATGTCCAGGACATTCAGCGACGATCAGCGATACCCAGTAGGGGGGCTGATCGTCGCTGAATGTCACACACAGCGATATCGCAGGGGAGATCGCTGTTGCGTCGCAAAACTAGTGACTCAGCAGCGATCTCGCTAGCGAGATCACTGTGTGTGACGGGGGCTTAAGAATGCTCTCACAAATAGTAGTGTTTATAGTTTATTTTCATCAATAAACAAAATGCTAAGTAAGTGAACAAACAGGAATTCCAAGTCAAATCAATGTTTGGTGTGACCGCCCTCTGCATTCAGAACAGCATCAATTTTCCTAGGTACACTTTCACACAATTTTGAAGGATTTTGGCAGGGAGATTATTCCAAACATCTTGCAGAACTAACCACAGTTTTTCTGTGGATATAGACTTGTGCAAATCCCTCTGTCTCTTCATGTAATCCCATACATATCTAAAGATGTTGAGATCAGGAATCTGTAGGGGTGTAAGGTGCAATGACAAACGGCAGTAGTCATGCGCGAGCTAGTGCTTAATGTAGCACAAGCACTTTACAGAAAAATTGTGTCCCAGTCCCATTGTGCATGTAGGGTGTGTTACACTCACTTGCAGGCCACAGGCCTCAGCCGTTTCCAGGTCTTTAACTTCAGGAGCCAATGCACATAAACCAGGGGACACCCAGTTTGTTTCAACACTCAGACTTTTACTCAACAGTTCAAGTGCATCAGATTGTAACACACAGGATCGGGCACAAAACTCTCCATTTCTTGTTTCCTTAGTACAGTATATTTCCAGCTTTTTTATCCATTCTTCCTGGACTATCCCTACGTTCACTGATCCTGTCAGCCTCAGGTATTCCCAGTCCAATTTCGCAGTACACCTGAGATCCATTACCTTTTCCACATGTGGTTCCACTTCCATCATCCTCTGTATAGAAAGGGTTGAGGTGCTTGCCATTACACTTGTATCATACCTTGACCTCTGGATGTTGCTTTAATGTCCGCAGGGAATTTTTTTAAGGCCTTGTACTGCCCAGAACATTATGTACTCACTTCCACTATCAGCCCACTGCACCTTGTTAGAACCCTCTTGTTAGGTTTTTTCAGTTTGCTGTTCACATGACCTTTTTTCCTTATTGATCTTAGGATCTCTAAGTAATTTGTTTTCTGTTTAATTTTCCCTGCTACAATTTCTGTTAGGAGGTGTCCACCTTTTCTCCCAGTCCCTAGATCTTGTAGGGATTCCTCCCTCGCAACTATAGGTCTTCGTTCAGACTAGCTGAGGACTTTAGCGGGTCTGGTCGCAGGATCAGGTTCCCCGTTACATCGTAGGGATCCAGCTTAGTTCTAATGTAGGGACAGAATTCCCATCTTTCCTTAGTGCTTGTAGCAGATCATAACAGTAAGTCCAGCCCCCCAAAAAAAAAAAAATCTCTAAGGAAATATTTTCTGTTTCCATCATGGTGTCGGTTCAGGATTTGGCTCAACGCCTGCAGGGACTTTCTCTGGAGGTGGCTGAGATCCAGCAACACGTGAGTAGTTATTCTGGAGCACATTTCGTGGAGTCAAAGGTACGTTTGCCTGATTTATTTTTTGGTGAACAACAAGATTTTTTTTCTTTTAAAAATGCTTGCTTGTTGTATTTCCGTTTGAGACCCAGATCCTCTGGTGATGAATCACAGCGCATAGGGTTTTTAATGTCACTTTTGCGCAAAGAACCTCAGGACTGGGCCTTTTCTCTGCAGCCTAGTGATCCATGCTTTAGATCAGTGTATAGTTTTTTTTCTGCTTTGGGGTTATTGTATGACGATCCTGATCGTGTTTCATCAGCTGAGACAGAATTGAGACGTTTGAGACAGGGATCAGGGAATGTGGAAAAATATTGTACTCACTTCCGAAGGTGGTCCACTCAGGTGGGGTGGAACGATTCAGCTTTGAAAAGTTTATTTCTTGAAGGCTTAAGTGAAAGGGTTAAAGATTTGCTGATTGCTTATCCTATACCTGGTAACTTGCAAGAGGCTATGCAATTAGCCATACGGGTGGATAGGAGACTGCGTGCAAGGGTTAATGAGAGTAAATCTGCCTTGTCAGCTCCAAGTCTGGAGAGGGACTGTACTGCCATTGGAGAGCCGATGGAAATTGGAGCAATGGCACCTCACTCTCGGGAAAAAGAATGCAGATTTGCTGAAGGTTTGTGTTTCTATTGTGGCAAATCTGACCATTTCATTAAGAACTGTGTGCTTCGTATGAATAAAGAAAAAAAAAATGAGGTCAGTTTCGCCCGTATAGCTTGTTTAAACAATAAAGGTGTCTTTCTTTCTGCTACCACTGCTGTTGAGGAGGAATTAATGGAGTTTCGGGTATTTGTGGATTGTGGCTCAACTCTCAATGTGATTGATGGGAAATTTTTGGAAAAACTAAAATTAAAACCCAAACTTCTGTCTTCCCCTATTAATGTGGTGTCTGTGAATGGTTCTCCCTTGAAAAATGTTACTCACCATATCTGTGAATTTCCTCTTACTATTAATGGTGTTCATCAAGAGAATTTGGATTTGGTAGTTTTGAATAATTTGCCCTCACCAGTGATTTTGGGGTTACCTTGGTTAAAATTGCACAATCCGGTATTGGATTGGTCTACCAATGAAATTAAGTCCTGGAGTCCTAAGTGTTATGACAAGTGTTGTAACGGGCGTATTGCTGCTGTAGTTAAGGGGGAGTTACCTGTACCTATTCAGGATTTTTGGAAAGTTTTTTCTGATAAGGAATCGCAGGTATTGCCTCCTCATAGAGATTATGATTGTGCAATTGAATTTGTCCCTGGAGCAACTCTTCCTAAAAGTCGTTTATTTAATTTGACTATTCCTGAGAGAAAGGCTTTGGAGGAATACATACAGACAAGCTTGGCCGCTGGTCACATTAGGCCTTCCAAGTCTCCTGTGGCGGTTGGATTTTTTTTTGTTAAAAAAAAGGACGGCGGTTTACGGCCTTGTCTAGACTTTCGTGAGATTAATAAAATCACTGTACGCAATCCTTACCCACTGCCATTGATTCCTGATTTGTTTAACCAGTTAGTGGGGGCCAAGTGGTTCTCGAAAATTGATCTTCGAGGGGCATACAATTTGTTGTGCATGAAGGAGGGGGATGAATGGAAGACTGCGTTTAACACTCCTCTGGGTCATTTTGAGAATCTGGTTATGCCTTTTGGGCTTTCCAGTGCTCCGGCATTTTTTCAGAATCTTATTAATGACATCCTTAGACCTTTGATCGGCAGAAGTGTGGTTGTGTATTTGGATGACATTTTGATTTATTCACCGGATTTGGAGTCTCATTGGAGGAGTGTGCGTGAAGTATTACAGTTACTGAGTGATAATTCACTTTTTGCCAAGCTAGAAAAATGTGAGTTCGCTGTACAGAGACTTAGTTTTTTGGGCTACATTGTCTCCAGTGAAGGTTTTGAGATGGACCCGGTGAAAGTGCAAGCTGTGCAGGAATGGCCTAGACCTATTGGTGTGAAATCAATACAGAGGTTTTTGGGGTTCGCCAATTATTATAGAAAATTCATGAAAAATTTTTCTGTGATTGCCAAACCTCTGAGCGATCTCACCAGGAAAGGTGCTGATGCGGTTCAGTGGACTACTGAGGCCATTGAGGCTTTTGTGTTGCTAAAGGAGAAGTTCAGCTCTGCTCCCATCCTTACGCAGCCTGATGTGACTTAACCATTTTTGGTTGAGGTTGATGCTTCTTCTGTGGGGGTCGGCGCAGTGTTGTCTCAGGAAAAGACGGATGGAGTACATCCCTGTGCTTTTTTTTCAAAGAAATTTTCTGAGTCTGAACTAAATTATGATATCGGTAATCGGGAATTGTTGGCAATTAAACTCGCATTTGAACACTGGCGTCATTTTTTGGAGGGAGCGGAATTTCCCGTTCAAGTATTCACCGATCATAAAAATCTGGTCTACCTTGATGCTGCCAAACGCTTGAATGCCCGTCAGGCTAGGTGGGCACTGTTTTTCTCGCGGTTTAATTTTACCGTTACTTACATCCCAGGTACTAAAAATGTTAAAGCTGATGCTTTGTCTCGCAGCTTTTCTCCTATGGTGGGTACTGAGGAGGAGGAAAACATTTTGCAAGAGGGGGTTGTTATTGCTGTTTTGGACTCTGTGTTGGAAGATGAGATTCTTAAAGCACAGGAGAATGCCCCATCTAACACGCCGCATGGGAGGTTGTTTGTGCCCGGTACCCTGAGGAGAGATTTGTTTGTTGAATGTCATGACTCTCGGTTGGCAGGTCATCCTGGAATCTCTGAGACCAAGAGACTTGTGGGTCGCAGCTTTTGGTGGCCTGGATGGCAGAAGGAAGTCATTAAGTGGGTGCATCAATGCACGGTGTGTGCTAGATCTAAGTCTTCTCATACTCCTGCTGCGGGGTTGCTTTGCCCTCTGGAGGTCACTAGTGCACCTTGGACACATTTGGCTATGGACTTTATTACTGACCTTCCCCCCTCTGAGGGTTTCACTGTCATCTGGGTGGTCGTGGACCGTTTTAGCAAGATGTGTCACTTGGTTCCTTTCATCAAACTGCCTTGCGCTAAGACTCTCGCTAAGGCCTTTGTCAAGGAAATTGTCAGACTACATGGCGTTCCTACTGACATTGTTTCCGATAGGGGACCTCAGTTTGTGGCTCATTTTTGGCGCGCCTTTTGTGACAGGTTGGGAGTTCATTTGTCATTTTCATCCGGATATCATCCTGCGTCTAATGGCCAGACAGAAAGGAAAAACGAGGATGTTGAGCAGTTCTTGCGTTGTTTTGTGACTGATAATCAAGAGGGGTGGTCTGAGTTTCTGCCACTTGCTGAGTTTGCTCTTAACAACCATACATCCGCTTCTGCTGGTTGTTCGCCTTTTTTTTGTTGTACTGGGAGACATCCGTCGTTTGGGTCATTTTCCAAGTTGGGATCGGCTGTACCTGAAGAGGAGAATTTTTCTGGTGTTTTGGAGAGAGTTTGGACTGATGTGCGTGGTAATCTTCAGGAGGCTAACAAAAGATCCAAAGTGTATTTTGATAGAAAACGACAAGAGGTTTTGTTTGCTATTGGTGACATGGTTTGGTTGTCCTCTAAGAATCTGCGTTTGAGGATTCCATCTAAGAAATTGGGTCCCAAGTTTGTAGGGCCCTTTAAGGTGCTTCAGGTTATTAACCAATCTGCTGTTAAGTTGGAGCTTCCTACCTCCTGGAAGATTAATCCGGTGTTTCATGTTTCTCTCTTGAAAAAAGCTGAGGTCTCAGATGGAGACGTCTCGGCCACTGTTCCCCTGGTGGTGGAGGACGGGCAATATGAGATTTCTCGCATCCTAAATTCTAGACGGTATAGAGGGAGTTTGCAGTACCTCGTCGCTTGGAAGGGTTATGGACCCGAGGATAACTCATGGTGAGGGCGGATGATGTTTCTGCGTCTAGACTTGTCAGAGCGTTTCACAAGAGGTTTCCGGATAAGCCTAAGGCCTAGGGGATCCGGAGGATCCTCTTAGAAGGGAGGGTACTGTTAGAACCCTCTTGTTAGGTTTTTTCAGTTTGCTGGTCACAAAAGTCTGGCTCCGCCCTTCTGGCTTTGCTGGACTTCATTGTATTATCTACTCTTAAGCTAGCCATGTGCTTAGGTGCCTTTCTCAGTCAGTTTTGCTTTGTCTTAGGATCTCTAAGTAATTTGTTTTCTGTTTAATTTTCCCTGCTACAATTTCTGTTAGGAGGTGTCCACCTTTTCTCCCAGTCCCTAGATCTTGTAGGGATTCCTCCCTCGCAACTATAGGTCTTTGTTCAGACTAGCTGAGGACTTTAGCGGGTCTGGTCGCAGGATCATGTTCCCTGTTACATCGTAGGGATCCAGCTTAGTTCTAATGTAGGGACAGAATTCCCATCTTTCCTTAGTGCTTGTAGCAGATCATAACACACCTAACTTGAGCTTATCACTCCAGATAATGAACTCTCCTCAAAACAGTAAGCAGTGTCCTTTTGATTGGAACTTTCCACTCAAACTATGGGCTAATCCTATATATTTTCTGTATTTTACTCTATTGTCATCATCTAAAGCCCCCGTCTCACATAGCGATCTCGCTAGCGAGATCGCTGCTGAGTCACTAGTTTTGTGACGCAGCAGCGAGCTCACCAGCGATATCGCTGTGTGTGACATTCAGCGACGATCAGCCCCCTTGCCGGGTATCGCTGATCGTCGCTGAAAGGCCAGGACATTTTTTTGATCGCTGGTCTCCCGCTGACAGGCACGCATCGCTGCGTGTAACAGGCGGGAGACTAGCGATCCGCTGGTAACCAAGGTACACAGAGGGTTTCCAGGCGCGGGGCTGTGCCTAGAAACCCGCTGTGTAGAGTTGAGCGATACTTTCCGATATCCTAAAGTATCGGAATCGTAATGGTATCGCCGATATCACTAAAATATCGGCGATACCCGATACCGATACCGGAAGTCCCATGTAAGTCTATGGGAACAAAATATCGAAATTAAAAAAAACCCATTCTTGCCTTGTTGGTTAATTGTACATGAAGGAAAACAAGAAAGAGTAATGTAGAATGTATTGGGGGAGGTTGAGGAGACATTAAAGGCATAGATGTTTAACCCAATCCAATGGAATAGCATTAATTTTTTTTTTTTAGGAAATACGTTCGGATTGACGAAGAAATTCACAATGTTGTTAACCTTTTTTCTATTTTGTCAAATATGTCTGTTTCACAACTTCCATGGTCTTCACCTTTTTAACTTTTCACACACTTTCTCCTTCATAATCTTCAGCAGCATCATCTTTCTCATCAAATTATTCTTCATCTTCACCTTCTTAATCTTCTAAAACTTCTTGCTATTCATCTTTTTGTTAACATTACTTATATTGTTCTTATTAAACAGTTATTATTCTTCATATTCTACTTCTTCATCTTCTTCCTATTCATCCTTTTCATCATATTCTTATTTGTGACAGACATTCCTGTACTTGTAATCTGTAAAACTCTGAATTTTCATCCTTCCGTTCTTGCTGTCACGAAAGATTTTAATTACAACAGTATTTGTCCGCGTTCAGTTTAGCCTGCAGCAGCATCAGGCATTTTCCAGGGGCACCATGAGGAGGAACGGACTCACCCCCATACACTGCTTAGTCTTCTTCTGCTTAGAATTTAGAGCATATATTTTGCTCTTCATTTTGGTCTTATACTTAATGTTCTTCTGCTTTTTGATCTTCTGCTTATTGTTCTTCTGTCTCTTGTTCTGTATCTTGTAGTTTGTCTTAACCTTCTTTGTCCTGTTGGTGATGGTACAAAAGCCAATGGAAGTAACGAGGACCAGCTGACTGTGCTGGAACCCAGAGGGTCAGCAGAAGGAAAAGAGCCAATGGCACAACCGAGGACCAGCTGACGTTACTGGGACAGGGTTACTAAGCAGGAGGTACCTGTGCTCCAAAGCACTACCAAGGACCAGCAGACGTTGCTGGAACTCGGATACCGACATGGAGGCACCTAGGCCAAAGGCACTGCGGAGAACCAGCTGACGGTACTGGAACCCGGATGGGTAGCAGAAGGTACAAGAGCCAATGAAAGTAATGAGGACCAGCTGACTGTGCTGGAACCCGGAGGGTCAGCAGAAGGAAAAGAGCCAATGGCACAACCGAGGACCAGCTGACGTTACTGGGACACGGTTACTAAGCAGGAGGTACCTGTGCTCCAAAGCACTACCAAGGACCAGCAGACGTTGCTGGAACTCGGATACCGACATGGAGGCACCTAGGCCAAAGGCACTGCGGAGAACCAGCTGACGGTACTGGAACCCGGATGGGTAGCAGAAGGTACCCATGGAAATTAAAGTTGAGGCAGCAGGACTGTTTGCCGTTCACACAGCAGGGGAACAGCTGACATTACTGAACCCCAGTAACACGGGAGCAAGTGTAGACTGTGCTAACAGCACTTCCGAGAAACAACTGGCGGTGTTGTAACCCAGGGATGAGAAGAGAACATGGTGGAGGCAGCAGGACTGTTTGCCGTTCACACAGCAGGGGAACAGCTGACATTACTGAACCCCAGTAACACAGGAGCAAGTGTAGACTGTGCTAACAGCACTTCCGAGAAACAACTGGCGGTGTTGTAACCCAGGGATGAGAAGAGAACATGGTGGAGGCAGCAGGACTGTTTGCCGTTCACACAGCAGGGGAACAGCTGACATTACTGAACCCCAGTAACACAGGAGCAAGTGTAGACTGTGCTAACAGCACTTCCGAGAAACAACTGGCGGTGTTGTAACCCAGGGATGAGAAGAGAACATGGTGGAGGCAGCAGGACTTTTTGCCGTTCACACAGCAGGGGAACAGCTGACATTACTGAACCCCAGTAACACAGGGAGCAAGTGTAGACTGTGCTAACAGCACTTCCGAGAAACAACTGGCGGTGTTGTAACCCAGGGATGAGAAGAGAACATGGTGGAGGCAGCAGGACTTTTTGCCGTTCACACAGCAGGGGAACAGCTGACATTACTGAACCCCAGTAACACGGGAGCAAGTGTAGACTGTGCTAACAGCACTTCCGAGAAACAACTGGCGGTGTTGTAACCCAGGGATGAGAAGAGAACATGGTGGAGGCAGCAGGACTTTTTGCCGTTCACACAGCAGGGGAACAGCTGACATTACTGAACCCCAGTAACACGGGAGCAAGTGTAACTGTGCTAACAGCACTTCCGAGAAACAACTGGCGGTGTTGTAACCCAGGGATGAGAAGAGAACATGGTGGAGGCAGCAGGACTGTTTGCCGTTCACACAGCAGGGGAACAGCTGACATTACTGAACCCCAGTAACACAGGAGCAAGTGTTAGACTGTGCTAACAGCACTTCCGAGAAACAACTGGCGGTGTTGTAACCCAGGGATGAGAAGAGAACATGGTGGAGGCAGCAGGACTTTTTGCCGTACACACAGCAGGGGAACAGCTGACATTACTGAACCCCAGTAACACGGAGCAAGTGTAGACTGTGCTAACAGCACTTCCGAGAAACAACTGGCGGTGTTGTAACCCAGGGATGAGAAGAGAACATGGTGGAGGCAGCAGGACTTTTTGCCGTTCACACAGCAGGGGAACAGCTGACATTACTGAACCCCAGTAACACGGGAGCAAGTGTTAACTGTGCTAACAGCACTTCGAGAAACAACTGGCGTGTTTGTAACCCAGGGATGAGAAGAGAACATGGTGGAGGCAGCAGGACTGTTTGCCGTTCACACAGCAGGGGAACAGCTGACATTACTGAACCCCAGTAACACGGAGCAAGTGTAGACTGTGCTAACAGCACTTCCGAGAAACAACTGGCGGTGTTGTAACCCAGGGATGAGAAGAGAACATGGTGGAGGCAGCAGGACTTTTGCCGTTCACACAGCAGGGGAACAGCTGACATTACTGAACCCCAGTAACACGGGAGCAAGTGTAGACTGTGCTAACAGCACTTCCGAGAAACAACTGGCGGTGTTGTAACCCAGGGATGAGAAGAGAACATGGTGGAGGCAGCAGGACTTTTTGCCGTTCACACAGCAGGGGAACAGCTGACATTACTGAACCCCAGTAACACGGGAGCAAGTGTTAACTGTGCTAACAGCACTTCCGAGAAACAACTGGCGGTGTTGTAACCCAGGGATGAGAAGAGAACATGGTGGAGGCAGCAGGACTGTTTGCCGTTCACACAGCAGGGGAACAGCTGACATTACTGAACCCCAGTAACACAGGAGCAAGTGTAGACTGTGCTAACAGCACTTCCGAGAAACAACTGGCGGTGTTGTAACCCAGGGATGAGAAGAGAACATGGTGGAGGCAGCAGGACTTTTTGCCGTTCACACAGCAGGGGAACAGCTGACATTACTGAACCCCAGTAACACGGAGCAAGTGTAGACTGTGCTAACAGCACTTCCGAGAAACAACTGGCGGTGTTGTAACCCAGGGATGAGAAGAGAACATGGTGGAGGCAGCAGGACTTTTTGCCGTTCACACAGCAGGGGAACAGCTGACATTACTGAACCCCAGTAACACGGGAGCAAGTGTAGACTGTGCTAACAGCACTTCCGAGAAACAACTGGCGGTGTTGTAACCCAGGGATGAGAAGAGAACATGGTGGAGGCAGCAGGACTTTTTGCCGTTCACACAGCAGGGGAACAGCTGACATTACTGAACCCCAGTAACACGGGAGCAAGTGTTAACTGTGCTAACAGCACTTCCGAGAAACAACTGGCGGTGTTGTAACCCAGGGATGAGAAGAGAACATGGTGGAGGCAGCAGGACTGTTTGCCGTTCACACAGCAGGGGAACAGCTGACATTACTGAACCCCAGTAACACAGGAGCAAGTGTAGACTGTGCTAACAGCACTTCCGAGAAACAACTGGCGGTGTTGTAACCCAGGGATGAGAAGAGAACATGGTGGAGGCAGCAGGACTTTTTGCCGTTCACACAGCAGGGAACAGCTGACATTACTGAACCCCAGTAACACGGGAGCAAGTGTTAACTGTGCTAACAGCACTTCCGAGAAACAACTGGCGGTGTTGTAACCCAGGATGAGAAGAGAACATGGTGGAGGCAGCAGGACTTTTTACCGTTCACACAGCAGGGAACAGCTGACATTACTGAACCCCAGTAACACGGAGCAAGTGTTAACTGTGCTAACAGCACTTCCGAGCAACAACTGGCGGTGTTGGAGCCCAGGGTCAAGGAGGATGTTTAAATACTAGATCAAGTATTTTCCTTGTTACGTGTCAATTAAAAATGTCTATACTCCAAACAAGAGAAATATAACCTTTAGTACCATAAGATGATGATTTTACTTTAAAAAATATATGTAAATTAATAATTGACAAACATAAATGCATACATTAACATGTTGAAAAGCAATGCAAACCACAATAAAAATCGGTTAAATAATCTGCTATACGGTTTTAAATAAAAGCATACAAGTACATATCAGAATCCATTAATGATGGATAAGTAACAGTATGTACACCATTTTCATTTGCTGAATAATATCACTAAAAAGTTTTTAAAAATATCTAAAATTTTCCATCATGTAATACTGATAATATGTGCCAATCATTTATATTAACAAAAAAAACCTTTAAAAAGTGCATAGTGAAAACAGCTATTTATGCCTGACTGTGGACTTGCAAGCATGACAACGGATAGATAAGGTATATATAGATGAGTCTGCATAGCCACAGATGGTGAATGGCGATGTAATACTGTACCTCAATAAAGTGTGCGTTACTACTACATCCTTTTTTTATATAGCTTTATAAAAGGGTACGTGCATGTATGCTTGCGCCTTTGTTTGGACGCACAGACTGGCTTCCTGCTGTGACGCGTTGGGTATTGGAGCGTCTGTGCGTCTTATGACGCAGACTAACATTCACGGTGCGCATCGTTCATCATCGCAAGCGTACCGACAACACAAAGGCGTTGTCATGACTGCTTTACTCAGTAAACATGCACCTATGATGAAACATACACGCATGTGCCCTATTACATAACAAGCTACAAGAAAAATGCGTGTGAGGTGTGACACAGCTGTTTTGTTAAGGTACAGTATTATATCGACATTGTACAGGTGTCGCTATTCAGTCTGATAAATAGATATCATTCACCTATTCTATCAGTTGTCGTTCTTTCAGCACCACTTACAGGTATATATTTTGCTATTGTGACTATGCACTATTGACTTTACCAAGGTAATGCATGATTTTTGTTAGCGATTATCATGTTTACATGAAGGACCTTTATGATATGGGCTGTTAACTTTCTAATCAAATATGTATTTTTTAAAATGACACAAATATAAGTAATGTTGAAGAGGACTATTCCTACATGCATTGTTTGCACAATATTACAGGTGTACATCACGTCCCTTAATCAACATTGGATATTATATTTACTTGTATGCTTTTATTTCAAAGGCAAGAACACTGAAGTATAACCTTCGCACTGCAGCAGTTGTCAAAGTTCAACCCACATTATGCACTTCCAACATTGCAGTATTTGAGTCATCATGATGTGAGTTGGATTTGTCTAAGCTATGGAGTGACAAGGTTGACCATCAGTATCCTATAGCATAAGTAGGCTTTTGTGTTTGCATTTGTTTTCGACATGTGCATATCTGTAATAATATGTCACAATTATTTTGTTACCGATTTGTGACAGACAAATCATTTTATGGTTTGAAAGTTGACGTTTCAAATGTTTACAGCTTAGAAATCATGGTGTAGCCTCATATCTATGTGTAGCACTAGACACTTTGAGATGTCATGTTTTTTTCACCATGATTAGGTAGCTAGCAGTAATTTTTGCCGGACACACAGCAGGGGAACAGCAGGCGTTACTGAACCCCACAAACACATCAGCGATTGTTTTCATCTGTGCATCTAACACTTCTGAGCAGCAACTGGCGCTGTTGAAGCCCAGGGTCAAGGAGGGTGTAGGCAGAGGCCTAGTATGAGACGTTTGAAGTTGAAGTTGTAGTTAGCAGCAGTAATTTTTGCCAGACACACAGCAGGGGAACAGCAGGCGTTACTGAACCCCACAAACACATCAGCGATTGTTTTCATCTGTGCATCTAACACTTCTGAGCAGCAACTGGCGCTGTTGAAGCCCAGGGTCAAGGAGGGTGTAGGCAGAGGCCTAGTATGAGACGTTTGAAGTTGAAGTTGTAGTTAGCAGCAGTAATTTTTGCCAGACACACAGCAGGGAACAGCAGGCGTTACTGAACCCCACAAACACATCAGCGATTGTTTTCATCTGTGCATCTAACACTTCTGAGCAGCAACTGGCGCTGTTGAAGCCCAGGGTCAAGGAGGGTGTAGGCAGAGGCCTAGTATGAGACGTTTGAAGTTGAAGTTGTAGTTAGCAGCAGTAATTTTTGCCAGACACACAGCAGGGGAACAGCAGGCGTTACTGAACCCCACAAACACATCAGCGATTGTTTTCATCTGTGCATCTAACACTTCTGAGCAGCAACTGGCGCTGTTGAAGCCCAGGGTCAAGGAGGGTGTAGGCACAAAATATTGAGTTATTGCCTTGTTACGTGGCCATTGCAAATGTATGTACTTCAAACAAGAATAAATGAAGTTTTACTACGACAATAAAATGATGAATTTCAATTACAAGAATAGAAAAATATTTATACTTGACAGTCCTCTGTGGTTGATAACGTTTAATGGCTAACTGAAAATATGGTAACAAATTCAAAGCTTTCGAGACTACTCAGGTGTCTTCATCAGGCTAAGAGTAAAGCCAAAAATGAAGAATCACATATTTCTACACACAACAGGACACAGGAATAGCTAAGACAAGTGAGGGAGGGACAAGTGAGGGGAGACCGGCAACAAAAAGGAGAACAAGGATGAATTATCAGCGCCACACAATCACAGATAAATTAATGAATTTACCTGTGGCAAAAGACTTTTGTATGCCCGGTCATAGCATCATGGATATGGAATTACTGGTATTAAAATATAACTTCAAATATGAGAAACGTACAAAGGTTTCAGAATATAAGCTCATCATGACCTTTGACACTGTTAGTGATGGAATGAATAGATCACATGGATTTATGTCATTCTATATCAATTAAGGAATCTGCGTCTATGACCTTCCAGGGTCATGAAAACCCCAAAAAATACGC
Source organism: Oophaga sylvatica (assembly GCA_033576555.1). Lineage (NCBI taxonomy): Eukaryota > Metazoa > Chordata > Amphibia > Anura > Dendrobatidae > Oophaga > Oophaga sylvatica. The sequence continues at coordinate 870,885,272 of JARQOD010000001.1, forward strand.
CAATGAGAGGCAATCAAACTTTCTATCCTTATCTAGGAACTGTTCCAATATTTATGTTCATCCCTGTGAGATAATGACAGTTCTGATACACGTCACTTACTTGTCTTACCTATTGCACTATTCCTGTGTCCTGTTGTGTATAGAAATATGTGATGCTTAATTTTTTTAGTTAGTCTTTCCCTGATGAAGAGACGTGAGTAGCCTTGAAAGCTTGCAATTTGTTTCCATCTTTTCAGTTATCCATAAAAAGGTATCAACCACTGCTGACTCTGAAGTCTAAATATTTTTCTATCTACTGGCTAACACGGTACAAAGATACACATGTTTTCTAATTTCAAGAAGGAAAAATAAAGAAAATACAAATATAAACGCATATATGCACATGCCAAAAATAAATGGAACAACACAACACCCAAAAAATTGGTAACAAAATATAGTGTTGTAAATTTAAGAATAAAAGTAAATGTTTTTTTTTATGAATAATGCTTAAGGAACGCTATGTTAAACCATAACATAGTGAAGACAATGGATTTTGTAATAGTCACTCATCATCATCATCGCAAATTTTATGTGACAGTCACAGACAATTCAATTATTTAAGTTCATAAAATCGTAACTTTCTATAGCATGTATGACATGTCCAGCATGGACTCATCAATGTGATTGATGACACAATAATGTACAATAAAAAATAACCATTTAAAAAAACATTAGGCATTGTTTGTCACAATTTAAGTGTGTGCCTGCAAGTGTAGGTGAAACAAAGGCTACGGATAGCAAAGGTATATTCTATGTCTGTATCAGACAGTGGACAGCCTCTGATGGGTAATGCCGATGTTATACTGTACGTCAATAAAGTCTGCGGCTGAAATCATGCATTTTTTGCTTGTAGAGTGTTGAAGAGGGTAAAAGAATGTCTGGTTGCGCAAAGCTTTATCCGTCAGGACCGTCAACACTACCTTCCTACTGTCACGCGTAGGGTAGGGTAGCGTGTGGCAATTAGCTGACTATCAAATGTGAGGTTAGGCTGCGTTATTGCGCACTAGGGACGCAAAAAAAAATACAGCAGTAATAATTTAATGTGTAATACTACACCTATGACAAACCAAAAAATTACGTTCCCTCTTTAACAATGTACAAGACTAACAAGCCTAATGGTTGACGCTGACTTAATTGAGATACAGTATTACATCAACATTGTCCATGAGTAACTATGCACTGTGATACCTATATACCAGTATTAATTTATATCTCTTGTGGTTGTTTCAACAGCACTTGCAGGTATAAGTACCTATTGTCAGTATGCATGATGCACTTTCTAGATGTAATAATTTATTATTGGACATTATTACCATGTTTACATGCTGGCCATTTCATATATGGTGTTTGAAGTTACAGTTGGCATCAGTATGTGTATTTTATAATGTCTGTCATAAATAAACCTCGTGATGATGATGATGAGGATTTAATGATTCGTACATCCATTGAGTGCATTATCTTACAGGTACAGATAAATTTCCTTAAAAAGCATTAATTCATAAGTCTGAAATGTACTTTTATGCATTAATTTAAAATGTGAAGAGTAGACTATGTTTTATTTTTTGTTACCATTTCTAATAGACATGTGCAGATATGCGCTGTGATGACAAATTATTATTTGTCCATATTTGTCATAAAAATTTATCATTCTAGGCCTGCAAAACTTCACAATTTCATGTTTTCAGCATAACAAGCAGGGTGACGGCTCTTCCCTATTTGGAGCATGTTGGTCATGTGTTTTTCTGTCCATGTGTCGGGAACAGGACACTTCTTGCCGTTGACACAGCAGGGGAACAGCTGGCGTTACTGAACCCCACTAACAGTAGAGCTTGTGTTTTGTTCTGTGGACACGACACTTCTGAGCAGCAACTGGCAGTGTTGGAGCCCAGGGAGTAGAGTTCAGGTGGTAGAAAGATGAACATAACAGGAGACATGGATAACGTTGCGAACCAGTTATTTAATCTGAAAACGGACAGAGAAATTCTGGCGAGATCCATGCCTTGTTCATTTTCAGAAAAGTAAGCCGGTCTACATTATCGGAGGATAGTCGCATGCGACGGTCTGTTAGTACACCACCTGCAGCACTAAAGACGCGCTCCGATAATACACTGGCAGCAGGGCAAGCCAGCACCTCCAATGCATACTGGCTAAGCTCTGGCCATGTATCCAGCTTAGAGACCCAAAACTTGAATGGGGAAGAGCCATCTGGGAGTACACTGAGAGGCAAAGCCAAGTAGTCTGTCACCATCTGACGGATACGTTGCCTCCCGCTGACTGGAGCCCTCTCGGATGGTGTAGACATTTGTGGCGCTGCCACAAAACTTTGCCACATTTTGAACATACTGGTCTTTCCCTGTGCAGAGGCACTGCGTGTGCTCCCTCTTGTTGCAGAGCTCTCTACACTGCCTCGACGCACAGAGCTGCTTTGTAAAGCAGTAGCAGCAGCAGTGCTCTCGGCAGTAAGGTAGAACATTAGGGATTGCACCAGTGTGTCTTGGTACTCCCGCATTTTACGCTCCCGGTTCAACGGTGTGATGAGGCTTTTGACGTTGTCCCGGTAGCGAGGGTCTAGGAGGGTGTACACCCAATAATCAGACGTGGTGAGAATGTGGGCGATGCGGCGGTCGTTTCTTAGGCACTGCAGCATGAAATCAACCATGTGCTGCAGACTCCCAACTGGCAAAGAAACGCTGTCCTCTGCAAGAGGCGTTATCTCTGCCTGCTCTGCATCACCCCACCCTCGCTCTACATACTGACTAGAGCGTTGTGTACCTCCCTCTGGAGCGATGTCTTCCTCCTCCATTGACTCCTCCTCCTCATCCTCCTCACAAAGTGAGCCCTGCCCAGCCCTTTGTGAGGAACCACGTTGCGCTGACTTTCCAGAAGGTGATGGAATTTGTGACTCCTCATCCTCCACCTCTTCCAAAACCTCATCCCTTATTGCTTGCAGTGTTTTTTGAAGCAGGCAGATAAGGGGGACAGTCAGGCTGACTAGTGCATCATCTGCACTCGCCATCCGCGTTGACTCATCAAACGCACGCAAAACGTGGCACATGTCCTTCATAGTGGCCCACTCATTAATGGTGAAGTGTGGACGGCGCAAATTGCGTGTTGATTGCGCCTGATGCAGCTGATACTCCATAACTGCTGGCTGCTGCTCACACAACCGCTCCAACATATGTAACGTTGAATTCCACCTGGTGGATACGTCACATATGATGCGATGTTCAGGAAGGCGCAATCTGCGTTGCAGAGCTGCAATGCGCGATCTGGCCATGCTGGAACGTCGCAAGTGAGCGCACTCTAGGCGGACCTTGTGCAGCAGTGCATCAAGATCCGGATAGTCCCTCAAAAAACTCTGCACGACCAAGTTGAGCACATGTGCCAGACATGGTATGTGAGTGAGGTTGCCAAGGCCCAGAGCTGCCACCAGATTTCGGCCATTGTCACACACTACCAAGCCTGGCTGGAGATTCGCTGGCAAAAACCACACGTCGCTCTCCTGCTTGATGGCATTCCAGACCTCCTGCGCTGTGTGGCTTCGATTCCCCATGGGAATTAATTTCAGAACGGCCTGTTGCCGTTTGGCCACGGCTGTGCTCATATCGGTCGCATCAGGTAAGCGTCCACGGGTCCATGTGGAGGTAGACCGTGACGGCTCCTGCAGCGATGATTCTGAGGAACTGGAGTAGGAGGAGGAGTCAATGTGGACAGACTTGATTCCGGCAATCCTTGGAGTTGGCAGAACACGTACAGCGCCACTCGCAAGATCTGTACCCGGCTCCACAACATTCACCCAATGGGCAGTGAGTGAAAGGTATCGTCCCTGGCCATGGGTACTGGTCCACGCATCGGTGGTCAGGTGGACCTTGCTACTGACGGCGTTTAGTAGCGCATGTTTAATTTTTGCCTCAACATGCTTTTGCAGACCAGGGACGGCATGCCTGCTGAAATAAAATCGGCTGGGCACATTGTATTGTGGGACTGCCAATGCCATTAATTCACGGAAACTGTCAGTCTCCACCAGCCTGAATGACAGCATTTCAAGGGACAGGAGTTTTGCAATGCCAGCATTCAGAGCCTGTGCTCGTGGATGGTTTGCCGAGTATGGCCGTCTTTTATCCCATGCCTGTGCTACCGATGGCTGTTTTGTGGCCTGGGTGTGTGAGGATGACAGGGAACTTGCAGCTGTGGGTGGAATAACACTGTGTCTCTGGACAACAGTGACAGAGGTTCTTCCATGGCGATCCTTTGAGGAAGCCGAACCAGCTGTGTGTGAACTGGAGGAAGAGGCTCCAACAGGAGTTGAAGATGTAGGTGCTGCTGTAGGTTGGCCTACATCTCCAGTGTGTCTTTGTAACTCAACAAAGTGCTTTGACCGCACATGTTTCCACATATTTGTTGTATTAAGGTTACTGACACTTTTACCTCTTTTAATTTTTTGATTACACAGCTTGCATTTGACATAGCAAATATCATCTGCAACTGTATCAAAAAAGGACCACGCAGAGCAAGTCCTGGGAGCGCCCGGTTTGGCTGTTGTAAGAGAACTGCTCCGAACGGGTGCCAAACTGGAGGCTACAGGCAAGCGAGTCTGCAGCCTACCTCTCCCTACTGTTTGGACCGTTGGGGCAATCTCTTCCTCAGAGCTGCTCCCACCACCTTCCTGTTCCTCACGCCATGTTGGGTCTTGGACCTCATCATCTCCACCACTACCCTCTTCCAACACCTGCTGTTGTTGGGTGGTCTGGCCAGCACCATGCTCAACAGAAACTGGCAACTGAGTCTCATCATCATCAGATGCGTTCTGCGGTGTGCTGACCATCGGCACTGGCTCACCCGCCTCTTCAGATTCAGAGAGACACAGCTGTTGCGCATCACTGCATACTGCCTCTTCTTCACATTCCAGAATGCTGCTTGGCTGGGCCCCTGTTTCCAAGCCAACAGATTCTGAGAACAGAAGCAGAGACTCAGCTGGCTCCTGTACAGAGCTCTCTGACTGCCTGGGCAATTTGGCAGGCGGTGAAGAGACTGATGGTTGTTCAACAGTGCTGTGGTCCTGAGAGGAGGTGGAAGCTATTGAAGTCGATGCATTGGCTGCCATCCAACCAACAACGGCTTCAATTTGTTCTTCACGCAGCAGGGGGGTACGCTGAGCTCCTACAAAAGTGCGCATAAAGGAACGCTCACGGGGAAAACTGGTGGATGCTGTGTCACTGGGTGCGGCAGCAGCCACAGAATCCCCACGTCCTCTCCCTGCTGCAAATCCACGGCCTCGACCACGACCACGTGCCTTACTCACTGACTTCTTCATCTCGGTAGATTGATAAAGAAAGTCAGAAAAGTTAAGGCCTAAGTGTGGTTATTCCTCACAGACTACAGTGAACCCTGCAGACAACTGTTCAGTATCTGTGAAAGGCCCCTTTGTGTACTTCTATAGTGTTTGCAACCAATGTATTGTATACGGATGGAAGCGCGTCACACTAATAGATTAGATTTTTTTCCACTAAAATGGAGCAGCACCAATTAGAGAAAAATGTGAAGGATGAGGCAGTGACACACGCTCAGCAGACTACAACCGGCAGTGGTTGAAGTACAAACTGGAGCGTAATCTGCACTCACAAAATGAAAAGCTCACAGACTACAGTGAACACTGAAACACAACTATTCACTATCTGTGAAAAGCTCCTTTGTGTACTTCTATAGTGTTTGCAACCAATGTATTGTATACGGATGGAAGCGCGTCACACTAATAGATTAGATTTTTTTCCACTAAAATGGAGCAGCACCAATTAGAGAAAAATGTGAAGGATGAGGCAGTGACACACGCTCAGCAGACTACAACCGGCAGTGGTTGAAGTACAAACTGGAGCGTAATCTGCACTCACAAAATGAAAAGCTCACAGACTACAGTGAACACTGAAACACAACTATTCACTATCTGTGAAAAGCTCCTTTGTGTACTTCTATAGTGTTTGCAACCAATGTATTGTATACGGATGGAAGCGCGTCACACTAATAGATTAGATTTTTTTCCACTAAAATGGAGCAGCACCAATTAGAGAAAAATGTGAAGGATGAGGCAGTGACACACGCTCAGCAGACTACAACCGGCAGTGGTTGAAGTACAAACTGGAGCGTAATCTGCACTCACAAAATGAAAAGCTCACAGACTACAGTGAACACTGAAACACAACTATTCACTATCTGTGAAAAGCTCCTTTGTGTACTTCTATAGTGTTTGCAACCAATGTATTGTATACGGATGGAAGCGCGTCACACTAATAGATTAGATTTTTTTCCACTAAAATGGAGCAGCACCAATTAGAGAAAAATGTGAAGGATGAGGCAGTGACACACGCTCAGCAGACTACAACCGGCAGTGGTTGAAGTACAAACTGGAGCGTAATCTGCACTCACAAAATGAAAAGCTCACAGACTACAGTGAACACTGAAACACAACTATTCACTATCTGTGAAAAGCTCCTTTGTGTACTTCTATAGTGTTTGCAACCAATGTATTGTATACGGATGGAAGCGCGTCACACTAATAGATTAGATTTTTTTCCACTAAAATGGAGCAGCACCAATTAGAGAAAAATGTGAAGGATGAGGCAGTGACACACGCTCAGCAGACTACAACCGGCAGTGGTTGAAGTACAAACTGGAGCGTAATCTGCACTCACAAAATGAAAAGCTCACAGACTACAGTGAACACTGAAACACAACTATTCACTATCTGTGAAAAGCTCCTTTGTGTACTTCTATAGTGTTTGCAACCAATGTATTGTATACGGATGGAAGCGCGTCACACTAATAGATTAGATTTTTTTCCACTAAAATGGAGCAGCACCAATTAGAGAAAAATGTGAAGGATGAGGCAGTGACACACGCTCAGCAGACTACAACCGGCAGTGGTTGAAGTACAAACTGGAGCGTAATCTGCACTCACAAAATGAAAAGCTCACAGACTACAGTGAACACTGAAACACAACTATTCACTATCTGTGAAAAGCTCCTTTGTGTACTTCTATAGTGTTTGCAACCAATGTATTGTATACGGATGGAAGCGCGTCACACTAATAGATTAGATTTTTTTCCACTAAAATGGAGCAGCACCAATTAGAGAAAAATGTGAAGGATGAGGCAGTGACACACGCTCAGCAGACTACAACCGGCAGTGGTTGAAGAACTAACTGGAGCGTGATCTGCACTCAAAAAATCAAAACCTCACAGACTGCAGTGAACACTGAAACACAACTGTCCACAATCTGTGAAAAGCTCCTTTCTGTACTTCTATAGTGTTTGCAACCAATGTATTGTATACGGATGGAAGCACGTCACACTAATAGATTTGATTTTTTTCTAATATAATGGAGCTGCACCAATTCCACTAAATAAAATAAAAAAAAAAGAGTCAGTGACACGTGCAGATGCCTACAAACAGCGGTGGATGCAGAGCAAACTGCAGCGTCACCTGCACTGTCACACACACACCTTGCACAGAGCTGTTAAAACAACACTGGCAAAATGAAGCTTTACACAGCGGTTGGTAAACTAGCCTGCCTCAAGCACAGTAGTACACAAAATCGCAATATCTAACTGTCCTCAGAGTGAGCAGAGTAGCGTTCTGTCCCTTACTGAGTTCACAGCACAGTGACGCTAAAATGGCGGCGGCGCCTTTTATAGTGCATTCTGACATCATTTCAGCAGCCAATCACAGCCATGCCATTAGTTAAGATGACCGCAGCATTACAGGATGTGCCCACACTTCGTAGGATTCCTCATTGGCTGACTAAAATCACATTGCCTCTCAAAGAATTATGGGAACTTCCGATTCCGGTATACGATATGGAAAAAGTATCGGAATTAAGTATCGGAATTCCGATAACGCGAATATCGGCCGATACCCGATACTTGCGGTATCGGAATGCTCAACACTACCGCTGTGTACCTTGGATACCAGCTCCCTGAAGCAGGGAGCTGGTAACCAAGGTACACAGCGGGTTTCCAGGCACCGCGCAGCGCCTGGAAACCCGATGTGTACCTTGGTTACCAGCACCCTGCATCAGGGCGCTGGTATCCAAGATACACTGCGGGTAACTAAGCGATGTTACCCGCAGTGTCGCTTGTACTGATCGCTGCCTGAGCTGCCTGTTTGGCAGCTCAGCAGGATCATGTAGCGACACACCAGCGATCCTGATCGTTGTCGGGATGCTGGTGTATCGCTATGTGAGACCCAGCCTTAACTACAGTCACTATCTTCTGTCCTAAATCCTAATCTATGCCTTACCCTATACTTAATCTGCACTATATACTACTCACATTATGCGTAACCCTTACATTACCATATAACCAAACGTGAAAATTCACATTATATTACTTGACTACCTAATACATTTCAAAACCACAGGACATAGTTTACATTTCACATGACTTTATACATATATACAGTATATATACAAAAACACATGACATTATTCACATGGCATGATTGGTGTCTTTAGGAGCAGGAATGCGACAGTATAGGCCACATCCTTAGACTCAACTCACCTCAATCTCTCCAAAACTGAACTTCTTCTGCTCCCGCCGTCTACTAACCTCCCTGAATTTGACATTTCCCTCTCCGTGGGCGGCACCATAATAACACCCCCGCAGCAGGCTTGCTGTCTGGGTGTTATGTTTGACACCAATCTTTCCTTCGCCTCCCATATACAATCTCTTGCCCTCTCTTGCCGCCTACACCTAAAGAACATCTCTAGAATCCGCCCTTTTCTCACTACGGAAAAAACAAAAACCCTCATTGTTGCCCTGATCCACTCCCACCTGGACTACTGCAATGCTCTATTACTTGGCCTCCTCATTACTCGACTATCCCCTCTCCAGTCCATCCTTAATGCAGCAGCCAGGGTCATCCATCTGGCTAATCGGTACTCGGACGCATCCGCTCTTCGCCAGTCCTTACACTGGCTGCCCATTCATTATAGGATCCAATTCAAAGTACTTGTTCTCACCCACAAAGCTCTCCACAGTGCAGCATCACCCTACATCTCCTCCCTCATTTCTATCTATCGGCCTAACCGACTGCTGCGCTCTGCAAACGACTTTCGACTAACCTCTGCACTAATCTGTACCTCACACTCCCGACTCCAAGACTTCTCCCGCGCTGTGCCAATCCTCTAGAATGCTCTACCCCAAGAAATTAGGACTATCCACAATTTGCATGGTTTCAAGCGCTCCCTCAAAACACATTTGTTCAGAGCGGCCTATCACATTCACTAATTAAAGTCATTCTATGTGTAAGTGTGTGTGTGTGTAGCCCATTCACTATCTCCATCAATCCCTCACTCCCTCAAGATGGCTGGACCATCATTGTAAATGCACCATTGTATATACACACCTGTACTTTGTATCTCCCCCACTTTATTGTAGATTGTAAGCTCTCACAAGCAGGGTCGTCTTATTTTGCTTTAATTATTGTATTGTTAACGTTGTTACTTATGACTTGTGTTTTGAAACTGTTAAACTGTAAAGCGCTGCGGAATATGTTGGCGCTATATAAATAAAGATTATTATTCTTATTTTTATTAGACCACATCAGCTCAGAACTGGCAGCAGCCAGTGGACCCAGCTACACCCAGCTACTGTTCAGAGATGTCTGGCTAGAAGTGATCCTTATCAAAGAATTGCAACCAAAAATTCATACCTTTGAAATGGAAACAATGACAAGTGTCTCAAGTATGCATAAAACCTCTTGACTGAGGAGTCAAAATTTAAAATATTTGTATGTAACAAAAGGCAATTTGTTGGTTTTAATGATGGAATGTGGTACAATAATGATTATCTGAAGACAACAATGAAGAATGGTGGAGGATCCTTTTGAGATTTGGTCAAGATCAATATTGTCTACTCTTCAATGCTGAGAAATGCGGGCAAATACTTATCCATCAAGCAGTACCAAGAGGGAGGAGTCTGATTGACCCCAAACATCTAGTTACTGTCATTAAGAACTATCTTCAGCATAAAGAAGAGGAAAGAGTCCTGTAATTAATTAAAGTAATGTACCTCACCTAGTGATTTCAACATCATCATATTCTCAACAAGCTCTTTAATCCACAGTGTTGGAAGCATAAGAAAACAATGTCAGGAGGGAAAACTTCTGGCCTTCCTAATGAGTGTTCTCTTGTATGTGTAATTTTTTTTTCATTTCTCTATTGAAAAGTACAAGGTTAAAAAACTATTGTGATGTTCCTATGAGCGAGCTTAACATTGATGAAGATTTCATTTTATCCTGCTCTCAATGTGAAAAGCACATATTCACAGATAATTAATGTATCACTGCTATTAAAGGTTCAACTAAACTGAAACAAACAATTGGACACAGATCAGTAATCCTTACTGCAGATTCATCCTTTGTATTTTAATGTCAATGCAAAGTTCAGAACAATAACTGTGTCCTACATTGTGGCTCAGATCCGTTCTTCTTTATTGTGATCTGGGCTCAGTTTTTTATGTATTTATATAATCTGTCTGAATACGGCCAAACCAATGTTTAAATGCTTCAATGGCAACTGTGGAGTAATTTATACATGAGAATATTTACACTTCTGTACACAACTGCGATAGTACATTATCTAAGGCTGCTTTCACATTAGCGTCTATGAGCGCAGCGTCTGCGGCACATACGAGCGCATGCGCCATGCGCCCCTATCTTTATAAAGGGGGCGCATGGCCATGGGCCTGTGTGCGTTATTTTGCGCTATCGAACGCATGCGTCGTGTGGGTGTGTGAGACGGGGCCATGAAAATGCAACATGTTGCATTTTTCTTCCGCTGAATTTCTGGTAAAATAACGCAGGAGCACGATTGTGCACGGAATGCGCCTAAAAAAAGCATTACAGTCTATGGGGGCGCATAGCGGCGCACTGACATCCGCACTACAGCGTTACTGTGCGCATGCGCTTTAAGAGTAACAAGTCTCCTGACTGTCTAGACATGTACCTGACCAACCCCCAAACCAAGATAAATAAATATAGGGGGTGGTCATTGCTTCACAATTCTACAGACTCTGGAGAGGACAGAACACCTTTGGGACATGTAAGTATACCAGCTAATGGATGGGTTTTTTTTGGTTTATCCTTGCAGTGTGTAAAATTTTTGCTGTTGTATTTCTTCTTGCAGAATTCATACAACAGGAAGATCATGCCATCAAGCAGTGAGAATTCCCACAATGGACACCCCAGTGAAGTGAGTATATTATCTACTGTTCTTAAATATTCACTGTCACTTCTACACATGTGTCAAATTTTTTGGTTTTCTCCACAGAGCTCTTCAAGTGTTGATGACCCGAAGAAGCAGGCAACTCGGGGCCAAGCAGCAGTGGCAACACGGCGTGTAAGTATTTTTATTTTTATTTATTTTAACTGTTATCTTTCAAACATTAATGTCTTTCTTTCAATTCTAGGTTCCACAACGGGACAAGGAGGAGGAGGTCAATAACGACCTCCTCATCACATCTGTCCATGAGCGCGTTCCATTGAGGGACACCCGTGATCCCCTGAATTCCGACTCAGTGGCTATCCGGCAGCTGTGGAACGAGGTGGCCAAATCGCTGTGGGATGGATGGGACAATGCCTCAGCTAGGGGTCAAAAGGACTTTCGTAAGTGTTGCAACAACGCAACAGTGAAACAGTAAGCCGAGATCACACAACTGTGTTTGATGTGATGAACTCCTGCGAGTTTCTTGCATCACACACATGGTTCTGTGATCCCGGCCAAAAGTGCAATTTGTAACGATGTTTTTTTTCTTTCACAGTGAAGAAAGTCAAAACTAGATGGCGTTCCATGAAGGACCGCTTTAATAGGGACCTGAGGCAGGAAGGCCAGGTTAGAAGCGGTGCTGGGGTAAGGACCAGGAAGTATAAGTACCATCATCTCCTCAGCTTCCTGAGACCGGTCCTTGCACACCGAGTGTAAGTATTTTGATGTTATATTCCATTGTGTTGTGTAACCTTATCTGAATTTTTCTTATCCACAGGAGTTGGCGAATGTACAAATTGAAATTTTTGGATACTAATGTTTTCATTTTACTCTTTTCACAGAACCCATAGTAGCACCATACAACCTGGATCGGCATCAGGAGCGGGCCCTCATGCCACACCATCGGACCAGTCCCAGCCATCCCACAGCGATGCGGTAAGTATGCCTGCAGCACAGTCTGGAGAACTGGCAGCCGGTCCATCTGGTATTCCCCTTTCCCAGTCCTCTGACGCTCCTTTTTTTGGCTCTTCCCACTAGCGGCAGTGGGTCTGGGACAGGCCACTCATGCCCGAGTTTTTACATTTGAGCACGGTCTTCTGGAATTGCTACAAGACGCTGGGTGACACAGTGGAAACTGGTTTGACCAATGTCACCCGACGCCTTGATGCACTGGGGGCCGAGCTCCAGAGACCGGCAAGACATTTTTTTAGTGAAGGGCATGTCGGAAAACCTATCACCGGAACTCCAGCTTACTGTGATGCAGACCTGCAATGCTGCATATGTCAATGCTATGCAGCAGACTCGGTTCATGCAGCTACCACCAGCGGCTGCCTTTCCCACAGTACCACAGCTGTCAAATCTAACCATACCGAGTTCTGTTGCATATCATTGTGCGGCCACCACGACCACAGCCGCCCAACACCACTACACTATGCCGGGTGCTGAGGACCGCCACCACACATTCCCGCTCCTGTGAGTACATCCACCACCACCAGGCTGGCCCACCACACAGAGCAGACACTGGTTCCTGATCCTGCGAAGACATCCACCAGGCCGTCCCAACACACCAATCAGACGCTGGGTCCTGGTCGTGTGAGGACGTCCACCACCAACACCCCGGCCCACCACACCGAGCAGACGCCGGGTACAGTGACGACACCCACCACCAGGCCACAGACAAGCAGCCACAGAGAGCGGAGCCACCGGACCAAAAAAACATAAAAGGAGAACTGTCCATGTGTCTCCACCATCACCTACTCCAACATCACCTCCTCCACCATCAATTCCCACTTTGTCTTTCCCTTCCAATGTTTCACCTCCAAATATCTCCACCTGCAGTATCCCTGATCTACAATCCAGCTTACTTGACACCTCCCCTTCGCCCAACCCAAACCAATCTCCAACTTTACAATCCCCCTTTCCCCATAATTTTCTCCTTTTTAATCATGTTTCATAAACATTTAATAAATGTCCTTTTTGTTTCATCAAGCAATGACTGTTTTTTGAGTCTTTCGTTGCCGGCAACACACCGTGCGCCTTATACACAAAAGGTTGGGAAGAGGGAGCCATGCATACAAAGATGGTAGGGGGAGGCATTTAAACAAGGATGGGAGGGGAAGGCATTTAAACAAGGATGGGAGGGGTAGTCATTCATACAAGGATGGGAGGGGAGAGCCATTTAAACAAGGATGGGATGGGGGTATTCATGCATACAAGGATGGGAGGGTGGAGCCATTTAAACAAGGATGGGAGGGGGAGCCATACATCAAGAAACCACATACATATTCTAGAAATAAAGGTGATAGGTATTTTATTAACAGAATAGGGAGTAATTGGCATGAAACAGGAAAATATAGGATTAAAATTACATCACATTACAAAACCACTAAACCATTTGATCTTGCCATGACAAACGCCCAACATCGGAAACAAAATTGGCCGCAAATCGATCCCTCATTTGTCCAATTTCCACTGTTGTCCTCACAGGCTGTTGCTGGTAATCAGACAATGGGTTAGAAACCGCTTCGTCAAGTTCAACATTGGGTCGCTCTTTAGCCATGATATAGTTGTGGAGAACCACACACGCCTTTACAACCTTATCCACTGTCTCGATTTTAAGATTAATGGATGTTTGCAAAATGCGCCATTTTGAGACCAGGATGCCAAAGGCGCACTCCACAGCTCTTCGGGCCCTGGACAGTCTATAGTTAAAGATCCTTTTAGTATGGTCCAAGTCCCGACTGGAGTAAGGTTTAAGGAGGTTGACACACATCTGAAATGCCTCATCCCCAACCACAACAAACTGCATTGCAGGTCCTTCAGTGTTGGGAAGAGGTTGTGGCTGTGGGAAATTGAAATTATTAAGATATAAGCATTGGCCTATGTCCGAGTCCTTAAATGTTCTTCATTAGCACGTCCAAATGATCCAATGTCCACGGCCACAAAGCTGCAGTCCGCACCTGCAATTGCCATGAGCACTGTTGAAAAATATTTTTTGTAATTGAAGTACTGAGAACCAGTTTTAGACGGTTTGGTAATACGGATCTGTTTGCCATCCACAGCTTCAATACAGTTGGGAAAATCACAAAGTTCCTGGAATTTTACTGCTTTGGCCTTCCATAATTCCGTGGTGGGTAGGGGAAAAAATTCTTCATGAAGAACGTGCCTTAAAGCCCGGAAGGTGTCCGCAACAATCCCAGAAAGTGTAGAAATACCAATCCGGAACTGAAAATGGAGCGATATTAATGACTCTCCGGTAGCAAGGAATCTATTAAACAGATAAATAAAAACCAAAAAAATTATAAGTACATTGCGGAACAATAATTATGACAGGCGTTTGCTTTGAAATATTATGTACCATAGAGTCACCAGCAGACGTTCCTCTGAAGGAATCGCTCTCCGGAGCTGGGTATCCTGCCTGGTGATGGCTATTTCAACACGTTGAAGCAAATACCGGAAACTGTCTTGACACATCCTCGTATACTCGTAATACTTGTCCGGATTGTCATTTAGCTCCGTGAATAAACAGTAGTAAGCTCCAAAGCTCTCCCGGACTTCCACAATAGGGTGTTGCCAAAATCGCCGAAGCCATTTTCTCCGTCTTTCTCTCTTCCGTTCTTAATCACAAGCAACAAAAAAGCAAGAAACAAGCCGAGATCCAAATCAAGATTGCAGTACAAGCTGTCCATTTTCAGATCCATCTTGAGGCAGGATACAGGAGCAAAATGGGAGGATTTAATCTCTGCAAGGGTATATATACAGAAATCCTATGAGACACGCCCACTTTTGTCCCATTGGTGGTGTAGTTATCCTGGAATACCATCTGTCCCCTTTTTTTTTCTTTTCCTAATCATGCGCATAAAAACGCAAACGCATGCAAAAACGCATACAAACGCGTGTAAACGCAGCACTTATAGGCGCATGCGTCGGAAAAAAGGTGCGTTGTCATGCGTTTTTTCACGCGTTTTCTGGTGCGCATGCAATGCTGTGCACACAGACGCTAATGTGAAAGCAGCCTAAAGCAGGACTGAAGACCGGAGATGATCTTATGAAATTTTAATTCACCAGCCTCATCAAAAAAACTAAAAAACTTGTACTTGCAGCCAAACTTAAGTATTGCTAAGCCTTTAGCCCTTCCTTACTGGGCGATTTTCTGTTTTTGCAGTTTCATTTTTTTTTCTCCATTTCTTCCAAGAGGTATAAGAATTTTTCTCTGAAGACTTGTAGAAAAAAAGGTGGGTTAATCACCCAAGGCACAAAACGGATTATTTTTTCTGCTTTTAATTTTCTACCCTCATATCCAAAAATAAGTTATTACACTGCAGACTGAAGTATAGCAATGTTTCGAGTAATGTACCCTTCATCAGGCTTAGAATAGGGTATTTGTGGAATGTCTTTCTTGGAAGAAAAGAAAATGCAACATATTCAGTTTTTACCAGTAAATGAAGGGATGCATTCAATGGGCTGTCTAGGAATCCAAAGAGAGTGTGGAAATTACTATTGCCCATAAGAGAACGAACCCAGTGGTACAACGTGCAGTGGATACAGAGGAATGCAGTGTACTTTTGAGTGACACTGTCTATTTTATCATGTGATGTACTGGAAAGCAGCAAAACAATTCCAAGTGTAGCAAAATATTAAAAACGTCCAATTCTGCAATTTTTTTTTTTGGCTTTTTATTTACAGCATTCAATATACAGTAAAAATGAAATGACCTGACAATATGATTCTAAAGTTAAGAACAATTACGGTGATAGAAATGTGCTTAGTTTTTTTAAAATTGTAATTTTTTTTTGGGAGATTTAACCACTTATTGACAGAGCCATTTTGTAGCCTAATGACCAGGCCAATTTTTACAATTCTGACCACTGTCACTTTATGAGACTACCGTATAACTCTGGAACACTGTAACGGATCCCGCTGATTGTGAGAATGTTTTTTCGTGACATATTGTACTTCATGCTAGTGGTAAAATTTCTTCGATATGACTTGTGTTTATTTATGAAAAAAATGGAAATATGGCGAAAATGTTTAAAATTTTGCAATTTTCAAACTTTACATTTTTATGCCATTAAATCAGAGAGATATGTCACACAAATTACTTAATAAATAACATTTCCCACATGTCTACTTTACATCAGCACAATTTTGGAAACAATTTTTTTTTTGTTAGGAAGTTATAAGGGTTAAAATTTAACCAGCAATTTCTCATTTTTACAACAAAATTTACAAAACCATTTTTTTAGGGACCACATCACATTTAAAGCCACTTTGAGGGATGTACATGGCTGAAAATACCCAAAAGTGACACCATTCTAAAAACTGGACCCCTCAAGATGCTCAAAATCACATTCAAGAAGTTTATTAACCCTTTATGAGCTTCACAGGAACTGAAGCAATGTGTAAGAAAAAAAACTAACATTTAAACTTTTTTGCAAAAAATTTACTTCAGAACCATTTTTTTTTATTTTCAAAAGTGTTAAAAAAGAAAATGAACCACAAAATTTGTAGTGCAATTTCTCCTTAATACACCGATACCCCATATGTGGGGTAAACCACTGTTTCAGCGCACGGCAGAGCTCAGAAGGGAAGGAGCGCCGTTTGACTTTTTCAACACAAAATTGGCGGGAATTGAGATCGGACCCCCTAAGGAACTTATCTAGATGTGTGATGAGCACTTTGAACTCCCAAGTGCTTCACAGAAGTTTATAACGCAGTGCCGTAAAATATAAAATAATCTTCTTTCCACAAAAATGATCTTTTTGCCCTCAATTTTTTATTTTAACAAGGGTAGCAAGAGTAATTGGGCCCCAAAAGTTGTTGTGCAATTTGTCCTGAGTATGCTGATACCCCATATGAGGGGGTAAACCTCTGTTTGGGTACATGTTAGAGCTCGGAATGGAAGGAGCGCCGTTTGACTTTTCAACGCAGAATTGGCTGGAATTGAGATCGGACGCCATGTTGCATTTGGAGAGCCCCTGATGTGCCTAAACAAAGGAAACCCCCACAAGTGACACCATTTGGGAAACTATACCCCCTAAGGAACTTATCTAGCTGTGTGGTGAGCACTTTGAACCCCCAAGTGCTTCACAGAAGTTTATAACGTAGAGCCGTAAAAATAAAAAATCATATTTTTTTCACAAAAGTGATCTTTTGGCCCCCAATTTTTTATTTTAACAAGGATAGCAAGAGAAATTGGACCCTAAAAGTTGTGCAATTTGTCCTGAGTATGCTGATACTCCATATGTGGGGGTAATCCTCTGGGTGCACGGTAGAGCTTGGAAAGGAAGGAGCGCCGCTTGACTTTTTCAACGCAGAATTGGCTGGAATTGAGATTGGGCGCCATGTTGCATTTGCAGAGCCCCTGATGTTCCTAAACAGTGGAAACCCCCCACAAGTGACACCATTTTGGAAACTAGACCCCATAAGGAACTTATCTAGATGTGTGGTGAGCATTTTGAACTCTCAAGTTCTTCAAAGAGGATTCAAAAAGATATAAATAAACTAGAGCAGTGGGCAGCAACTAACAGATTGGTTTTTAACAGGGAAAAATGCAAAGTACTACATCTGGGCAATAAAAATGAAAAAAGCATATACAAAATGGGAGGAATAGGGCTAAGTAACAGCACATGTGAAAAAGACTTGGGTATACTAATAGATCACAGTCTGGTCACGAGTCAACAGTGTGATGCAGCAGCAAAAAAGGCAAATACAATTTTAGGATGTATTAACAGAAGCATACAGTCTAGATCATGTGAAGTCATTATTGCCCTCTACTCCTCTTTGGTCAGATCTCATCTGGAATACTGTGTCCAGTTTTGGGCACCACATTTTAAAAAAGACATCAACAAACTGGAGCAAGTTCAGAGAAGAGCGACTAGATTGGTGACTGGTCTGCAAACCATAACAGTAAATCAAAAAACGGCGCCTCAGTCAGTGGTGAAAAGCAAATCTTACATTTATTCTGCCTCCTGTGGCGACGTTTCGGTCCGAAGACCTTTTTCAAGCAAACCATGTCCTATGAGGAACGGTTGCAGGATTTGGGAATGTTTAGCTTGCAAAAGAGAAAAATGAGAGGAGACTTAATAGCTGTATACAAATATCTCAAGGGCTGTCACATTGTAGAAGGATGATCTTTATTCTCATTTTCACAATTAAAGACTAGAAGCAATGGGATGAAACTGAATGGGAGGAGACACAGATTAGATATTAGAAAAAACTTTTTGACAGGGTGATCAGTGAGTGGAACAGGCTGTCACGAGAGGTGGTGAGTTCTCCTTTAATCGAAGTCTTCAAACAGAGGCTGGACCGATATCTGTCTGGGATGAATTAGTGAATCCTGCTTTGAGCAGGGGGTTGGACCAGATGGCCCAGGAGGTCCCTTCCAACTCTACCATTCTATGATTCTATGATTCACAGAAGTTTATAACGTAGAGCCCTAAAAATAAAAAAATCATATTTTTTTCACAAAAGTAATCCTTTTTCCCCCAATTTTTTATTTTAACAAGTGTAGCAAGAGGAATTGGACCCCAAAGTTGTTGTGCAATTTGTCCTGAGTATGCTGATGCCCCATATGTGGGGATAAACCTCTGTTTGGGTGCACGGTAGAGCTCGGAAAGGAAGGAGCACCATTTGACTTTTAATCTCAAAATTGTGAGAGTGGATGCCATGTCGGGTTTGGACATGTGCCTAAACAGCAGAAACCCCCCCAAAACTGACCCCATTTTGGAAACTTCACCCCTCAAAGATTTTATCCAGGGGTATATTGAGCAATTTTAACCCACAGGTACGACACAGAATTTGATAACATTAGGTCGTCATATTGAAAAAGTTCATTTTTTACATAAAAATCTTGTTTTAGACCTGAATTTCTCACTTTTGTCAGAGATTACACCAAAAAGTGGACCCCACAATTTGTTACCCACTTTCTATGAGCGTGGCGATATCCCATATATAGTCAAAAAATATGTAGACGTCATTACTGTCATTCCACTTCACTGCAAGAAGTTGGTCACTTGCGAGTGAGAATGACGCCCCCTTCTCCAAACCTCTGGACACCAACTGTGACGGAAACCCCACTCTGTTTTTCCTGACTGTCCCACAGGCCCCTGTATTTGCAGCATGGAGGGATTTATATAGGGGGATGCTGGTGTAGTAGTTGTCGGTATACACGTGGTACCCTTGATTTAGAAAGGGCGTCATTAGCTCCCAGACAATTTTGCCTGGGATGCCAATTGTTTGGGGGCAGTTTGGGGAGTTTATTTGGCAGTCCCTACCTTCCTAAATTAGGAAGGTGGAAGTGTACCCTGATGAGGTCTCACAAGTTTTGTATAGTTTGATTCTGTATTTGGCATGCTTGGAGGGGATAAATTGGCGGAATGACAGACAGCCCTTGTAGCTCATCAAGGACTCGTTGACTGCCAAATTTTTCTCTTGGGTATAGATATTTAGAAATTAAGTTTGTAGGAGGGAAATTAGGGGTCTCAATTTATTTAGCCGATCATAATTGGCGCCAGTGTTTGGGGGGCTTGGGAATTGTCACTGAAGTGGAGCAATCTCATTGGGGCTTTGTAACGGACTCGGGACATGATGGCTGCAAATACAGGGGTGCTATGGACAGCTTTGCTGCTCAGTAAGAGCACAATGTGATTTTTTTTTACTATACCCATATTCAGGGTAAGGCCTAAATTTTTTTTTATTTCGGGGACATTTGTGGGTATCCAGGAACGGAAATGAAAGGCAGTAGGTTTTTGGGAAATTTATTGTCGGGCATATAGGTTTGCTTGGTGGACGATTAATTCTAGGACTTCGGGGCTAATGAAAATTTGGAAAAAATCAATGGGGGTAAAATTGGCGACATCTACTCTTATTCCAGGGACAGCAGAAAAAGGGGGAATTTGAGGGGAAAATGAGGTGTCATTATACCACAGCAATGGGGTGGACTACAGTACTTGGTCCTGCCTCTGAAGCTTCAGCAGTGACGACCGACTCCGCTACCATCGGGCTGGGGGAAGAGTCATCGTCACTGTCTGAAAGCTGCTTAGCTTCAGAGGCAGATTCTGTTTCACTGCCAGAGCTGCCGGAGCAAAGCAGGCTGTAAGCTTGCTCCACGCTGAAATAAATTTTATTTATTTCCCTGCCTAATTTGCCTAATGAAATACTAACCATAATCTAACTCTAGTATTTTTCTCCTCCTAACCCTGACCCTAATATGTGTAACCCTAACCCTAACACGTGTAACCCTAACCGCAAAAAATTATTTAAAAAAAATTATTAAAAAATTATATATTTTTTAATCCCCTGACAATAGGGATAGAGATGCCGGGATTACGGAGTACGGGGGTGGGTAATTTTATAGATGTGGAAATACCACATATATGTATTTTTTTATTTCTTAGTTTGAAATTGTGTTTTTTTTTTCAGATTTTAAATTTTTTTTTTTTACTTTTCATAGTGTTCTGTAGTCCCTTTAGGTGTCATGGGTGCAGCGCCACGAGGATCGTCGCGATTGCACATTCTGACTTCTCGCAGCTGAGTTGCTGTTACTTTGTGTTTGGTGGTGAGGGAGTTAATTTTACCTAGCTCTTTGCTAAGACTAGGTCCAGCCTCGCCCGGCTGCTTTTGATTATGTTCTAATTAGTTTCCTTTATATAGCTGCCAGTCTGCTGGTTAGATGCCGGTGAAAGCATTCATACAGACTGCAGTTAGGATCGGTTCTGAGAAGACTTAAGCTAAGAGTTCCTATGTTGTTTCTCCTCTCCTTGCTTATAGTTTATCTCCTAGACCTTTGGTGTTCCCTCTGTTTTTATATGTTGTATGAAAGACAGTATTTACTTTATCCCCTGTCTGTCTCGTTTGTCTATACTGTTTGTTTACCTTTACCTGTCCATTCCCTATGGTGGTAATCAGGGTCCTTCTAAGGACTAGATTACAGTGGTCAGGGATTTATAGGAGACAGGGTTTACGCTGGTGGCCTGGACCTCTGTACCATTAACAGTACCTCCAGGTAGAGGGACTAGTCAGGACCCCAGTTTAGGGTCAGCATAGACCCCGGTCCACCTCTAGCCAGAGACAGCGTGAAAAGGATTCAGTATTGACCCACAGGATATTATGTCAGGTAATACTATGCTATATATACATGTTAATGTTATCTATTTATATGTTATATAGAATGTTGTCCCACTTGCTAGATTACTGACATTATATATTTATACATCTGCTAGACAGCGTGACATTTTCACCGGCCATACTAAAGATTCTCCCCAGCTACCATGGATCCAGTGGCCCAGATTGCCCTGCAGTTGCAGAAGTTGTCCTTGGAGCTTGCGGACATTAAGTCCAAGGTTTTGTTCCCCCCGGAGCAAACCAGGTCTGAACCTAAGGTTGCTCTCCCAGACAGGTTCACGGGTGGGCGGGACAAATTTTTTACCTTCCGGGAGGCATGTAAATTATACTTTCGGCTGCGGCCTCGGTCATCGGGGAGTGAAGAGCAGAGGGTGGGAATTGTCATCTCGCTCTTACAAGGGGACCCTCAATCCTGGGCGTTCTCTCTTCCCCCGGGTTCCCCGGCCCTCCAGTCAGTAGATCGATTTTTTGCTGCCCTGGGTCTGGTGTATGATGACCCGGATCGGGTCTCCCTTGCTGAAACGAAGGAACGTAGGATACAGCAGGGAGATCGTCCGGCAGAGGAATTTTCTTCTGAGTTCCGTAGATGGGCCACAGATACTCAGTGGAATGACCCAGCTCTTAGGAGCCAGTTTTGTCAAGGGTTGTCTGACAAATTAAAAGATGTTTTGGCTCAGTATGATTCTCCTCCGTCACTGGAGGCTGCTATGGCCCTTGCTATTCGTATTGATAGACGGCTTCGGGGGAGGTGCGAGGTAACTCCGCCCCCTGTTATGACTCCACCCACTACTAAAGTCCCTTTTATTGAGGTTCCCCTGGCCTGTTCTGAGGAACCTATGCAGTTGGGAGGGACATCATTTTGTAGGAGGGAATCAGCGGTGCGCCGCAAGACAAGAAGGTGTTTCTTCTGCGGAAGAGAGGGACATTTTGTTGGGGGGTGTCCCTTCCGTGCCTCATTGAGCAAAAAAGTCACCGAAAAACTGTTAATCCCAGGTTGTGTAGTGGACGACAACCTGGGAGTAGGTATTTCGTCCCCAGGTCCGTCTCAATTTCTCGTGCCTGCGGAGGTGATGGTTGGTGCGAGAGTTGAGAGGATTTCTGTTCTTCTTGATAGTGGGTCTGGGGCTAATATGGTGGACGCTCGGTTTGCCCAGGTGCAAGGTATGCAACTGAGTGTATTGGCCAAACCGATCCCTATACTTTCTATTGACGCCAGACCTCTCGGTCAAGGTAGCTTTGTACAAGCTGTTCATAACATAGACCTTCGAGTAGGGGCAATACATAAAGAACAGTTGTCTTGTTATGTGTTGGAGGATCTTCCTACTCCTATTGTGTTGGGACTTCCCTGGTTGGCTAAACATAACCCAGTGATTGATTGGCAATCCAGAAAGATAAGCCAGTGGGGTGAATTTTGCAAGAATAACTGCATGAAAACGGTCATCGGTGCGGTCATGCCTAGGACTTTGCCTCCTTTTCTGGAGGACTTTGGGGAGATGTTCTCAGAGTAGGGGTGTCAAAAGTTACGTCCTCATCGCACATATGACTGCTCAATAAAATTGCTTCCTGATGCCTTATCTCGTAGTTTCCCAGGGGCTGGAAAGACGGATGACCCGGTTCCTATCCTTCAGGAAGGAGTGCTGAATGGTCTGAGTGCTATGGGGAACTGTTTCAAGCGGAGGTCTGATAGGAGGAGAGTGTCTGGTCCGGACCTAGGTGTGAACGATCTGGTGTGGTTGTCTACCAGGAATATAAAACGCAAAGTTCCCTCCTGGAAACTGGGTCCCAGGTTCATCGGTCCATACAGGATCAGTTCTATAATTAATCCTGTGGCATTTCGTCTGGACCTCCCTCCTACGTTTAAAATCCATAATGTATTCCACAAATCGTTGCTTAAGAGGTACGTGGCGCCAGTTATACCGTCACTTCTACCTCCTCCTCCAGTGGTGGTCAATGGTAACTTAGAATTTCAAGTGTTGAAGATCATTGACTCACGTCTGAATCGCCGGTCCCTTCAGTATTTGGTTCATTGGAAGGGATATGGTCCTGAGGAGAGGACGTGGGTCCCTGCGTCGGAGGTTAACGCAGATCGATTGGTTCGGACCTTCCACACAACTTACCCAGGCAGACCTGGCCCTGAGGGTCCGGAGGCCCCTCGTAGAAGGGGGGGTACTGTCATGGGTGCATCGCCACGAGGATCGTCGCGATTGCACATTCTGACTTCTCGCAGCTGAGTTACTGTTACTTTGTGTTTGGTGGTGAGGGAGTTAATTTTACCTAGCTCTTTGCTAAGACTAGGTCCAGCCTCGCCCGGCTGCTTTTGATTATGTTCTAATTAGTTTCCTTTATATAGCTGCCAGTCTGCTGGTTAGATGCCGGTGAAAGCATTCATACAGACTGCAGTTAGGATCGGTTCTGAGAAGACTTAAGCTAAGAGTTCCTATGTTGTTTCTCCTCTCCTTGCTTATAGTTTATCTCCTAGACCTTTGGTGTTCCCTCTGTTTTTATATGTTGTATGAAAGACAGTATTTACTTTATCCCCTGTCTGTCTCGTTTGTCTATACTGTTTGTTTACCTTTACCTGTCCATTCCCTATGGTGGTAATCAGGGTCCTTCTAAGGACTAGATTACAGTGGTCAGGGATTTATAGGAGACAGGGTTTACGCTGGTGGCCTGGACCTCTGTACCATTAACAGTACCTCCAGGTAGAGGGACTAGTCAGGACCCCAGTTTAGGGTCAGCATAGACCCCGGTCCACCTCTAGCCAGAGACAGCGTGAAAAGGATTCAGTATTGACCCACAGGATATTATGTCAGGTAATACTATGCTATATATACATGTTAATGTTATCTATTTATATGTTATATAGAATGTTGTCCCACTTGCTAGATTACTGACATTATATATTTATACATCTGCTAGACAGCGTGACATTAGGGACTTGAACCTGCAGTTGTTTGATCACTTTTGCTTACTGTTAGGGTCTGCTGATCGCACTGAATATAAATTAGAGAAAGGTGCGATCGTGACCCGGGTCCTTCGTGCGGAGATGAAGGTACCGCAGCTAGTGTACAAAGGCGGACGCTTGTGGCGAGCGATCCTGAGTTCTCACGGGGTTAAACGACACCCGGTGTGAACTAAGGCTTAATGGCAAGTTCTGTTGCTTCACAGAGCGGCAGAAAATAAAATAGAATACTGAACGCTGTATCCTGTTAAATGTCACAGGGATGCAGCAGGTAGATGCTAGTTGGGGTCCCTAATACTCACCCCCCACTATGCTGGTTATTGAGCCTGCCCTGTCACACGGTCTGTGAAACTTGCACATGCGAGGACTTCGCCCGGTGCAGGTGCTAGGCTCAAGCGGGAGTTCCCACCCTACACTGCCTGACGGAAAACACACTCGCAGTGCCAGTAGAAGCACATGTGCATACAGGGTGATAACTGTTCCACCAACACTCAAACACAAATAAAAGTGATCTTAGCGCACCGACGGGCGCCACAAAGATCCTTTTATAGACTGCGCCTAAGTACAGTCAGACAGGACCAATCGGGAGCCGGCACAGGACCTGAGCGGCTGACGACAGACCACCAATGAGAGGTCGCCACCTCACGAGCATGCTCAGTAGGGCGATTCCTGGACTTAGCCTCAGGAACATCTGCTCGTCGCTGCCTATAGCGAATTACTATGGCAGTAGCTGGAGAACCAGCTGTAGCAAAGCGCACAGCACGAGTCTGAGCAAGACGCTGAGACCGACGTCCTTGCTGTGCAGGCTTCACTGTGGTCAAAGATGAATGGGAGACCTCAGAGGTAGACAAGGCTTGGGATCCACCCTGTGCAGAGGGAGAATCCTGATGCCTAACACTTTATACAGCAATATCATATTATTGTTGGGTATAGCGAAAATCACATTCTCATATGAACATCGTCCAGAGGCTGGCTATCATAGAAATTACTGGATAGAACAACATGGCACTCACCAAAAATGAGAAAAAGGTGCACAAGTCGGGTATCCAACCCACTTAAACTAGACCAGAAAAATACTTGGCACTCAAATTGGGGAAAATCAGAAAATTCCTTTTATTTTGCATCGGGACAAACTGTATATTGAACGTTTTCGGTCCACAATAGGACCTTCATTAGAATTTTTTACAAAAGGTCACTGGGAAATACATAGACAAAAGAAAATAATTTATACTCGTGTGATTAGATGCAAATTTACAAGTGTCACATAGAGATAAAACAATTCATGTACATAAAAAGTTTATCATCAGCAGAAGACGGATAGGAAGGTAGTGGCTGTGGAGATTTCAAAGTTGGGTGAACAATGCATACTAGTGATTCCCAAGCTGGATAGGTAGTCAAGGAATGTAGAGCTGTGATAAGACTCCAAATGAGCTCAATGGAGTATATGCAGGATTCAGTAAAGGATACTGTCAAGGTAAAATATACTTTCCTACTTTATACACACATATATATATATATATGCTTACATGTGCTTTGCCACCATTTTGTGTTCTGCATCCATTTTGAAACATAAATTTTCCTTGTCGAGTGAAACCAGATATATCAAATATAACAATGCTTCAGCTAAGATTGCACCAGCATCAACCTACACCCACATCTGTTTCCTCTGAGGAAATGTCAAGACGTCTGGGCCAGACCACATCAAGGAGTCTTACAAGGCTGAACTTTAATATGAAATATCACACTTATTGAGTGTTACATAGATGTAGAACTGAGCCCACGCAGCTATATTTTCCTGCAGATACAGCCTGTTAGAACAAGACGTAATTAATCAGGGATGGTAGGTGCTAGACATAAACAGTTTGCCCATGATTGCAATTGCAAAGGACAATTATAATATGCCCAATGTTTAATGTCATATGTCCATTTCTATATTCTTATATTTTCTTATATATATATATATATATATATATATGCTTGTGTGCTTTGCCTCTATTCTGTGCTCTGAAGACAAGTCATATCGAAACTTAGTTCAAAGATAGCACCAGTATCCGCCAACATCTGCTCCTGAGACATTGACCCAGATCAACACCTACTTCTGAGAGACAAAGTTGGATCAAGCCGTTGATGACGACCACAATGACATTTAACAATTGAAGACGACATCAACATCTGTCTGGAGACATGGGCCAATCAGGGCTGGCCGGATATTAGATGAATATAGCTTACCCCACATGGGTCATCCTGTTTGTTATGTCTATATAATCCCGTGTATGCTAATAAAGACAGGACATTGCTGAGATCGGTGCCACTAGTACCATTCTTGAGCGTGCTCTAAGTTTGAACCAGCCTTGTGTCTGACTCATACTTTGATTGGTCGACCCATGCTCTTAATCTAATCTGGAGTGACTGGAGGACGAGTGTTTGACGAGACGACCCCGTCAATTGGCGCCCAACGTGGGGCGTGGCCAACGGCTCGCTGCCCGCCAGACCCGTCCAAGGACTTCCGGTGGTGCCCGCGGTGACTGACTTCGAGGACTGCAGCCTCCAGAACACGGTAAGTTGAGATCATATATCCTGTATATGTGTCCCACTTGCCTGTGTCTCAGTCACTGTGAGGTCCTATTGTGACTGTCTATTTGGGTCTGAGTGGGTGACCGGTCGAGTGGTGAGACCGCGAGCAATCCTACGCCACGTCCCGAACCAGCACTGTCAGAACGAGTGATGTCGCGTGCCTGCGCGTACTCGTGTGCACCACTTCCTCCTCCTCCGGTCACTGTACTCTGTTCTAGATAGTTGCCTCCCGTGACAGTTTGAAAGTGTCCAAATTTCTAGTATCTTGTAGAGAATTGTGGTAGGGGTGCGCATAACCAAATTTCCTTAGGAGACGAATTGAGGAGGGCTCTTCGTCTGAGAAAGTGACAAATAGAGGAGGACTCTTTGTCTAACCTGGGAAGTCTCATTAGGAGAAGCCCAGGTGTCAGCATATCGAGGGGGACTCTGTGCTGTGTAGAGTGTCACGGTGAACTGTGCTGTAAAGTCACCATCCACAGTTAGGGAAGGGACAAATAGAGGAGGACTCTTTGTCTTGTCAGTGTATCGAGGGGGACTCTGCATTGACGGGTGGTGACCTGCAAGTGACGCCGGTGGTCTGAGTCGCGACAGATCATTGCACTCTGTTAATATCATGATGCGCATGTTTAAATCAGAAAAACCCCACAAGTTAGAGGGTGGTGCTTTGGGAGTTGGTGAGATTGTTTCAGTCACGGGATGGCAAGAAGGCTGTTAAAAAAATGTGAGGAGTTTATACAAAATGATGGGCCTACCCAGTACAGGGAGGCTTCAGCCTTCAGTGTGGAAAGATTTTGTAAGTCAGAAGAAAGGAATGTTAAGTGATCAGGGACTCCTGCACCAAGCACAAGCACATCTCAGAGTAGCAAATGATTTGAAAGTTTAAGGCTGGAGAGAGGTAGACGGTGCAGGAGGTTCAGAAAATGCTGAGCCTTTGTTTGGATATATAAAATGTTCAGAATGTGACCTTGTTGATGTAATAAAAATGGCTGTCAGCCCCATAATGCCCGTCACTGTACCCAGTGCGCCCCAGCCACCGCCCTATAATGGTGCCGACACCAAATCACCGGAAGGGTGGGTGTGCCGTGTGTGTAGTGAACAGAACCCGCCTGGGCGGAGTCCTGTCGTGTTTGTGGGGCTCCCCGCCCCTGGCCCTCACCAGGAAATGCCCCTCCCACTACACCCAGCAGCCATCTTGGGACACCCACTTCCTCTAGCAGCCATCTTGGCACACCCGTAAATGGTCCCTCCCCTTCCTCCAGCGGCCATCTTGCTGCACCTGGCAGCCATCTTGGGACACCCGGAAACAGCCAACACCCCACTTCCTCTGGCAGCCATCTTGGGACACCCGGAACCACCTAGTCAGGCCTATATCCCCTCCTGACGCCTTCCGGCACCTACTACCAACCACCCGGACAGCCGGAAAAGATTCTAGTCCCCGTCGCTGAGGCCCCTGTCTCAGGGCTTGGTCCTTCAGCCCCTGCCTCTGTTCCTGATCCGGAAGCTACTGCACTACCTCTGTTCCCAGTGGGTGCCCCTCCCAAGATAGGAGAAATTAGGCATCAGGAGCTGTCAGAAATTAATGATAAAGTAGTAAAATTTGTGATTGCTTTGTCTAAAGAATTGACTAACACCCACTCTACAGTGTCTGCTTCTCTCCCAGAATCTACAGGTGACACGGTGCACAACTTCTCGCCTGGTGGCCTTGTGTACGTGAAAAAGTTTGTGAGAAGAGACTGTCTTCAGCCCAGATTCGAGGGTCCCTACACTGTGGTCCTGACCACTCCTACTGCCCTGAAGCTTGAGGGCAAGAACACCTGGATTCACGCCTCCCACTGTAAAAAGGATAAGACTAGTTAGCAGTCATGAAGTTTCTGATATACATATCCTTTTGGGCTGCATCCTGA
Source organism: Oophaga sylvatica (assembly GCA_033576555.1). NCBI lineage: Eukaryota > Metazoa > Chordata > Amphibia > Anura > Dendrobatidae > Oophaga > Oophaga sylvatica. The sequence goes on from JARQOD010000001.1 coordinate 870,914,134, forward strand.
TCTCCAGTAGTGCCAGCATGCCCACCTTCGGGGTTAACTTCTGGGTTAATACTACAACCCCTGTGGTTATCTTTATTCAACTGTGATAGAAATGATTTCAAGGGGCACAACATGATTTAGTGCAGGGAAAGAGAGGAGCAAGGATACATGCTGTAGGTACTCGTCCTGCAAACAACAGGGAGGGGAGATGTGTGCCAGGAGGTGGACAGAAGTTGTGCCGCGGGTGCAGGAGACCAGGACATTTCAGGAGAGATTGTAGAAACTGGTAGCAAGGGGTGTTTTAGTTAAAACCTAGCCCCCACCTTCGGCATCTCTGCAGCTAGGTTCCTTATCAGTAGCCTTGACAGTAAAAATTCCAATTTCAGCTTCCCCCTTCAACTACCATTCACCCTGTATCTCCATGAACAGCAGGGACACACGGCAGGAGTATTGACTCAGTTATATGGTGACAATCAAAGGCCAGTAGCCTATTTCAGTGGAAGACTAGATGCAGTGGCTAGAGGTGCCCCGTCCTGTGTACGGGCAGTACATGCTGTAGGGCTATTGTTCCACAAATCGTCAGACATCGTGCTTGATCATCCACTGACAGTACTTACACCTCATGATGTATACACCATACTGAACCAAGTGCAACTGGCACACCTTTCAGCTGCACGTCATCTTCGATTGCAATGTGCACTTTTAATGCCTTCAAATGTTTCTTTGCAGAGATGTACCACACTTAATCCTGCCACATTGTTGCCTCTCTCGGATCTAGGGGGGAGGTCAGGTATGGTATTGTACAAAGAAGATCCAAGAGAGGAGATTCCTTATGATTGTGTTCAGCTTATGGCACAGGAAACAGCAGGCCTACCCACAGTGTTTGAAACTGAAAGACTTAATGTTGATTTTGAATCTTTTGTAGATGGATCTCGCCACCAAGATGACTCAGGTACCTTCCACACCAGGTATGCCATCGTCTCCCTGAATGCAGTAATCAAAGCAGAACCAATGCTCCCATATCAGTCGGCCCAGGAGGCTGAATTTAAGGCTCTGACCGAGGCCTGTAAGATAGTTGAAGGTAGAATTGTTAACATCTACACAGATTCTAGATATGCATTCGGTATAGCTCATGATTTTGGTCCAATTTGGAAGTCTAGAGGATTCCTGACGGCAGCAGGACATCCCATTAAAAATGCTGACGCAGTCCAGCAGTTAATTGATGCATTACAATTACCAAAAGAAGTAGCTGTCATAAAAGTTAAAGCACATACCAGATGCACTGATCAGGTGAGTAAAGGAAACGCAATGGCCGATGCAGCAGCAAAAACAGCAGCCAGTAGACCACTCCAAGGGGTAACGATGCACCAGGTAAGCGCTCCCAAAAATCCCTTTGTGTCGGAGGATGCCTTATCCCAGATGCAGGCTCAGGTGCGCCAGGAGGAAGTAGAAAAGTGGGAAAAAGAAGGTGCGTGTCTGAATGCAGCAACTGGGGTATGGGGAAGAGGGATGCGTCGATGCCTTCCAAGGGCGTTGTACCCTGCGGTTGCCCAGATGTTACATGGGCCAACCCACCAGTCCAAAACTGTTGTAATGAGCGTGATGCAGAAGCATTGGGTGGCACCAGGCTTTCCCACCTGTATAGAAGGTTTGATCCAGGGATGCATGGTATGTGCTACACATAATCAGGGAAGGGTAGTCAAGACACCACCCAAACACGCCCCTCGGCCCCTCTATCCTTTCCAGAGACTGCAAATTGATTATATTCAGCTGCCAAAATCAGGATCATGGGAGTACGTGTTGGTGTGTTTTGATTTATTCTCAGGTTGGCCGGAGGCTTTCCCGATTGCCAAGGCTACGGCTGCGGCAACCGCAAAGAAGCTGCTTGCGGAGGTGGTGTGCAGGTATGGAGTACCAGAGGTGATCGAAAGTGACAGAGGTACACATTTCACAGGTGAAATAATGAATGAAGTTTTGAAAGCTCTGGGAATTCAACAAGTTTTCCACACCCCATATCATCCACAAAGCAGTGGAAAAATAGAAAGACTAAATGGGACATTGAAGTTAAAAAAAATCCAAAAGTCCATGGCTGAAACAGGGAAATCTTGGCCTGAATGTCTACCATTAGCCCTATATTCAGTAAGGTACACTCCAAATAGGAAAACTGGACTTTCTCCGTATGAAGTACTATTTGGCAAAGTGCCTAGTTTAGGATGTTTCTTTCCCCAAGCACTGGAAATGAGTGACCATGTATTAAGCTCATATGTAAGGGATTTGCATAAAAGACTCAAGAAAGTACATGATAATGTCTTCAGTTCTCTTCCAGATCCAAACCAGGATCCTGGGAGTCACAGCCTGCAGCCCGGAGACTGGGTAGTCATTAAAAGACACGTGAGAGAGAGTCTGGATCCGAGATTTGACAGACCTTTCCAAGTTCTACTGACGACAAATACCGCAGTCAAGCTACAAGGCAAGGAAACTTGGATCCACGCATCGCCTTGTAAGAAGATCCTTGGAGAAGCCTCCAGAAGAGGAATGATGCTACTAATGACATTTGCTTGCATCCTTGCAGTAACGGATGCTTGGAACAGACTTAGCCGTGTAGATGATGATGATAACAGGTTCATTAGACATCACTTAGCTTTAGTGGATGGTGCATGATGAGTAATATTTCAAAGTTTATAGATTTGGCACACCGATTAGTATTACAGTATTCAGCTCTGTGTTGTGTGGTACCCATATATAGGAAAGCTGTAACCAATGCAACCGACCCTTCAGGTATTTTCCTTTATCAAGAAGAGATGTATATGAATGTAGGGGATATGGAACAATATACCCCGCCTGATCCTCTTGGCAAAACCCTCTATGACGCGATACAATCAAAAGAGTTAGTTTAGGGACAGATGGGAGAACTCCATGTGTTAACCAACATAGGGACTCAGCTGCCTGGGGGCGTCCCATAAGGGGGCAGTCTCTGAGGTAGCTGGGTGAAGAAATCCACCTCCCCTCTCCCCACACATGGACAGTCTCAAAGGTCACCTCGCCAAGGGAAAATTTAGTGTTTAGGGGGGATTGTCAAGGTAAAATATACTTTCCTACTTTATACACACATATATATATATATGCTTACATGTGCTTTGCCACCATTTTGTGTTCTGCATCCATTTTGAAACATAAATTTTCCTTGTCGAGTGAAACCAGATATATCAAATATAACAATGCTTCAGTTAAGATTGCACCAGCATCAACCTACACCCACATCTGTTTCCTCTGAGGAAATGTCAAGACGTCTGGGCCAGACCACATCAAGGAGTCTTACAAGGCTGAACTTTAATATGAAATATCACACTTATTGAGTGTTACATAGATGTAGAACTGAGCCCACGCAGCTATATTTCCCTGCAGATACAGCCTGTTAGAACAAGACGTAATTAATCAGGGATGGTAGGTGCTAGACATAAACAGTTTGCCCATGATTGCAATTGCAAAGGACAATTATAATATGCCCAATGTTTAATGTCATATGTCCATTTCTATATTCTTATAATTTTCTTATATATATATATATATATATATATATATATATGCTTGTGTGCTTTGCCTCTATTCTGTGCTCTGAAGACAAGTCATATCGAAACTTAGTTCAAAGATAGCACCAGTATCCGCCAACATCTGCTCCTGAGACATTGACCCAGATCAACACCTACTTCTGAGAGACAAAGTTGGATCAAGCCGTTGATGACGACCACAATGACATTTAACAATTGAAGACGACATCAACATCTGTCTGGAGACATGGGCCAATCAGGGCTGGCCGGATATTAGATGAATATAGCTTACCCCACGTGGGTCATCCTGTTTGTTATGTCTATATAATCCCGTGTATGCTAATAAAGACAGGACATTGCTGAGATCGGTGCCACTAGTACCATTCTTGAGCGTGCTCTAAGTTTGAACCAGCCTTGTGTCTGACTCATACTTTGATTGGTCGACCCATGCTCTTAATCTAATCTGGAGTGACTGGAGGACGAGTGTTTGACGAGACGACCCCGTCAATACCATCTCTAGGTTCTATTTCTGATAAGCAACAAGCTATATCCATGAAAAAAGGTATCAAAGGGATCATTGTGCTGAAAGGGTAAAAAAAGAACATATAAAAACATAATAGAGAAAGACATCTTATTAGGAAATACCTGGGGTATAATCCAATGCAAAGGAGGTCAAAGTAACCCACAGTTTGTCAAACTAGGAGACAAAAAGGTAAGTATAGCAATGTGGAAAAAGAGCGGGGTTACAAGGAGAAATTAAGAACCAGAAGTTCTAACAGTTCTAGTATGTGACAAATGGACTAAGGTGGTTACCTGGATGCGCTGGAAATCTGTATGTAAAGCACTACATTTAATGGACAGGAGTCCTACAGCAGCGAGTGAGAACTGGAAATAAAATGTAGGTACATTGTAAAAATGACTCTCAACTAAGCACAAGGAGTAACCTGCGTTTACGGGCACATTTCTCAAAAAAAAAACCCTGTCTTGCACCATCAGTCAGTACTTCCCTGGCTTGACTTGAGCTCCATAACCTGGGCCTTAGGGCCAAGACTTGTTTATGCCCCCGAAGTATAACCCTCCTATTGAAACCTTTGTGGCTCTAGTTGATAGGGACATCCATTAGCTTATCCATAATTTCAGTTTGGGCAAATTACACTATCATGCCAACCTTACATCATCTGAAAAAACATCTCTTGATCTGTTAACCAGGGATCAGTCTTTGGTAATCAAACCTTCTGATAAGGGTGGCGCAACGGTCATCATGGACAAGACGGATTATATGGAGGAAGTTCTCCGTCAACTGAGTGATACGAATGTCTATCGTGTAATCACACATAATCCTTTGAACCAACTAGTGGCCAAGATCACACCTATCTTGGACTATCACTTGCAGACAGGTACTATCGATAAAAAACTTAGGGATTTTCTCCAAAAATCTGACCCCATAATGCCCGTCTTTTACGTCCTACCCAAAATACACAAGAGGCTCCATAAACCACTAGGGAGACCTATTGTGTCACTTACGGATTCGGTTCTATCACCCTTATCAATAGTCCTGGAAAAAATTTTGAACCCACATGTAAAAAAATACCAAGTCTTTCTTGTTGGACACCAATGCATTCATACAACTCATCAAATCTTTAGGCTCCCCCTCAGCCTCTGCCCTTTTGGTCACATGGGATGTACAAAGCCTCTATACATCCATCACTCACGAAAAGGGTATGATGGCTACAGACAGACTTTTACAGAAGGCAGGTGTCAATCCTAACATCCGGCATTTCTGCACCGACATGTTGGAGTTGGTCCTCAAAGACAACTACTTCATGTTTGAAGACACGTTTTATGTCCAATTACAGGGCACCGCCATGGGCTCGAATGTGGCGCCTCCTTTCGCCATTGCCTGTATGGGGTTTTTTGAAGAGGACTTTATCTTCACTCACCCTCTGTTTCTCACTCAGTTACATGGCGTCGCTACATAGACGATATTTTTTGTATTTGGGATGGTCCTTTGGATTCACTCCTTGAGTTTGATGAACATATCAATGGGATCAGGCCCAAACTCAAGTTTACCATTCAACATAGCACCACGCACATCAACTTTTTAGATACTATGATCCACAAGGACAGACACGGGTCCCTGTCGATTGATCTATTTACAAAATCCACTGACAGAAACAGTCTATTGCATTTTAATAGCTGCCATCCTCCAGCAATCAAAAACTCAATTCCGAAATCTCAATTCAATAGGGTGGAGAGAATTGTATCCGATGCCAATGTTAAGTCCAGGTGATTGACTGAAATGGAACAAAAATTCTCAGCCAGGGGTTACCCACAGGAGATACTGACAAAGGCCAAGATTAGTGCCCCTTCCTCCAGGTCCTCCAACAACCAGGGCAGGATTCCATTTGTCAGCACGTACCATCCCCTCTCTAATATGGTACAATCTTCTATTAGAAGGCATTGGCATATGCTTTCTAAGTGCTATCCTGATATTCCCGAGTTCAACTCACCAGTGCTCTCTTGTTATCGCCGTGCCAGAAACTTAAGGAACTGTCTAGTCAGAGCAGATGTGGGCTCTAAAATCACGGTACCAAGACAGACCTTTTTGCAGACACCAAGACAGGGTTCTTTTCCCTGCCTTGGTTGCTTGCAATGCAATAACGTCCAGAAGGGCTCTGAGGTGTCTCACCTCCATACAGGTACAAGAATTCTCACCAAGGGTTTCTTTACATGCGATTCATCATATGTGGTGTATATGATTAAGTGCCCATGCTGTTTGGCCTATGTTGGTGAGACTACCCAGACCGTTAGGGATCGCATCTCACAACATAAGTCCAAATCCGCTGCAAAAACTTCATCTGCCTCTCCCATCCCATTTTCACAGTCTGAATCACAATATTTCGCAGTTAAGATTCCAAGTCCTTGAACAGATTGACCCCAACAGGCGAGGTCAGAGTAGACTTAACAGATTAAAAAAGAGGGAGACCTGTTGGATTTACACTTTGCAGACATTGGAGCCCAATGGTCACAATAGGGACTATGATGTCACACCTTTTCTATAAAGGTGATATTCAGATTCTGTTTATATAGTGGACCGTAATCTTATTCTCTTATGGTTTTCCAATTGCTTTGATAACCTTATATGCTCTTAGCTTCTATAGTTTCCCAGTGGTTTTTGCATGTTCTCAATTTTTTTTTTGTGTATGTTCTCTATTTTAATGAGTTTTCTTTTTTCTCCTAGAATCGTTAGCCCTTCATTCACCTTCACACTGGGCACCTGAATCACAATTTATGGTAGAGTATATGCACTCCAACACATGCCTTATATGGCTCTCATTACAGCTCATCCTGTCAACCTCTCTTAGCTGTCATCAGTGTTATTCTAACTATACTGTTCTTATCTAACAGTTCCAACTCTCTTGGTCTCTGTTTCCTTTAAGAACCAGAATTCGCAACAGGAATTGTCCCATTATATATCTGCTCATATAATATACATATTGTATACACCATTATATCAGCTCGTTCATCCCTCACACTGGGCTGCGCAGGCACAATCTATCTGGTCCATCTATAACCGCTCTCCTACTTTTATTATGTGCCGTTCTACAAATAATTGTACATACATCACATGCCCCGTTTGGCACTGCCGATTGGCTGCCATCCACACACCCACCATTACGCCTCTAGGCTGTATCCACTCTTTCTTCACATGCGACTCACGGAGGTCACATGACCGCGATGATGTGGCTAAGCCACTCCCACTGCTGGATCACATGACCGTGATGACTGTGTGACTGTAAATGATTTCAGTCGGATGGGCGGTGTTTTGGGTCCTTTCCTCCACCCTCTTTGGCCGCTGTCCGCCATATTTCCTGGAATTTCCTTAGTTGTCCTACATAATACCTGCGTGCGCTTTGCAATTTTGACTTACACACGCGCAGTATGCTTTGCCCAACTGCGGGCAAAGCTGAAAAGAATTAGTACGCATGCGCCGGCAAACTATGTCCCGAAACACAGCGAAGTACTTCCGGGACATAGTTCAACAGCACATGCGCACTAATGCTTTTCGGCCTTGCCTGCAGTAGGGCAAAGCATACTGCGCATGCACAAATCAAGATTGCAATGCGCACATGTGTAATATGGAGGACAACTACGGAAATTCCCGAAAATATTGTGGACAGCGGCCAAAGAGGGCTGGAGGAAAGGACCCAAAACACGACCTATCAGAACGGAGTGGAATCATTTTCGTAGCCCACCAAAATGAGGTGACAGATTTCCTTTAAGTTGACTAATTCCTATTTCTTCCACTGAAGAGAAAATACTGAAACAAAGGCTTGTCTGTCTGAGAAAGTTTGTTTTCTGGCTTCTGACATGTACAGGTCATGAGGCACTTAATTTTGAATTTGATTTGCAATTCTGTTTGTAAAGGTTTTTTTAAGACAAAAGAAAATTTGTATATCACATAAAATTCCAATAAAGTACTGTACATTTCAGTTTGTGGGTCTAACGGGAAAAAATGTGGAAATGTTCACATGGTCTAAATACTTTTTCAAGGTGCTGTGTATGTCATATCATTTTACAGCAGGATGATGTTACCGCTGACAACGAAGCCTTCAGTGTTCTGCTCAGTCCACCTCTTCTGCCACCATAGCATTTAATATTTTACGTAGCAGAATTTTAATTTCATCAAGGACACCTGTTTCTGTTCTGCCTCTTAATTTGCTAACCCATAGAACCTCATCAGCACATGACATTACATGCTCATTTGGGAAAGCAACCCGGCCAGCAATCAGAGCAAGACTCAAGTTGTTCCCCCTTCACCTCACACTTATTTTTATGTCAGCCAGGCCGAATTCTCAAGTAGCACCTGGTCAGTGTCATTATCACCATCATCTACTGTTCGTCACACTCCTAATACTCTTCCTCCTTGTAAGGTTCTATGTATATATTCCTGAAACTCAGTTTGTTCGTCAGCCATTTTACTTTCTGTCTTGCTGCAGCTATCTTGCCCTCAGTCAAAATGGAGTTTCCAGCTTGCATGTTCCCGCCCTGATTCTCTCCTTTGCTTCTTAAGCAGCCACAGCTGAGCAATCAGTGCTTCAGAATCTAGCCTGCAGTGAACCTGTGACTTGACTCCTGTAAGCCTTGGACCTTGTACTCCAGCTATTCCTACTGAGGAACTCTGAAGCACTTGTGGACTCTGAACCCTGCTCTTTGAAAGACCCACGTTTGCATGGACTTACGGTAACAGAGAAGAAGATCCTGAATCTGTATTGGAGAGTGATTGCTGAGCTTGGATTACTCTGGCCTGCTGTGTCTCCTGTTTCTGTGTCTGCAAACTGTGTGACTATTTCTGCCAACTTGTATGAAGTAATACAGGACTTTTCTATATCAAACCTGTGACTCCTGTGTTTTCATCGCACCCAAGCACAAGACGCTATATGAACTGTACTACATACATTACAAGATTCTGAAGCCAAAACGTTAGTGTCTGCTGGGTCTGGAAGGCTGTGTCTGCTGTACTGTGGATATCAGACGTCCGGTTGTACTTTCTGTGATGACAGTGGTTGTGACTTCTCACAACCATTCCAGGTGAGCAATTCCCTTAAGTTTTTTCTTTTTGCAGTGTTACCACAGGTAAACACTATTGTTTTTTTTTTTTTCCTTTCTTTTCTCTTTTTTGTCTGCTGTAACTCTGGATATCAGATGTCTGGTTGAAACTTTCTGTGATGATAGTGGTTGTGACTTCTCACAACCATTCCAGGTGAGCAGTTCCCTTAATTTTTTTTTCTCTCTGCAGTGTTGCCACAGGTGAACACTATTGTTTTTTTTTTCTCTCCTCTTCTTCCAGTAATCCTGTCTTAAAAGATCTGGAAAATGGAGGCCCGCATAAAGGAACTTTGCGGAGTGACTGATAATATCCTTGCAGATTTGCAGAATATAAAGACCCGTTTTACAAATCTACAGGACCTCAATAATCACAATTTGCAAGTGGTTGGACAGACTACCAGGATTTGCGAGCCAGGATTGAGGTTCTAGAGGGGCGAGTCCAGGCTCCTGCCGTAGCCCCGAGTGCTGGGATTCCCAAGTTGCCCCCTTTTCGTTTTGGCGGTGAACGTGAGAAATTCAGGGGATTTATTAATCAATGCAATCTTTTTTTTTCTGCACATGCTTCACAATTTCCCACTGAACGATCTAAGGTGCTTACTATAATTATGTTGCTTACCAACAAGGCTTTAATGTGGGCAAACCCTCTGATTGAGACTGAGGATGATTGTTTGAATCACCTTGATGATTTTATTTCAGCCATGGGGCAGGTGTTTGATGACCCCAATCGAGGTGCAACAGCTGAAGCAGCCATGTTAGCTTTGCGCCAAGGTAAGCACTCGGTAGCTGAATATGCCTTGGATTTCAGGAGATGGGCCCTTGATACCACCTGGGACAGTTCCGCCAAAAAATCTATTTTTCGAAAGGGGTTATCTCCACTGATTAAGGATGAACTTGCTCGTGCCGACCCTCCCACTGCGTTAGGTGACTTTATTAACTACTGCATCCGTATTGATACTCGTCTGACTGAACGCAGGCAAGAGAGATGGTTTGAAAGCAATCGTACTAACCTTTTCCTACCTTCCTCTCCAGCTAAGGAACCTTTGAGTAGGATTACACGGGAACCTGAACCTGAACCCATGCAGGTAGACTCTTTACAACGACGGATTAGTGATGCACGCAAGGAACATCGTTTTAAGGAGAATCTATGTTTCTATTGTGGTAAGTCAGGGCACTTCATTATAAACTGCCCCAGCCGTTCTCGTAAGACTACTGCAGCACTCATTCATTGTGAGTGTTGCGAGAGGGGATCTGTCAGGTCCGAGCCTCAGGCTCCAGAGAGATCTGCAGCAACAGATCTTGATTTCTCGGACTTAAACTCCGTTACCTCTGAGGACGTTGACTGTGTAAACGCTGCCATTTTTCAAGTTTCCTCAGCGGTGTCCCAGCTGAGTTGTAAGAAAAACAATTCTCATTGCTTTCTTTCCATCAAACTCTGGGTTGACTCAGCTTGGGTGTCTAGCTCTGCTATGATCGACTCAGGGGCAAGTGGAAATTTTATGGATGTCTCCTTTGCTCTGAAACAGGGAATACGTTCAGTGAAGAAGGCTACTCCAGTACAGATGGAAACTGTGGATGGCTCCCTGCTGACCTCTGGACCAGTGGATCAGGAAACAGAGCCTTTGAGGGTTCTTATGGGTAAAGATCATCAAGAGAAACTGTCCTTTATGCTTATCTCTTCTCCCCACTTTCCCATTATTCTAGGGCTACCATGGCTGCAGGCTCAGAATCCTACCATTAACTGGGAGACCAAGGAATTACACTTTCCAGAGAAACAGATGAGTCCAAAAATTTCAGCTTGCTCTGTTCCTAAAGGAATCATGTCAGTCCCTGAACTACCAGCTGTATACCAGGACTATGTGGATTTATGTGACAAGAAGAACGCTGACCAGCTTCCTCCTCACCGTCCATATGATTGTCCAATTGAATTATTGCCTGGAGCAGAGATACCTTTTGGTGCGATCTACCCCCTGGCGGGGCCCGAGCTAAAGGCTTTAAAGGATTACATAGATGAAAATCTAGCCAAGGGCTTCATACGCCCCTCTTCATCTCCTGCAGGTGCACCCATCTTCTTTGTAAAGAAGAAAGATGGATCTCTGAGACCATGCGTAGACTATAGGGAACTCAATAAGGTTACTATTAGAAACCGTTATCCATTGCCTTTAATCCCTGAGTTATTGGAGAGAGTGCGACATGCCAAAATTTTTTCTAAACTAGATCTTCGTGGGGCCTATAACTTAGTCCGTATTAGACCTGGGGATGAATGGAAGACTGCATTCAGGTCACGCTATGGACACTTTGAATATCTAGCTATGCCTTTTGGTCTGAGTACCGCCCCAGCCACTTTCCAACACTTGGTGAATGACATCTTCAGGGATCTCCTAGATACATTCGTGGTAATTTATTTGGATGATATTCTAATTTTTTCTAACTCCACAGAGGAACATCATGGACATGTGAGAATGGTCTTGGAACGTCTAAGACAAAATCATCTTTACATCAAACTTGAAAAGTGTGAATTCCATAGGACCGAAATTCAATTTCTGGGGTATGTACTGTCTACACAAGGAATTAGTATGGATGGAAGCAAAACCCAAGCCATCAAGGATTGGCCAAGTCCTAGAAATGTGAAGGAGGTACAGCGCTTCATCGGGTTTGCCAACTTCTATAGACGTTTCATTAGAAATTTCTCTGAGGTAGTGTCACCTATCACTCAACTTACCCGGAAAGAGTCTAGTTTTCCTGGACTCCCCAAGCCCAGGAAGCATTTTCCCGTCTAAAAGATAAATTTACCACTGCACCTATCCTAGTACATCCCAACCCCGAGCTTGCCTTCATAATAGAGGTGGATGCTTCAGACTGTGCCGTTGGAGCTATACTCTCTCAGAGAACAGGTGAGAAGAATGTCTTGCATCCCTGTGCCTTCTTTTCCCAGCAGTTGTCTTCGGCTGAGAGGAACTACGATGTGGGCAATAGAGAGTTGTTGGCCATTATTGCCGCCTTCAAAGAATGGAGACACCTTCTTCAGGGAGCTGCACAGCAAATAGTCGTCCTGACAGACCATCGTAACCTTGAGTTTATCAGGTCGGCTAAGTGCCTGACTCCTCGCCAGGCTCGCTGGAATCTTTTCTTAAACCAATTTAATTTTATCATCTCTTATAGACCAGGATCGCGCAATGGAAAGGCTGATGCACTCTCTAGGATTTACTCAGCAGAGACACGTCCAATTACTCCTCCTAAGACTATTCTTCCTGACTCTAGATTCCTAGGAGTAATTCATAATCAAGACCTACTTAAGGACATCAAGGAAGCATACCATGCGGATTCCTTTTTGGCACAACCCCCAAGGGACGTAAGTCTTGTCTTTAAGAATGGTGTGTGGATTCAGGGACAACGTCTGTATATTCCTGAAGCAGTCAGATTAAGAGTATTGCAACTCATTCACAATTCCAAGATAGCTGGGCATAGAGGAATTCTAAAGACACAGGAATTTCTTTCTCGTTTCTTTTGGTGGCCCACTTGCAGGAAGGATGTTTTGAATTATGTCACTTCATGTGAGGTCTGTGCAAGATGCAAAACACCTCGCTCCTCACCAACTGGTCTGTTACAGCCTCTTCCCACCCCGTCCCGCCCGTGGGGATCCATTTCTATGGACTTCATTGTGGAGTTACCAACCTCTCAGGGGAAGAACACCATTCTAGTGGTGGTTGACCGTCTAACAAAGGCAGCTCATTTTATCCCTTGTGTCGGCTTACCCACTGCAAAACAGACATCAGATTTGATGATTAAAGATGTGTTTCGCTTACATGGAGTACCGGATGAGGTTATTTCGGATCGAGGGGTGCAATTCACTTCTAGGTTTTGGCAAAATTTCTGTGCAGCATTGGACATTAAAGTAAACCTTTCTTCTGCTTTTCATCCCCAGACTAATGGACAGACCGAACGAACCAATCAAACCCTGGAGCAGTATCTCCGCTGCTTTATCTGCCACCTACAGGATGATTGGGTGGATCTACTTCCATTAGCTGAGTTCTCGTATAACAACTCTCAGAGTGCCTCCACTAAACAGTCTCCTTTTTACTCTAATCTAGGTTATCATCCTAACATTCTACCACGATTTCCCATAGAAACGCCTTTACCAGCAGTGGCTGAAAGAATCACGTCTTTACAGAAGAATATGGATCTTCTAAAGGAAAATCTGGAATCGGCTCAAGAAAGGTACAAGAAAGCAGCAGATAAATTTCGTAAACCTGCACCAGCTTTCAAGGTAGGAGACTTGGTCTGGCTGTCAACCAGAAATCTTAAGTTAAGGATTCCATCGTCTAAGTTGGGACATAAGTACATTGGACCCTATAAAATCAGTAAAATTATAAGTGCCGTTGCTTGTCGTCTTCAACTGCCCAGAACTATGAGAATCCACCCTGTCTTTCATGTATCCCTACTAAAGGCTGCGACACCCAATACGTTTCCTGGACGTTCCTCTCCTTGCCCTGACCCAGTGCTAGTCGATGGTCAGGAAGAATTTGTGGTGGAAAGGATTTTAGATTCCAGGTTGTATAGAAATCAGTTACAATATCTGATTAAATGGCAGGGCTACCCAGTGGAGGACAACTCATGGGAACCGGTCAATAACGTTAATGCTCCTCGCTTGCTCCGTCAGTTTCATCAGAGGTACCCACACAAGCCTGGTCTGAGGTCATCCGGAGGTTGTCCTTAAGGGGGGAGTAATGTAAGGTTCTATGTATATATTCCTGAAACTCAGTTTGTTCGTCAGCCATTTTACTTTCTGTCTTGCTGCAGCTATCTTGCCCTCAGTCAAAATGGAGTTTCCAGCTTGCATGTTCCCGCCCTGATTCTCTCCTTTGCTTCTTAAGCAGCCACAGCTGAGCAATCAGTGCTTCAGAATCTAGCCTGCAGTGAACCTGTGACTTGACTCCTGTAAGCCTTGGACCTTGTACTCCAGCTATTCCTACTGAGGAACTCTGAAGCACTTGTGGACTCTGAACCCTGCTCTTTGAAAGACCCACGTTTGCATGGACTTACGGTAACAGAGAAGAAGATCCTGAATCTGTATTGGAGAGTGATTGCTGAGCTTGGATTACTCTGGCCTGCTGTGTCTCCTGTTTCTGTGTCTGCAAACTGTGTGACTATTTCTGCCAACTTGTATGAAGTAATACAGGACTTTTCTATATCAAACCTGTGACTCCTGTGTTTTCATCGCACCCAAGCACAAGACGCTATATGAACTGTACTACATACATTACACTCCTTCTCATAGAATGGTAGAGTTGGAAGGGACCTCCTGGGCCTTCTGGTCCAACCCCCTGCTCAAAGCAGGATTCTCTAAATCATCCCAGACAGATGTCTATCCAGCCTCTGTTTGAAGACTTCCATTGAAGGAGAACTCACCACCTCTTGTGGCAGCCTGTTCCACTCATTGATCACCCTAACTGTCAAAAAGTTTTTTCTAATATCTAATCTGTGTCTCCTCCCATTCAGTTTCATCCCATTGCTTCTAGTCTTTCCTTGTGCAAATGAGAATAAAGATGATCCTTCTACAATGTGACAGCCCTTGAGATATTTGTAGACAGCTATTAAGTCTCTCTCAGTCTTCTTTTTTGCAAGCTAAACATTCCCAAATCCTGCAACCGTTCCTCATAGGACATGGTTTGCAGACCGGTCACCATTCTGGTGGCTCTTCTCTGAACTTGCTCCAGTTTGTTGATGTCTTTTTTAAAATGTGGTGCCCAAAACTGGACACAGTATTCCAGATGAGGTCTGACCAAAGAGGAGTAGAGGGCAATAATGACCTACGTGATCTAGACTGTATGCTTCTGTTGATACATCCTAGAATTGCATTTGCCTTTTTTGCTGCTGCATCACACTGTTGACTCATGTTAAGTCTGTGATCAATTAGTATACCCAAGTCTTTTTCACATGTGCTGTTACTTAGCCCTATTCCTCCCATTTTGTACATGATTTTTTCATTTTTATTGCCCAGATGTAGTACTTTGCATTTTTCCCTGTTAAAATCCATTCTGTTAGTTGCTGCCCACTGCTCCAGTTTATGTATATCTTTTTGAATCCTCTCTCTCTCTTCTCTAGTATTAGCTACCCCTCCTAGCTTTGTGTCATCAGCAAATTTGATCAGTTTACCCTCAATTCCTTCATCTAAATCATTGATAAAGATGTTGAACAATACAGGGCCCAAAACAGAGCCTTGTGGTACCCCACTTGAGACATTCTTCCAACTGGATGTGCAGCCATTTACAACCACTCTTTGGGTCCGATCACTAAGCCAGTTATGAATCCACCTAACAGTTGCCTTGTCCATTCCATACTTAGTCATTTTTTCAATAAGGATTGTGTGAGATACTTTGTCAAATGCTTTGCTGAAGTCAAGATATACTATATCTACAGCATTTCCCTGATCCACCCAGTCAGTGATTCTGTCATAGAAGGAAATTAAGTTAGTCTGACATGACTTATTAGTTACAAACCCATGCTGACTCTGTTTAATCACTTCATTCTTATCCAGGTAATTGCATACATGTTCTTTAATAATTTGTTCAAAGATCTTTCCTGGTATAGAAGTCAGACTCACCGGCCTGTAGTTCCCTGGGTCCACCTTCTTCCCCTTTTTGAAGATAGGAACAACATTTGCTCTTCTCCAGTCTTCTGGGACTTCTCCTGTTCTCCAAGAATTTTCAAAGATTATGGACAGTGGTTCAAAAATTTCTTCTGCTATCTCCTTTAGTACCCTGGGGTGTAATTCATCTGGACCTGGAGACTTGAATTCATTTATGTTAGCTAAGTGTTTCCTCACTGTCTTTCTGTTTATAGATATCCTGGATTCTTCTATTCCTTTAATAGGACAGTGAAGATCAGTTGATGTTACATTTCCTTTCTGAGAGAAAACAGATGCAAAATAGGAATTTAAAAGTTCAGCCTTCTCAACATCCTGACTTACCATTTCATCATTTTCATCCTGTAAAAATCCTATAGCATCTTTGACTTTTCTTTTACTTTTGACGTATCCCCAAAATCCTTTTTTGTTGCTTTTGACGTCACTTGCAAGCCTTAATTCATTGTCAGCTTTAGATAATCTGATTTGTGCCCTGCAGGTTCTGCAGACGGCATTATATTCTTCTTTAGATATGCCTCCCTCTTTCCATTTGATAAACATTTCTTTCTTCCTTTTTAGCATGTGTTTAAGTTCTATGTTCATCCATCCTGGTTTCCTTAAATGCTTCCCATTCTTCCCTCTTTTCGGAATTGTTAACGATTGTGCTTTGAGAATCTCATTTTTCAAGATTTTCCATCCTTCCTGGACATTTTTGTCCTTAAGGATATCCAGCCATTGGATCCCTCCAATTCTCTTTCTGAGTTCCTTAAAATCTGCCTTTCTGAAATCTAACCTTGACGTCTGAGTCTTCACAGGTCTTCCTCCTCTTGTTATCCAAAATTCTAAAATAGCATGGTCACTACCTCCTAGAGTCCCAGCCACTCTTACCTCCTCCACCATTTCCTCCCTGTTTATGAGGATTAGATCCAAGGTAGCAGATCCCCTTGTTTTCTCCATTACCTTTTGGAAGATAAAGTTGTCAGCAAGAGAGGATAAGAATTTCCTGGACTGTTAGTTTTGCCTGAGAGAGATTCCCAACAAATGTCTGGATAGTTGAAATCTCCATGACCACTATGTCATATTTTTTGGAGAACTTGGCCATTTGATGCATAAAGAGTTCATCCATATCTTCAGCTTGCACAGGCGGCCTGTAGTAAATGCCTGCAATGGTGTCCTTTCCATTGTTCTGTCCTTGTATTCTTACCCAAACAGTTTCCACAGAACTCCCAGTCTCTGAAGCGTCAATCTCTGTGCAGATATACGATTTTCTAACATACAATGCAACACCTCCTCCTCGTTTATCAAGTCTGTTTCTTGCAAATAAGTTGTATCCTTCTAGCCTTGTATTCCAATCATGTGTATCGTCCCACCAAGTCTCAGTGATTCCAATGACATCATATTTCTTCTCCTGCGTTAGTAGCTCCAGTTCTCCTTGTTTGTTGCCCATGCTTTGTGCATTCGTATAGAAACACTTTAGTTTGTGATTGGTTTCTCTTCCTTCAATATTTTTATTATGTAAATTTTTTTGTCTTTGTTCTTCCCCTTCTCTTCTAATAGCAGAAATCTCAATAGTATTTGTCAAGTGTATGGCTTTTGCTGGCGTTTTGCTTCCCTTCCCACATTGTTCTAGTTTAAAACTCTCCTGATGAGTGTAGCAAGGCGACTTCCAAATACATGTTTTCCAGTCTTCGTAAGATGCACCCCATCTCTAGCAAGTAGTCCATCGTATAGGTAATTCACTCCGTGATCCAGAAATCCAAATCCTTGCTGACGGCACCATCGACGTAGCTAGTTGTTCACCTGCAGAATCTTATTCCACCTCCTTGTTCCATGGCCATCCACTGGGAGGATGGAAGAGAAGACCACCTGCGCTCCCAGTTCTTTCACTTTCTTACCTAAGTTTTCAAAGTCACTGCAGATGGTTTCCAGGTCGTTTCTAGCGGTGTCATTTGTCCCCACATGTATTAGCAGGAATGGGTAGTCATCTTTAGGTCTGAAGAGTCCTGATATCCTGTCAGACACATCTTTAATTTTTGCACCTGGAAGACAGCACATTTCTCTTGAGGTTATATCCGGTCTGCAGATAGCGGCCTCTGTTCCTCTCAACAGGGAATCGCCCATGACAACAACTCTCCGTTTCTTCTTCACAACAGTTTTCTTTCTCCATTCAGGAGGACTCTGAGGGCGTACAAGGTTGTTTGTGGGCAAAGTCTTATCCTGATGTATTTCTTCATTGTTCTCCTGTGTAAGAGCCTGGTATTGGTTCCTGAGCAGAATTGGTGCTAACTGCCTCCTGATCCTCCTGCTTCTCTGGGTCACATGCTTCCATTCCTCTGTTTCTTCAGTTGCACTTCGAATTTCTTCTCTTTCTGTACCATGAAGAGATAATTCTGCTCTGTCTAAGAACTCTTCACCTTCCTTAATGGTCTTCAATGTAGATAACCTCTCTTCCAGATTTTGCAACTTTTCCTCCAACAGGGACACAAGCTTGCATTTCTGGCATGTGAAGTTTGGCTTTTCCACTGGTAAGTCTATGAACATGTAGCAAGAAATGCAGCTCACCACATGGCTCCTAGCCTCTTCCATGTTCTTATTGTTCAAGAGATAATCAAGCGGTGAAATATAAGCCAAAACTCGCGCGCCGCTAGGTGCGCGGTTTACTGATGTCCTCCTTTCAGCTGCAACAGCCAAAATCCAGTGTTCCTTGAGCTCGCGGAGACTCTTCACTTATCCCAGAAGGCACTGGGAATATGCAAATTATCTCCTCGGGACTCCTCCCCTGGTTTACTGATGTCCTCCTTTCAGCTGCAACAGCCAAAATCCAGTGTTCCTTGAGCTCGCGGAGACTCTTCACTTATCCAGAAGGCACTGGGAATATGCAAATTATCTCCTCGGGACTCCTCCCCTGGTTTACTGATGTCCTCCTTTCAGCTGCAACAGCCAAAATCCAGTGTTCCTTGAGCTCGCGGAGACTCTTCACTTATCCCAGAAGGCACTGGGAATATGCAAATTATCTCCTCGGGACTCCTCCCTGGTTTACTGATGTCCTCCTTTCAGCTGCAACAGCCAAAATCCAGTGTTCCTTGAGCTCGCGGAGACTCTTCACTTATCCCAGAAGGCACTGGGAATATGCAAATTATCTCCTCGGGACTCTTCCCCTGGTTTACTGATGTCCTCCTTTCAGCTGCAACAGCCAAAATCCAGTGTTCCTTGAGCTCGCGGAGACTCTTCACTTATCCCAGAAGGCACTGGGAATATGCAAATTATCTCCTCGGGACTCCTCCCCTGGTTTACTGATGTCCTCCTTTCAGCTGCAACAGCCAAAATCCAGTGTTCCTTGAGCTCGCGGAGACTCTTCACTTATCCCAGAAGGCACTGGGAATATGCAAATTATCTCCTCGGGACTCCTCCCCTGGTTTACTGATGTCCTCCTTTCAGCTGCAACAGCCAAAATCCAGTGTTCCTTGAGCTCGCGGAGACTCTTCACTTATCCCAGAAGGCACTGGGAATATGCAAATTATCTCCTCGGGACTCCTCCCCTGGTTTACTGATGTCCTCCTTTCAGCTGCAACAGCCAAAATCCAGTGTTCCTTGAGCTCGCGGAGACTCTTCACTTATCCCAGAAGGCACTGGGAATATGCAAATTATCTCCTCGGGACTCCTCCCCTGGTTTACTGATGTCCTCCTTTCAGCTGCAACAGCCAAAATCCAGTGTTCCTTGAGCTCGCGGAGACTCTTCACTTATCCCAGAAGGCACTGGGAATATGCAAATTATCTCCTCGGGACTCCTCCCTGGTTTACTGATGTCCTCCTTTCAGCTGCAACAGCCAAAATCCAGTGTTCCTTGAGCTCGCGGAGACTCTTCACTTATCCCAGAAGGCACTGGGAATATGCAAATTATCTCCTCGGGACTCCTCCCCTGGTTTACTGATGTCCTCCTTTCAGCTGCAACAGCCAAAATCCAGTGTTCCTTGAGCTCGCGGAGACTCTTCACTTATCCCAGAAGGCACTGGGAATATGCAAATTATCTCCTCGGGACTCCTCCCCTGGTTTACTGATGTCCTCCTTTCAGCTGCAACAGCCAAAATCCAGTGTTCCTTGAGCTCGCGGAGACTCTTCACTTATCCCAGAAGGCACTGGGAATATGCAAATTATCTCCTCGGGACTCCTCCCTGGTTTACTGATGTCCTCCTTTCAGCTGCAACAGCCAAAATCCAGTGTTCCTTGAGCTCGCGGAGACTCTTCACTTATCCCAGAAGGCACTGGGAATATGCAAATTATCTCCTCGGGACTCCTCCCCTGGTTTACTGATGTCCTCCTTTCAGCTGCAACAGCCAAAATCCAGTGTTCCTTGAGCTCGCGGAGACTCTTCACTTATCCCAGAAGGCACTGGGAATATGCAAATTATCTCCTCGGGACTCCTCCCCTGGTTTACTGATGTCCTCCTTTCAGCTGCAACAGCCAAAATCCAGTGTTCCTTGAGCTCGCGGAGACTCTTCACTTATCCCAGAAGGCACTGGGAATATGCAAATTATCTCCTCGGGACTCCTCCCTGGTTTACTGATGTCCTCCTTTCAGCTGCAACAGCCAAAATCCAGTGTTCCTTGAGCTCGCGGAGACTCTTCACTTATCCCAGAAGGCACTGGGAATATGCAAATTATCTCCTCGGGACTCCTCCCCTGGTTTAGTAACTATGTGACTCTATTGCACCGTCAAATATCATAACCTGATTGTATGTCAAGGAAAAAGGCATAAACTCACAAACATCCGCATGTGGTCCAACTCAACTTCCACCTGGTCAAGTTGTTTGTGGTGTAGTAACAGCAGTATCACATATTGAAGTCGGTTTATTTTTAAGAAATTACTAGCTTGGTCCGTGCAAAATTTTTGCACATTGGTCGTCGGTGGCAATTTCAGAAAAAGCAAGCTGGTCAAATGTAAATGTATTTCATGAGATGATGAACACAGACAGGTATTTATATATGTAGATTGGTAATACAATAAATTGGTTTGATAAGCAGAGGCCAAAAAATGTCATCCGGTTGAGGTGCCACCTGCAGGTCATTGTTTCTTTCTGCAGGTTTATGAAAATTAATGTTTAACTGTATTTAGTGATAAAATCGTGAATGTGTGGTTTGTTTGACTCTTTTCTTGCTGAAGGG
>JARQOD010000001.1:870935154-870991207 GCA_033576555.1 Oophaga sylvatica
AAGACGGTCCCCTGAAGCCAAGTGGGCCACACCTGGAGAGGGGTAAGACTCATCCTTCCCCTGTTTCCCCAGACCCTAGAATGCAAGAGGTGCTCCCCTCTGCTCAGTACTCCAGACCAGGGGTAGAACCCAGAAGGTCTCACCTCTGCAACCAACCCAAACACTTCAGGGCCATGTGTCCCCAGCACCACAAGGCCCCGTCCTCATCGCCAAAACCGTCCCATGGCATGTGTGTGGGTGGGGGTTGTGGAAGGTCCCGTGTCAATTTCATGCCCGTCACCGTAAACCATGCCACTGCTATGTGACTGCGGGACACCGGCGCCTAGATGACACTTGTGCGGCGTGAGATGGTGTCCCCCCAGGACTTGATACGCGGAAAGACCCTCGCTGTCTCCGGGATTGGAGGCGTCGAACCGGCGCTGCCTATCACCAGGGTTCATTTGGATTGGGGCACCGGGAGGGGAATGAGGGAGGTAAGAGTGTCGGCGAATATTCCCAGAAATATTTTACTTGGACAGATTTGGGGCGGCTAGTGTCACAGTATGTAGCTACTAAGACCCGAAATCCTGGTCCCCCACTGTGTCTTGAATTGTTCTACTGCTGGTAATGTTGTAAATATTTTGCCTGTCCCTTCTGCGTTAAGCGGGGAGATGGGATCTGAGAGTCACTCCTGTGCTGACAAGTCACATGCAGCAAGAGCAGATGAGACAGAGCCAGAAGACCCAGGAAGATGTGAGAATGCCCCCAGGTGTGATGTGACAGTGTGCTCTGGAGGGAAAGGTAAGGGGCAGGTAGATGCAAGGACAGAACCAGAGTTGGTGGGAGGGGCTGCCGCCAGGATTGTAGGGCCCCTAGATGAGTCCAAACTGCTGGGTTCTGCGCAGCTGCAGGAAGGGGAACGTGCCAATGGGGTTTGGGCTGTCACAGGAGAGATGGAGCAGCATCCAGGTAATACCCCAGGACAGGAGGTTCCCACACCTGGGAAGCCAGGAGACCAGGTTGGTCCACCTGACTCGGCGACTTGTGTGGAAGCCAAGGGGGCAGGCACTACCCAGGGTTACAGTGGTCGTGGCCGCTCTCACCAGAAGTGGGAGTGCTGGAGCCCAAGGAACCTCATGGAGGTCTGATGGCCTTCTCCCTTTTGACCAAGTGGTGGCTGAGCCAGAGGGAGACCTGGAGATGGGTCCCAGGGAACTGACAGAAGACATGGCAGTTTTGTCAATTCTGGCCACATCTAGTCAGGGGTTTTAGGCTGCGTTGGAAGCCGACGCCAGCATGAACACTTTCAAGTAGCAGGCGACACGGCCTTTCACAGACTCAGACCTTGAGCAAGTGGTCTGACCAGGGACGGCTGTTTCTGGTGTCGGTTCAGCAAAAGTCACTAGAGGCGTGGCCTAGGGACTGACAGTGTTACTCTATCCATTCTGGGCGGAGTTATTGCAAATCACACATGAGGTTCCGATGGCCGGACACTTAGGGATCGCTAAGACCAAGGTCCAGCTAGCCCAGCATGTCTACTTGCCTAAAATGGGGGCCGATGTGTCTGCCTACTGCCATTCATGTGACACCTGTCAGAGAGCGGAGAAGGCGAGGCAGTGCCCCAAGGTCCCACAGGTGCCATTGCCCATCATTGAAGAGTCTTTCTGGAGGGTGTGGATCTCATCGGACCGCTGTCCATTCCAAGCTGCTCCGGGAAACGCTTCATACTAACAGTAGTGGATTTTGCCACTCGGTACCCAGAAGCAGTAGCCTTGTCGTCCATTCGGGCCGACCAGGTGGCCAGCGCTTTACTGGAAATTTTCTCCCGAGTGAGATTTCCCCAGGAAATGCTCACCAACCGAGGGACCGAGTTCATGTCACAGCTGATGGAGTACCGTTGTAAGAAAATACAGATGCAACATCCAGTGGCCAGCCTGTAACATCCGCAGACTAATGGTCTGTTCGAGTGGTTCAATGGTACCCTCAAGCAGATGCTTAAAGGGAATCTGTCACCCTAAATTGGCGGGATATTTAAATGATGGCAGTCAGGTCAGATGGGCGGTGTTTTGGGTACTTGCCTTAACATGTTGTTTGCCGCTGTCTCCATTATTTCTGGGAATTTTAGTCGTTGCCCTCCATATAACGCACCTGTGCATTGCAATCTTGAATTGCGCACGCGCAGTATGCTTTGCCCGCAGATTGCAATGCGCAGGTGCATTATATGGAGGGCAACGACTACAATTCCCAGAAATAATGGAGACAGCGGCGAACAACATGTTAAGGCAAGTACCCAAAACACCGCCCATCTGACCTGACTGCCATAATTTAAATATCCCGCCAATTTAGGGTGACAGATTCCCTTTAAGATGTTGGTTGACTCCCACAGGAGCGACTGTGAGTGCTACCTCCCACATCTACTATTTGCCTACCGGGAGGCTCCACAAGCCTCAACGAGGTTCGCCCCCTTTGAACTCCTGTATAGGCGTCATGTACGAGGGAAAAGGAAAACATTGGACTGCTTTGTCCAAGGAAGTGCCTTCACAGGATAATGAGGTCTATTTGACTGAGGTGGATTTCATTCCCCTTTATGGCCTAGGAGAATGCAAGGGTGGGGGCTGAGATTGGAGCAAGTATTTTGGGCCAAACTGTATCTTATAGAGAAGTCCATAAGATAGGAAAACAATATCAAGTAGATATAATTTTCCCATATCTCACAGTTGTCAATTGTTTTTAGTGTGTAAAGTAGCAAAAGATAAAAAAAATATACATATAAACCTGGTATCACTGAAATTGTAGTGACTCAAGGAATAAATATGTCTCATGACTTATACTGCAAAGTAAATAAAAAAATATCAACACAAAAAGCCTCTGGGAGAAACGTGCGACATACCATCTTTTGTGTACTTACCTTATGCATTTTTTCATTAAATTATTTAGTACCAGTCATGACACTTGTTATTTGACTTGGATTATTACATTGAAGGGGTCCTTTGCCCTATTTGGAGTCTGTCATGTTACTTTACATCTCTTACCTTGTACATGTTACTGGTGCCACTTCTAGGAACATTCTGCTTTGATATAGGTATGTCTTTGGTATTTAAAAAAAAAAATCTTTTTTAAGTACACTGCTCAAAAAAATAGAGGGAACACTCAAATAACACATCCTAGATCTGAATGAATGAAATATTATCACTGAATACTTTGTTCTGTACAAAGTTGAATGTGCTGACACAAAATCACTCAAAAATCATCAATGGAAATCAAATTTATTAACCAATGGAGGACTGGATTTGGAGTCACACACAAAATTAAAGAGGAATGTAATGTCCTTAAAACAAGTAAAAATGATGCTCAGTAGCCTGTATGACCTCCCTACAACATCTGGGCATGCTCCTGATTAGGCGGCGGATGGTCTCCTGAGGGATCTTCTCCCAGACCTGGAGTAAAACAACCGCCAACTCCTGGACAGTCTGTAGTATAACGTGACGTTGGTGGATGGAGCGAGACATGATGTTCCAGATGTGCTCAATCAGATTCAGGTCTGGGGAATGGGCGGGCCAGTCCATAGCTTCAATGCCTTCATCTTGCAGGAACTGCTGACACACTCCAGCCACATGAGGTCTGGCATTGTCCTGCATTAGGAGGAACCCTGGGCCAACCGCACCAGCATATGGTCTCACAAGGGGTCTGCGGATTTCATCTCTGTACCTAATGGCAGTCAGGCTAACTCTGGCGAGCACATGGAGGGCTGTGCGGCACTCCAAAGAAATGCCACCCCACACCATTACTGACCCACTGCCAAACCGGTCATGCTGAAGGATGTTGCAGACAGCAGATTGCTCTCCACGGCGTCTCCAGACTCTGTCATGTTTGTTACAAGTGCTCAGTGTGAACCTGCTTTCATCTCTGAAGAGCACAGGGCGCCAGTGGCAAATTTGCCAATCCTGGTGTTCTGTGGCAAATGCCAAGCGTCCTGCAAGGTGTTGGGCTGTGAGCACAACCCCCCCATCTTTGGACTTCGGGCACTCAGACCATCCTCATGGAGTCGGTTTTTAACCGTTTGTGCAGACACATGCACATTTGTGGCCTGCTGGAGGTCATTTTGCAGGGCTCTGGCAGTGCTCCTCCTGTTCCTCCTTGCACAAAGGCAGAGGTAGCGGTCCTGCTGCTGGGTTGTTGCCCTCCTACGGCCCCCTACACGTCTCCTGGTGTACTGGCCTGTCTCCTGGTAGCACCTCCAGCCTCTGGACACTACGCTGACAGACAGCAAACCTTATTGCCACAGCTTGCATTGATGTGCCATCCTGGATGAGCTGCACTACCTGAGCCACTTGTGTGGGTTGTAGAGTCCGTCTCATGCTACCACGAGTGTGAAAGCACAACCAACATTCAAAAGTGACCAAAACATCAGCCAGAAATCATTGGTACTGACATGTGATCTGTGGTCCCCACCTGCAGAACCACTCCTTTATTGAGTGTGTCTTGATAATCGCCAATAATTTCCATCTGTTGTCTATTCCATTTGCACAACAGCATGTGAAATTGATTGTCAATCAGTAGTGTTGAGCGATACTGCTCGATATCTAAAAATATCGTATCGGAATGGTATCGCCGATATCACTAAATATCGTCGATATCCGATTCTGATACCGGAAGTCCCATGTAAGTCTATGGGAACAAAATATCGCAACAAAAAAACCCCTTTCTTTCGTTGTAAACACAAAATATACACACATAGAATACATATATATATATATATATATATACATGTCATTGTGACATATATATATACATATATTTATAGTTTATACACTTCTACATAGTAAAATAGACTCTGATTCAATTGCCGGGTAAAGCCGTGACATACCCCATAGAAGTCGACGGGCTCGGTGCCGAGTACCCCCAAAACCTCTGGCTCTGTGCGACTCAACTTGGGCGTCACGAACAGGATTCTGTAGCTCGCTATAAGCGAGTCCTGTGTGCCTGAATTGAACTGGTTTTGTGCTTGAGAATTGCTAAAATCATCAGAGAATGTATTTGCCATTTTTCAGCCATATCTGCGTCACGACGAGGCACTGGTGAAGAAGAAGGGCGTGCTCTTCGTGGGTGTACACTCACTCAGTGGCGCGAAAACGATGGCCGACCACTGTAAATGGTACTGCAATGTAAGATCGTGCCCCACAGCTCTTCAGTTCCGCCTCCTCATCCTCAACTAACACGAAGGTCCCGCCTCCCTACAAAAGAGGGGCCCTCTCCAGATGCTGATGACACATGTGACTTGGCAGAGATGGCTAATGGACACGAGCAGAAGTGTGAAGGGATGGAGCAGTCAGAGCTCTCCCCCCACGGAAGCGACCCGATCGCCACGGAACCACCGTTGGGCACCCGGCCTGGAAACC
This sequence comes from Oophaga sylvatica, assembly GCA_033576555.1. Taxonomy (NCBI): domain Eukaryota; kingdom Metazoa; phylum Chordata; class Amphibia; order Anura; family Dendrobatidae; genus Oophaga; species Oophaga sylvatica. The sequence continues at coordinate 870,940,533 of JARQOD010000001.1, forward strand.
CTCCTACGCTGCAAGAAGCGGAGGATACCCTAAGAGGCCTGGCCCGGCACCGGGAGGAGGTCGCCAGGATGGAAGCCAGCTGGCGTGCCCTAAAACTAAATTTGGAGCGGCGACAATCCCTCTTACCTGAAGTGTCTGTACCGGAAGGTGAGGCACCCGTTCTAGTAGAGGAGTCCGTGCGGGCATCCCAGCCCTTGCAATGTGATCCGGTTGACGTTGTCGCAGTGGAGGCACCCGTTCCTGCAAAAAAAACTCTGCACCGGCAGCACCCCAGATCCCGCTGTCTGCCCCCGTCGCTGAGACAGAAGAAGCGACACCCGTCCTCATGGAGGAGGCCGCGCAGGTACCAGAGGTCTACCTGTCTGTACCGGAGCCCCGACTGTCATCTGTTCCAGAGCCGGCTGCTTCCTCCGCAGGTGAGCGCCGCCAGGACTGGGGGGCGCCAGGAGAGCTGCCGCAAACCGGACACTGTAAGCTGCAGTTTGATGGTGGAGACATGGAGCTGCTGGTGGAGGAGAATTTCAACCGGCGTCAGGAGGAAGAGTGGAGACGTTGGGAGCGGGAAGCAGAGCGACAAAGGGAGCAGCGAGAAACCCAAAAGCTTCGGCAACGTAACCTGGAGAAGGACCGGGCAGATAAGGACCGGATGAGAAAAGATAAAGGAACCCTGTGGGAGCCGCGGCATAAGGGTGCAGTACGGAACTTTAAATTGAAAGGTGGTTGGGGCTTCATCCAGGAGCCTGGACTTTATTTAGAAGTTTTTGTAACCCGGCGGGACGTGGAGGCTCACCTCCCAGAAGGACACCCGGGGAGGGACCTGTTGCCAGGAGACTTGGTGACTTACACCCGACACTGGGATTACAATGGATGGTACGCCCTAAATGTTACCAGGTGCGACCCCTACTCCCCAGAGTGTCAGGAACCTGTGAGACCCTCGGAGCCTTCAGCCTCCCACATCCAGGCCTCTGCACAAGTGCCCACCCCACGCCGTAAATCTCCCCAGCCTCCCTCAGTGGTCTCCTCAGCAGCCCCAGCTATGGACATGATAAGTATAGCTGGCCCGTTACCGGCGCCTGTTAGGCCCCCTGGGGTTCGTTCAGTCCGGGACATAGGGTTCCAGACCCAGAGGGAGATGAAAAGAGGTGGCCACACAGACACAGATAGCGGGTCACGACTTGACTGTACAGGCCACACGACGTCATCAGGTCCTGGTGGTCCTTGGTGTCTTGGATGTTTGGCAAGCATCAGAAGAGTACCAGGTGGTACCTGGAACACCCCTGCCAAAGAATTATAAATAACCCGGACAGGGTCCCTGTATGTAAATAGTTAAATTGTTGATGTACCCGGACGGGTGAATGTTCATAAAAAAGTTTTTTAATTTAATAAAAAAAAACAACAGTTTTCATTACTTTTATTACAGTCTCATCCTGCGACGCCATCGATCTCCTGTAAAAAAATGAAAAAAAAAAAAAGTATACCACCTGTCCGACGCAGTCCATAGTAACGAGTGTCCCACGACGATCCAGCTCTGCTACATCAGAATGACAGGCAGAGCCTGTCATCCCGGCGCAGCACAGCTGATTACCTGCTTCCCCGGCGGTGACGTCATCGGACTGGTTTACGGCCGGGATTACCCTGCAGTCACTGCAGTTATCGCGAAAAACTGCATGTGACCGCCAGGGAGAAGATAATGGCGGCCATCAAGCAGTCCAGGACGTGACCGCCGGAGATCTTCTGCCAGGTAAGTGCCGCTGACTCCTGACAGACCCGACCGACGGACACTCACAGTGACAGTGACAAATCCGATTCCGGTATCCGATATGACGAAAATATCGGTACTCGGAATCGAAAGCCCGATACAGCTAATATCGGCCGATACCCGATATTTGCAGTATCGTATCGCTCAACACTATCAATCAGTGTTACTTCCTAAGTGGACAGTTTGATTTCACAGAAGTTTGATTTAGTTGGAGTTATATTCTGTTGTTCAAGTGTTCCCATTATTTTTTTGAGCCGTGCATATTTAATAAATTGTTAGGTTTTATGAGACCTTTGTGTGCACTCATTTTCATACGTGGGTTTGTTAAATAAAAAATAAAATCAATTCTTGAATTGTTGTTTATTAATTCTGATGGTGTTTTGTGATAAGGCTGAACATATCCTATTAACTACAGTGAGGGGAGCTCACTATTTATTATGCAATGTGTTCTCCCCTAACTAGCCCACGGTCCAGACGTGTGATTACAATAATACAATCTGGAACATCCTGGAAATATTTGCCCAGGACCAGACATATGAAAGATGGGCTACAAAACAGAAAGGTGTAGGCATTCACATGTTGGGGTCAACTTCTGCTTGATGTGATCCATAAACCCTTTCTTCTATTCTCAAGGAAACAAAAAAATAACTTTAGACAGAAATGTTTAGGTATTTCTGTTATTTTTCCATTTTTAGTTTAACTATTTTTCTTATTGGTGTATCACTTTCTTGTTCTGTATTTATACTATTTCTTGTAAGCAGTGTATTTTTTATATGAATGCTTAACAGATTAATAAGTTTGGTCCTTGTATGCTCTGAGACTCCATAGCCTTTTAGAAAGTCTGTGGCCTTTTGACTGTTGGACAGTAATATACAGTATATATATTTCAGGGACTCATAAACCTGTGTGTTTAAAGAATAGTTAGGGCGTGCTTTGTATCCGGGGTATTCGGACTGTGATTTATGTTCACTGCGCAGCTTATAAAAGAGGTCGAGTGCAAGATTGACTGATAGGAGATAAATTAACCATTGTAATCACACTCTACATCTCGTACTGAAAAGTGTGCATGTGGTAGATGGAACACCTCTGGAACAGATCCCAGAGTCCAAAGCGACTTTATCTGACTTTTCATGAATGGTTCAGTCATAGGTTTCAGCTGAATCATATTTGATAAAAACCTCAATATATGTGTTAAGCACAGAACACAGGATAAATGTGATCCTAGACTTATAAAAAAAGCGATAAAACAACTTATGTACCCCAAAATGTAATCAATAAATCTTCAAATCAACCAACAAAAAGAAGCAACATGACTTCACCTTTCACCCCACCCAAAAAAAGTTAAGCAACTCTCTCCCTACTGAGCTTCAGTGTTTGCTTAAACCATAATTAGCATACATGTGCATGTATGAGAAGAGCTCACTTAACGATTTACGGAGTGTGTGTAAATACAAGCTGGGTACAATATATGGGCTCTCATCTGACATATTTGCAATTTTCACTCTGCAACATTCAATCTGAGCTTTCTTGTAGAAAACACCCACAAAATTAAATTAGTTGTTACATTCATAGATTATTTTATTGGCGTGTGTATTTCCACAATGATGTAACTTTTGTGGTTATGGCACTTTAGGGGGCTCTGTAAATGGTGCCCAGAATCTATTCCAGCAAAATTTGTGCTTTGAAAGTCAGATAGTGCTACTTCCCTTCTGATATCTGCTGTGTTGCCAAACAAATGTTTGCGACCACATATAGGACATCATTGCATTCATGAGATATTGCGGAAAATTTGTGGGGTACATTTTTACCCATTATTTCTTGTCAGAATGAAAAATTTGCAGTCAATATAACATTGGTGGTAAAAATGTAATTTTTTTACTTCCACACCCAATGTTATAATCTATTTTAACCAAAATTGCACTCCAAAAGTCAAATAGAGGTTCTTCCCATCCAAGAATTAGCTTTTATTAGTTTGTTTAAAAGCAAAAAAAATCAAAAAATCAAAACATAAAGGTGCAAAAAAATGTGCAAAAATTACAAACAAGTGGGGGTAAAAAAAAGCAGTATAATAACTTAACAGGGACTAATCTCTCCCAAGAGAAGCCCTGTATGATCGCTCTACCAGCCAGCGGAGGTTGGCACCCTAGTTGTAGACATGATGGCACCCCCGCTCAATGTCGGTAGCCCTAGAAAACTCTATTGCACCCTCCACATACTAAACACTAAGATTACACAAAAGCACACACATACACAAATACAAAAAAAGTACCCAGAATTACAGACTTAAGGTCTGATAGAAAATAGAGGAGAAATAAATTATCTCATAGTAGATACTCTATATTCAAGGACATGTATAGCTCAGATTCATAGTCTGAGATTGTCTCTGGCCAGAGTGAACATTGGAGCCCTCACCCTGATCCCCTGATGAACCCTTACATTCAGTAGAGGGGAAACGCGTCAGGAATGAGAGGGAACCTACGAACGATAAGTACCACAACTATGTGGGATTTTTTGTTTAATGGCTACTGACTAATGGTTTTGCACCTATTGGATTGATGGAGATTACACAAGGTTATATGAGCATTGTGCAATAATCTACAAAACACTCTTTTCTCTAAGATGTATTTATAAAAAGATGGGATATCAATTTACTATTGATGGCTTCTCAGTAATATAAGTGAAATAAGTATTGTGGAATACATTTGCATTTTTTGATCTTTTTTCAACCAGGAAGGGTTGTCGTATCATCATCCTTCAGTGATTTAAAGTGCTGAAAGCACCCAACCTTCTTACGGCTTGGACAATGTTCAATAATCCATTCATGCAGTTTTTGCTTTGTAGCCAGAAATATCATTTGATTTGATCATATACCTTACCCTACCCCCATTGTGTCTATTCTGGAGGGTTATTGATATGACTATGAATCTGAGCTATACATATCCTTGAATTTAGAGTATCTTCTACGAGATTTTTTTCTCTATTTTCTATCAGACATTTAGTTTGTAATTCTTGGTCCTTTTTTTGTATTTGTGTATGTGTGTGTTTTATCAATAAGCATAGTATGAGATACTTTATCAAATGCTTTGCTGAAGTCGAGATATACTATATCTACCGCATTTTCGTGATCAACCTTGTCAGTGATTCCATCATAGAAGGAAATTAGAATAGTCTGGCATGACTTGTTTGCTACAAACCCAAGATGCTACATTATGAGATGCAGTTTTTAAAATGATATCACTTTTGGGCATTTTATAAAAAATATGCCCTTTGAAGTCACTCCAAACTAGAAAAGGATTTATAAGCTTGCTGGAAAAAAATGTAAGTTTGCTGCCAAATTTTAATCTTTCTAATGTCCTAATAAAATAAAATACTGCTTGAAAAGTTATGTTGACATAAATTAGACACATGGAAAATGTAATTCATTAATTATTTTGTGAAAAAGGATCAACTCATCTGTCCAGGTGCACAGAAAAGTACTCCAGTAATAGCAATAGTCCAAACGATAATCGGCATTCACATCTTCTTAAAAGAATTGCTTTATTAATCTAGTAGAATAAAAGGCACAAAAAATGATTGAACACAACAGCACAAAAATTAAAAAAGCAGAAAAGATTATCTGCTGCTCACACAGGGAACATATTTCAGACCTGCATGATCCTTTATCGAGCCTCAATTAAGACTGCTAAAAAAGGCATAAATGTTTAAAGTTTGAAAACTGCAAATTATTACCAAATTTCTGATTTTTTTTTTAAATAAATGCACATTTTATTTACCGCAATGAACCACTAACATGGATTACAAAATGTTATGTAAGAATATATTACTACAGAAAGTGACATATGTTAGCATTGAAAAATTGGACTTAGTCATTAAGGGGTTAAGCACAACACTTACAGTGTTCATTTCATTAAACATATTTTTTCTTGTGCCATTGGTCAGTGACCAGATATTAAAGGTTCAATAATTACTAATGTAAATTCATTTTATTTTTCTCCCCATCACTTTGATTTAAAGCTTCCTTAGCAAAAAGCGGAGTAATTAATTGTAAACATGGTAATACCGCGCTTCTTTTAAAGTAGCTTATTTTTATTCCTCAAGGCATATTGATTGGAGACTTTATGATGTGAATCACACATTTAATTAGAGATACATGTTATAAGCAAGTGAACAATGCTGTCACTGACTTGGAAAATTGGATTCAAAATTGTGTCCTGATTTTTGTATTAATTTTTCAGTTTTCAATTTGATCATATATCTTGTATTTGTGCTTCAATTTCATGAAACGGGAATCTCTACTTTTGTAGTACTGTAGGACCCATCAGTGTTAGAGTGATGTCCTGATTGTTCCTGAATAAACAAGTTCTATTGTCACACGCTTGGAGAGTATTCGCTGCCAGCAGGTTATGAGCCCAGAGTGACACAGAACCCCAGAAAAATATTTAGAGTTGAGAGTCCTCAGTGGTTGATCAACCACTGAGGACTCTCAACTCTAAATATTTTTCTATCTACTGGCTAACACGGTACAAAGATATACATCTTTACTGTAACAGAACCCCAGAGTAACACAGCAACAGAAGCCCAAAGCAAAAGCAGCACAGAGCAACAGAGAAGATCTACTACCCAGCAATGAGAGTTACAGACAAGCAGTGGGGGGGCGCTTCTGTACATAGCAACCACAACTCGTTTGGCTATCACAGCCACAGTCGGAATTCTCTGCCGATATGTAAGCAAGCCACGCAAAAGAGAATGGAATGCAATTAAGAGAATTCTTCAATATCTTAAAGAAACTCAAAGGCTAAATCTTAAGATATCTGCATCAGGAGATCTCACTCTCAGAGGTTATGTGGATGCAGATTGGGCTGGAGATTCAAGTGATCAGAAATCAACAAGTGGTTACTTATTCAAGTTAGGAGAAAATTCAATTTCTTGGTCCAGCAGAAATCAAGTGTCAGTCGCATTATCTTTTACAGAAGCAGAATATATGTCTGCTGCTTATGCAAGTCAAGAAGTAATTTGGTTGAAACAACTTTTGGAAGATTTCGGCAAGCCACTAGCTTAACCAACAGTTATCTATGAGGACAACGAAGGATGCATTAAACTTGCCAGCAGTGAGAAGATTAGTGCAAGGATTAAGCACATTAATGTAAAACATCACCACTTAGGTGACTTAGGGGAACATGGTGTACTCGAGTTTGTTTATTGTGAGTCTGGCAAGATGATACTTGATGGTATGACAAAGCCATTATCAAGAGCCAAGTTTGTGGACTTCAGAACCGCAATGGGACTAATAGGATAAGTAGTTGTTGAGTGGGGGTGCTGGAATATGTTTGGTGCAACAACTCCATTCCTGTCTATGAGTGTTTAGTTGCTAGATTTGTATGTTGTTTATAAAGTTATAACAAAAAAAATCCCAGAGGCTCACACAGGGAGAGCATGTGACAGTATTTTCTGTTTTTCTGTGTATGAGAGAAGCAGCCTGCTGTAGATGCTGCACAGATAGAGACACACAAATGATTTATTCCTGATATATTAAGCTTATCATATATTGTTCCTGATTGTTCCTGAATAACAAGTTCTGTTGTCACATGCTTGGAGAGTACCCTGAATAATCCGCTGTCAACAGAAATACGTAAAACAGTGAAGAAATTCTAGAAATAGTGTGTGTTGTACAGCAGTGAAGAAGGTTAGTGTATAGTTTATGAAGAAAAAAGAATAGTACAGATATTCAATTGTTAGAGACAGAGATAGGAGAGCTAGCAGTAATTGAATTCAGTAGTTATAGTACTTTTGCTGCAATAAATTACCCTATTTTTATTTTTCATGCAGATGTAGAGGACCGCGCTGCAAGGGCTGCTGAAATGCCGGGTCTGTAACTGCTGGGGCCGAATCTCCTGTTGCTGGAGGGAATGAGATTGCAGATGGAGCAAGCCAGTAACCTGGGTAATGGGGCCAGGGAAAGTAAGTTAAAAGGTGTTGCGCGGGAACGCACAGGGCACGTAGAGCAACAGGCCGCAGTGTGCAGAGACAGGGCGATAGTATGAGAGATTCACCTTTATCGGTTGGTGTGCAGGGGAACACGCGACAAGCAGAGCATCACAGTACGGACATCCAGTTGTTGGCTGACACACAAAGAGGCACACGCCGGGGAGAGCATTGCAGCACAGCCATTTAAGTGACGGCGGCTGCTCAGAGAGACATGTGCCAAGTGGAACCCTGTGGAGAGCTCTACCCCTTTGCTCCGCACTTAAATGGACAAGGGCTCAGCGGGCAAAACCGGTGACTACCTTCTGCCACCAGAAGCATGACCGTGTCTTGGGCGAGGACACCTGAAGACGCTACACCGACCTCCGCCGGCATTCTATTACCCACTGGACTTTCAGAGATTGACGGGCTGCGGAGCCACGATAAGCGAAACTGTTAACAAAAGACTGTTTAGTTAAATAATCATTATACAGTTTAGTTTTGCACCCCCTTTTGCGTTTTTTTTTCTCGCACCCATTGACTTCTATTGCCGAATGCAATCCGATTTCCGATTACAATCGCAGCATGCTGCGATTTTTTTCCAGTCGGATTGTGATCCGATCTGAGCTGGAAAAAATTCACAGATAAACACACAATGACAGTATAACATTGGTCCGAATGCAATCCAATTACATTCAACCGATTTCATTGCAAGTGGGAATGAGCCCTGAGAGAGGAGGAAGCGAACCAAGACCAGCGATGCCCATCAGACTGGACCGCCTAGTAATTGGTATATTAAAAGGTCTTTTTTTTGCCTTGAAGGGCGAATTGGAGTCTTTTGTGCAGCATTATAGAATGCTGTCATGTGGGGCTGAAAAGTGGTGGCTGTAGGCTATTATTGGAAAAAACTGTTGATAGGTTTCCTTTCAGGCAGTGGTCCCCAACTTTTCTGACCTTGAGAGCCACATTCAGCTCTGAGAGAGGGTCGCGAGCCACATTCAGCTCCTTCCCCCCCACAGTAGTGGCAACCAGAGCCCTCATTACGGGGATAATGATAACCAAAGCTTTGCCACAGAAATCACCCTGAAGCTGAAGCAGTATACCTAGATTCAAAGGTACCCACAGTACCCCCATTCAGTATTCTCCCATCCATCACTCCCAACACACTGTCACATCCAGCTTCAGGTACCACCTCTCACAGGTAGTATCATCCTGTTTCCAGGGTACCATACTTAAATTAAATCGAAACCTCTAAGGTTAGTTTCACACTAGCGTATGGCTGGGACTTCCTCCGTGAAGCTCCGTCCACCGCCGCACCTCCTCCGGTCAGCTCCGCCTATGTCTGCAAGCGGCCTGCATGCGGCCTGAGTACCTATATTTAACATTAAGTACGCAGGCCATGCAGATGTATGCGGATGCCGCCGCATGTGTCATTTTGACGGTGCTGTGACCGCAACAAAATGCAACATGTTTGCGTTTGGCGCAAGCGCCGCACCGTACTCAGGCCGCATGCAGGCTGCTTGCAGACATAGGCGGAGCTGATCGGAGGAGGTGCTGCGGTGGGCGGAGCTTCACAGAGGAAGTCCGCAGCCCTCCGCAGAGCAGCCATATGCTAGTGTTAAACTAGCCTAAGACCATATATGTGCATCCAGATCTGCTTTTCTGTGCAGAGCTACTCACAAAATTCACCATTTTGAGATGTGTTCCTCATACCTGTTTACTAGACCTGGAGCTAATGCACTAAGCTGGCAGTCTGCCGCGAGCCACAATTCATGGGACCGGGAGCCACATGTGGCTCCTGAGCTACAGGTTGGGGACCCCTGCTTTAAGGGAATCTGTCAATATGATCAACGCCTTCCACCAAAGTGTATACATGGGCATGCATGTCTTTAAAATGTAAATCCATTGACAGCTTTACATCTTCTATCTGTTGCTTAGAAATTAGAGTTTTAATTTACATTCAAATGAGGCTTTATATGCTTGTGCATGAGAGAGTACTTTACTGGCATCTGCCCCCCAAGGTTGTCCTTACACTGAGCAACCTTTTTAGATAGATTAATAACTTACTACCTTTGTGATGTCAGATGCAAGGCAAAGAAATCAGAATATGTTAAAAAGGCTGGTGCTGGGAAGGGGAAACACTCTCGGGGAGCAGAAGCTAGTTAAGTGCTGTGTCACACTCAGAGCACTTAACCCCTTTCCCACCTGAGACGTTTCCATACGCCCGTGTGACCTAGTACCCAGTGATTTTGAGCGCACAGAGGATGTGCACGTGTAGCAAGGACGACTGGGATGGTAGTCCTGACCGAGCTCACCAACTAAACACAGTCTGGAGACACCCCTTACACATGCAATATAGGACGACACAACTTCCCCCCCATGGATTACCTTCTCTTCCTCTGGTCACAGCAGTCCAGGCAATTAGAATCCAAGAATGCAGCTGTTTTCCAACAAGGAATAACTTTTAATGAAGGATGATGAAATGTAGACAAAAAGACAATTTCAACACTGGCTTCCTGCTCTTTCCCTTGACACTTGCTATGGTCGCACCTACAACGGCTGCAGTTGCCGAAGTTCGCAGTAATCCACTCGCTGGAATGTGGGGCATAAAACCCCTTCAGTGGGAGCCCTTCCAGAATCCTGGGACCCATGTTGTGGTCCTTCAGTCATTTTAAGTTCAAAAGTCCTTCTTTATATCCGAGGGTCCTTGGCAACAGATCTCTCCCATCCGGGAGTCTGGCAATGCCCCATCTGAGATACATGTCTCCTCAGGGCTAAAGTACCCGGGCTACTCAACAGGAAGCAACAGCTTTCCTCTCCCTAGAGGCTGCAAGTCACACCTCCTAAATTAACCTGTCCCTTTTCCTAACTATTACAGTTATTAAAGGGGAACATCACAATGCAATACATAACCAATACAAGCATAGCATAGCACATGGCAAACATGACATAAGAAGGACCGCATCACCCCCATGTGGGGGAGGGGCAAATGAGGGGTCCTGCCACCTCCTTACACCCTCCTAAAATAAGGTCGTCCCCATCCGTCAAGACACAAGAGAACGCAGTCTTTAAACTTATATACAGTACAGACCAAAATTTTGGACACACCTTCTCATTCAAAGATTTTTCTGTATTTTCATGACTATGAAAATTGTACATTCACACTGAGGTATCAAAACTATGAATTAACACATGTGGAATTATATACGTAACAAAAAAGTGTGAGACAACTGAAAATATGTCTTATATTCTAGGTTCTTCTAAGTAGCCACCTTTTGCTTTGATTACTGCTTTGCACACTCTTGGCATTCTCTTGATGAGCTTCAAGAGGTAGTCACCGGAAATGGTCTTCCAACAGTCTTGAAGGAGTTCCCAGAAATGCTTAGCACTTGTTGGCTCTTTTGCCTTCATTCTGCGGTCCAGCTCACCTCAAACCATCTCGATTGGGTTCAGGTCTAGTGACTGTGGAGGCCAGGTCATCTGGCGTAGCACCCCATCACTCTCCTTCTTGGTCAAATAGCCCTTACACAGCCTGGAGGTGTGTTTGGGGTCATTGCCCTGTTGAAAAATAAATGATGGTCCAACTAAACGCAAACCGGATGGAATAGCATGCTGCTGCAAGATGCTGTTGTAGCCATGCTGGTTCAGTATGCCTTCAATTTTGAATAAATCCCCAACAGTGTCACCAGCAAAGCACCCCCACACCATTACACCTCCTCCTCCATGCTTCACAGTGGGAACCAGGCATGTAGAGTCCATCCATTCACCTTTTCGGCGTCGCACAAAGACACGGTGGTTGGAACCAAAGATCTCAAATTTGGACTCATCAGACCAAAGCACAGATTTCCACTGGTCTAATGTCCATTCCTTGTGTTCTTTAGCCCAAACTTCATTGTTCTATTTTGTTAGTTATAGTACACGAAAGGTCATTAATGACCGAAACTTGTGTAGTACTACATCTTTGATTAAATTCCATCACATTTTGGTGTGTCCGAGCTATATTGCACATTGCGTTGGATCTACTCTGGCACCACATCTTTTTCTGCAGTTGTGCCACGAACACTTTAGCCAAATAGTCTACATTGAAGGCCTGCCAAAGGTCCTCTTAACAGTTGTTGTAAGATGCTGCTGCTAATCTGTGCATGACCTGGTCTTCTGTGCTTGTAACTGCGTTCTAATGCTGGTGACTCGGATAAACTTATCCTCAGAAGCAGAGGTGACCCTTGGTCTTCCTTTCCTGGGGCGGTCCTCATGTGAGCCAGTTTCTTTTTAGCGCTTGATAGTTTTTGCAACTGCACTTGGGGACACTTTCAAAGTTTTCCCAATTTTTTGGACTGAATGATCTTCATTTCTTAAAGTAATGATGGCCACTCGTTTTTCTTTACTTAGCTGCTTTTTTCTTGCCATAATACAAATTCTAACAGTCTATTCAGTAGGACTATCAGCTGTGTATCCACCAGACTTCTGCTCAACACTACTGATGGTCCCAACCCCATTTATAAGGCAAGAAATCAAACTTATTAAACCTGACAGGGCACACCTGTGAAGTGAAAACCATTTCCATTGACTACCTCTTGAAGCTCACCAAGAGAATGCCAAGAGTGTGTAAAGCAGTAATCAAAGCAAAAGGTGGCTACTTTGAAGAACCTAGAATATAAGACATATTTTCTGCTGTTTCACACTTTTTTGTTAAGTATATAATTCCACATGTGTTAATTCATAGTTTTGATGCCTTCAGTGTGAATGTACAATTTTCATAGTCATGAAAATACAGAAAAATCATTAAATGAGAAGTTGTGTCCAAACTTTTGGTCTGTACTGTATATATAAGGAAAGTAACATTTCACAGTTCATAAGGTACACGTAGTTCTATAATGGCCGGTTATCCCTTTAACATGGGCGGCCAAAGTTTTTGAAGCAAGTCTCATTCAGACCTAACAGTCTTTCTTTGTGTGTGGTTCAACGTGACCCTGGTTCTTCTGGGGACAGTCTTCTCATCCCACCTTTCAGTGGACCAAGGGCCCTTTAATGGTGGTGGGCCGCGTCTTAAACATGGGACTAGTCTAAGGGTCAAAGTGGGGGCAAAGTTCAGAAGCACACAGTCCAGCATCCGCATCCGGAGTCCAACGTCATTAACCTCTGTGGGGTTTTGGTCCCGTGATCCAGCAAGGAAGGGACGAACAGGTGCAAACAAGCTAGGAAGAGGGGAAAACAAACAAGCATGGCAGTTAACGGTTGGCCACTTCAGACGCCATTGTCCTTGGGCGCCATACCAGGGCTTACTGCCCTCATAGGGACGTGGAACAGTCCCTTGCTCTAGGTGCAACCGGCATCAATATGAAGTCTTAAAGGGGCAGCTCAATCTGTACATGGTGGCTGGGTTGCATAGTGGGCCGCATTTGGACTCTGTACCACCACATAAACATGAGATGAGGACCCACTAGAGGAGGAGGAGTCTCCACTATTCCTCCGGCTCCGCACTCCCTCCAGTGGTGGTCCCGCACCTCCCGAAGCCTCCGGTTCTCATGCACCATTTTCAGCCACCTCAATGCCCTGAGGCACCGCTCTCTCCTGGGCGGCCAAGACATCTGCGGCCGCAGCAGCCGGAACATGAACATTCATTGCAGCTTGTTTCTCGAAAACACCCATGGAGTCAAAATTGTCACTACACCTGTAGATAAATTTCCAATTGTAGGTACAATTTCCAAAATGGGGTCAGGGAGGGATTCTGCTCTTTTAGAACTTAAGGATCTGTATATGGCCTCCACAAACTATTCTATGAAAATCTGCGCTCCAGGAGGCAAAGAGCTCTCCGTTCTTTCAGAGTCTCTCCATATGGCTAAGCAGTACTGTACAGCCACATATGGAATATTGATACGTTCAGTAGAAATTGAGGGACAAATTATGTTGCCATTTTTATAAACTTCTTGTGTGAAAATGTAAAATCTGGGGCTAAAACAAACTTTTGGTGCTAGAAATGTAATTATTTTTTCTTCAATACCCAATGGTATAAAATTCTGTGACACACCCGTGGTGTCAATATGATCACTTCACCACTAGATGAATTCCTTGAGAGGTTTAGTTTGTAAAATGCGGTCACTCATAGGGGTTTCTGCTGTTCTGGCAACTCAGGAGCTCTCTCAGTGGATCATGGCACCCGCAAACCATAAGAGTAAAATCTGCACTATAGTATGGCACTGCTTCCCTTCTGAGCTTTGCACTGTGACTGAAAAATATTTCCCGATTACATGTAGGGTATTTGCACACTCAAGAAAAATGGACCTCAGTTCGTTGAAAATTTTTTCTGTTAGCTCTTAGAAAAAATGAAAACTTTACACCTCTTAATGGTATACAATTCTATGAGTCACAAGTGGTGTCAATATAATCACTGCATCCCTAGATGAATTATTTGGGCAGTGTAGTTTGTAAAATAAGTTCACATATGGGGGTTTCTGTTGTTCTGGCTTTACTACTGTTACCCTCAAACCATTGCAGCAAAAATCTGAACTTCAATATGGCGCTTCTTCCCTTCTCAGCTTTGCACTGTGCCACAAAATTAGTAGGGACTCTCCAAACATGATATAGTGTCCGCTAATGGCGTCCGCTAATGATTACAGTAAATATTACATTCAAAAATTCAAATGACGCTCCTTCTCTTCTGAGCCCTGCCGTGTACACAAACAGTAGTTTTGTCTCACATATGAGGTATCAGCGTACTCTGAAGAAATTGCACAACAAATTGTATAGTGCAATTTCTCCTCTTACCCTTATGAAAATTGAAAATTTGGGGCTAAAAAAACATTTTTGTGTGGAAAATTTGATTTTGTTTATTTTCACACCTCAACGTTCTAAACGTCTATGAAGCACCTGGGGGCTCAACGTGCTCACCACACATCTAAATACATTCCTTGAGGGGTGTAGTTTCCAAAATGCCATCACTTGTGTGGGGTTTCCACTGTTTAAGCATATCAGGGCTCTCCAAACAGGACATGGCGTCCGCTAATTGTTCCAGCAAATTTTGCATTCAAAAGTCAAATGGTGCTCCTTCCTTTCCCAGCTCTACTGTGCACCAAAACAGTGGTTTTCCCCTACATATGAGGCATCAGCATGCTCAGGAGAAATTGTGCAACAGATTTTGGGGTTAATTTTTTCCTGTTACTCTTGTGAAAATAAAAAATTTAGGGTCTAAAGTAAATTTTATTTGTGAAAAAAAAGTTAAATGTTCATTGTTTTCCACATGCCAAAAATTTCTGTGAAGCACCCGAAGCGTTAATAACCTTCTTCAATGTGGTTTTGAGCACCTTGAGGTGTGCAGTTTTTAGAATGGTGTCACTTTTGGGTATTTTTTTTTAATACACCCCTCAAACTCACTTCAAATGTGAGGTGGTCCCTAAAAAATTGGTTTTGTAAACTTTGTTGGAAAAATGAGAAATCGCTGGTCAAATTTTAGCCCTCATAACTTAACAACAAAAAAATTCGTTTAAAAAATTGTGCTGATGTAAAGCAGAAGTGGGATATTTAATTTATGAACTATTTTGTGTGACATACCTCTCTGATTTAAAGGCATAAAAATTCAAAGTTTGAAAATTGCAAAATTTTACAAATTTTTACCAAATTTTCCACAAATAAATGCAAGTCATATCGAAGAAATTTTACCACTATCTTGAAGTACAATATGTCACGAAAAAAAGAATCTGAATCAGTGGGATCCTTTGAAGCGTTCCAGAGACCTCATAAAGTGACAGTGGTCAGAATTGTAAAAATTGGCCTGATCTTTAACGTGCAAACCACCTTGGGGGGTAAAGGGGTTAATACGTCATTTGCATTTGATTTAAAATGTTAATGTCTCATGAATGCAGCAACAAAGAGAAGATATATAGCTGTTGCTGTATTTATGTTTCAAAGACCTGCATGCCCTTATGTGTCTAAGGACCGAGTCACACTACTGTATAATACGGACAAGTGGTAAGTGATAAAAAATCGCATAGCACTCGAAGCAATGTTAGTCTATGGGGCAGCTCTCATTATTCGTTTTTTTTCTCGTCCGTATTATACGTGCGAGAGAAATCGCAGTATGCTGCAATTGTCCGCGTATCTCGGCCAAGAATCGCCAATGCAAGTCTATGGGTGTGTGAAAAACTCGCACACCACACGGACCATCAGTGTGACTTGCGAGAAATATGCACTGGTGTCCTTTAGAAAAGCCGGCAATTCAGTGCGCTATACTGTAAAATCACACTGACAGGTTAAAATAGAATAGAGAGAATACATGTATACACATAGTATAGATATATATATGCCATTGACACACACATATATATATATTTCATAGAGATATAGATAGCAGAATAGGTGAAAATTCAATTGTCGGCATCTGTAAAATCATTACTGAACCCGACAGGATATGAGACATAGTTTACATGGAGCTGAAGGTTAAATTAAAGAATTAATTCATGGAAAAAACTTGCTTGGGCTCCCGCATAATTTTCTCCCCCAGAGAGGGCAAGCCAGTGACTGAGGGCAGAAATTAATAGCCTAGAGAGGGACCATTGTTTTTGGGCCCACCCTGGCTAAAAAAATCTGCCTCCAGCCACCCCAGAAAAGGTGCATCTGCAAGATGCGCCAATTCTGGCACCTACTCTCTCTCTTCCCATTGCCCTGTAGCGGGTGGCATATGGAGAAATAAGGGGTTAATGTCACCTTGCTATTGTAAGGTGACATTAAACCTGATTAATAATGGAGAGGTGTCAATAAGACAACTTTTCATTATTAATCCACTAGTCTAAAAGGGTTAAAAAAAACACACATACATTAAGAATAAAGAGTTTTAATTAAATAAATAAACACACATTTTTCCATCTTTATTTAACTCCCAATCCATTCGAAGCCATCATTCTCCTGGAAAAAAAAACAAAATAAAAAAACATCAATATACCCATACCTGTCCGCCGTACAGTGAAGTCTCACGCTGCAATCCATCTGAAGGCGTTAAATAGTTTACAACCTGGACTGATGCTAATGCAACTGGCCCAGCTGTAAACCACGGAGGAATGAAGGAATTTTACAATTTTGGATAACAAGAGGAGGAAGACCTGTGAAGACTCAGACGTCAAGGTTAGATTTCAGAAAGGCAGATTTTAAGGAACTCAGAAAGAGAATTGGAGGGATCCAATGGCTGGATATCCTTAAGGACAAAAATGTCCAGGAAGGATGGAAAATCTTGAAAAATGAGATTCTCAAAGCACAATCGTTAACAATTCCGAAAAGAGGGAAGAATGGGAAGCATTTAAGGAAACCAGGATGGATGAACATAGAACTTAAACACATGCTAAAAAGGAAGAAAGAAATGTTTATCAAATGGAAAGAGGGAGGCATATCTAAAGAAGATATAATGCCGTCTGCAGAACCTGCAGGGCACAAATCAGATTATCTAAAGCTGACAATGAATTAAGGCTTGCAAGTGACGTCAAAAGCAACAAAAAAGGATTTTGGGGATACGTCAAAAGTAAAAGAAAAGTCAAAGATGCTATAGGATTTTTACAGGATGAAAATGATGAAATGGTAAGTCAGGATGTTGAGAAGGCTGAACTTTTAAATTCCTATTTTGCATCTGTTTTCTCTCAGAAAGGAAATGTAACATCAACTGATCTTCACTGTCCTATTAAAGGAATAGAAGAATCCAGGATATCTATAAACAGAAAGACAGTGAGGAAACACTTAGCTAACATAAATGAATTCAAGTCTCCAGGTCCAAATGAATTACACCCCAGGGTACTGAAGGAGATAGCAGAAGAAATTCTTGAACCACTGTCCATAATCTTTGAAAATTCTTGGAGAACAGGAGAAGTCCCAGAAGACTGGAGAAGAGCAAATGTTGTTCCTATCTTCAAAAAGGGGAAGAAGGTGGACCCAGGGAACTACAGGCCGGTGAGTCTGACTTCTATACCAGGAAAGATCTTTGAACAAATTATTAAAGAACATGTATGCAAGTACCTGGATAAGAATGAAGTGATTAAACAGAGTCAGCATGGGTTTGTAACTAATAAGTCATGTCAGACTAACTTAATTTCCTTCTATGACAGAATCACTGACTGGGTGGATCAGGGAAATGCTGTAGATATAGTATATCTTGACTTCAGCAAAGCATTTGACAAAGTATCTCACACAATCCTTATTGAAAAAATGACTAAGTATGGAATGGACAAGGCAACTGTTAGGTGGATTCATAACTGGCTTAGGATCGGACCCAAAGAGTGGTTGTAAATGGCTGCACATCCAGTTGGAAGAATGTCTCAAGTGGGGTACCACAAGGCTCTGTTTTGGGCCCTGTATTGTTCAACATCTTTATCAATGATTTAGATGAAGGAATTGAGGGTAAACTGATCAAATTTGCTGATGACACAAAGCTAGGAGGGGTAGCTAATACTAGAGAAGAGAGAGAGAGGATTCAAAAAGATATACATAAACTGGAGCAGTGGGCAGCAACTAACAGAATGGATTTTAACAGGGAAAAATGCAAAGTACTACATCTGGGCAATAAAAATGAAAAAACCATATACAAAATGGGAGGAATAGGGCTAAGTAACAGCACATGTGAAAAAGACTTGGGTATACTAATTGATCACAGACTTAACATGAGTCAACAGTGTGATGCAGCAGCAAAAAAGGCAAATGCAATTCTAGGATGTATCAACAGAAGCATACAGTCTAGATCACGTGAGGTCATTATTGCCCTCTACTCCTCTTTGGTCAGACCTCATCTGGAATACTGTGTCCAGTTTTGGGCACCACATTTTAAAAAAGACATCAACAAACTGGAGCAAGTTCAGAGAAGAGCCACCAGAATGGTGACCGGTCTGCAAACCATGTCCTATGAGGAACGGTTGCAGGATTTGGGAATGTTTAGCTTGCAAAAAAGAAGACTGAGAGGAGACTTAATAGCTGTCTACAAATATCTCAAGGGCTGTCACATTGTAGAAGGATCATCTTTATTCTCATTTGCACAAGGAAAGCCTAGAAGCAATGGGATGAAACTGAATGGGAGGAGACACAGATTAGATATTAGAAAAAACTTTTTGACAGTTAGGGTGATCAATGAGTGGAACAGGCTGCCACAAGAGGTGGTGAGTTCTCCTTCAATGGAAGTCTTCAAACAGAGGCTGGATAGACATCTGTCTGGGATGATTTAGAGAATCCTGCTTTGAGCAGGGGGTTGGACCAGAAGGCCCAGGAGGTCCCTTCCAACTCTACCATTCTATGATTCTATGATTCTATGATAATATATATATATTTCATAGAGATATAGATAGCAGAATAGGTGAAAATTCAATTGTCGGCATCTGTAAAATCATTACTGAACCCGACAGGATATGAGACATAGTTTACATGGAGCTGAAGGTTAAATTTAAGAATTAATTCATGGAAAAAACTTGCTTGGGCTCCCGCATAATTTTCTCCCCAGAGAGGGCAAGCCAGTGACTGAGGGCAGAAATTAATAGCCTAGAGAGGGACCATTGTTTTTGGGCCCACCCTGGCTAAAAAAATCTGCCTCCAGCCACCCCAGAAAACGTGCATCTGCAAGATGCGCCAATTCTGGCACCTACTCTCTCTCTTCCCATTGCCCTGTAGCGGGTGGCATATGGAGAAATAAGGGTTAATGTCACCTTGCTATTGTAAGGTGACATTAAACCTGATTAATAATGGAGAGGTGTCAATAAGACAACTTTTCATTATTAATCCACTAGTCTAAAAGGGTTAAAAAAAACACACATACATTAAGAATAAAGAGTTTTAATTAAATAAATAAACACACATTTTTCCATCTTTATTTAACTCCCAATCCATTCGAAGCCATCATTCTCCTGAAAAAAAAACAAAATAAAAAAACATCAATATACCCATACCTGTCCGCCGTACAGTGAAGTCCCACGCTGCAATCCATCTGAAGGCGTTAAATAGTTTACAACCTGGACTGATGCTAATGCAACTGGCCCAGCTGTAAACCACGGAGGAATGAAGGAAAAGCTGCCTGCGCAGCCTCCCAGCCTGAGCGAAGATGAACTGATTAGCGTGGGAAAGTATCTGAATGTTTTCCCACACTGTCAGTTCACCGCAGGTCAGCCTGTGAGTGAGCGCAGCCTAAGTGACATCAGCGGTAGTCACTGAGGCTGTGCATACTCCCCGCCTGACCCGTGGTGAAAGAGAGAAGATAGTCCTGCAAGTTTGATTTCCCTGAGTTCCCTCGTATGAGCTGAAATAGATGGTTGGGCCATCCATTGCCTAGTTGATTACGGTTCCCAGGTGACCACCATGACAGAGACTTATTTCAGATGTCATTTTTTTGAGGCGATGCGGCCTGAATTGGGCCCAGTGAAAATGTTGACAGCGGCCAATCAATTGCCTATCCCGGTTGCAGGGGTTGGCCAGAAAGGAGTAGTGTTGACCACCAGAGAGACTGGCAATGGCCCCACAGTGACTTTAGGGATGAATGTGCTGAAGGAACTCGGGACCATCCTGGTCTGTGAGTCACCAGATTCTTTTCTTAATCGATGGAGCCCCCGCATCCCCCAAAGGATGGTGTTCCAACAACTGATACGTGTAGCCCAGGCTCAAGAAAGGTTGAGTGAAGGAAAAGTCCTGGGGAAGGTGGTTGTTCTGGCCACTGCTAAACTCGATTTACCACCTGGTCAGACTGTGCTCACACTGCCTGTGTGAGCTTGTACACCCCTTGAAGGAGTGGAAGTCCAGATAGAGCCAGCCCTAATGGATCAATTACATTCAGGGCTCCTCATTGCTCGGACATTAGCCACCATTCACAATGGTAACGTAGTGGTGTGGTGTGTCAACCTACGGGAGGACGATCTCATGCTCTGGCTCAAGAGTGAAGTGGCGTAAGTACTGGGTATGCCGAAAGAACTGATGCAACCAGAGGCCATTCTGTTAGCAGTGAAACAAGGAGATCCTGGACTGTAGCCATTACTGTGTCCTCAGAGCCTCCATCCAGCACCATGAAAAAAGGGGGCCGGATCCTGGAGCAGATGCGGGCTGAACTGAAGGAACTCTCATCACAACAGGTACAAGCTATGCTGCAGCGTTACCAGGATGTCTTTGCCCATCATGATGATGATTTCGGGTGCACTACTGCCATAACCAACGAGATTCCCACAGGGAGTGCCACACCGATTCGGGAGCGCTATCTGCAGATCCCACCACAAATGTACCAGGAAGTAAAAGAAATGTTGGCACACATGCTGCAGAGTGGAGTCATATGGGAGAGCCAGAGCCCGTGGGAAGCCCCCATCATTTTAGTTTGGAAAAAGGATGGAACCCTGTGTTTTTGTGTTGATTACTGGTGAATAAATGCCTGTACAGTGCGAGACTCTTATCCCCTACCTAGAATTGAGGAGTCGTTGTCTACCCTGGGAAAAGCCAAGTACTTCTTGTCATTAGATCTGGCCAGTGGATAATGGCAAGTGCCCATGGCTGAGCAAGACTGGACGAAGACAGCGTTCATACAGCCTATGGAACTGATGGAAGTCTGCAGGGACTAGGGGCACAGATGCAGGACGGAAAGGAGCGAGTGATTGCCTATGTGAGCCAGTCTCTCCATGACTCAGAAAGAAACCCGGATAACTATAGTTCTTTCAAGTATGAATTACTGGCGTTAGTGTGGGCGATGAACGAGAAGTTTGCCGAGTACTTGTCAGGATCTGAAATCTTGGTATGCACTGACAACAATCCTCTGGCCCACCTAGAAAATTCAAAATTGGTGGCCTTGGAGCAAAGATGGGTGGCCAGTATAGCAAAATACAGATATAAGATCATGCATTGAAAAGGAGCTGAGAATACACATGCCAATGCTCTAGAGTGACCCACGAGCGACCTGGACATGACAGGGACGAAGAGTTGGAGGCAGAAGAAACCCCATGGTTCAGGAACCTCGCCAGGACATTGGCGGTGATGCAGGGACAGATCGAAGAGGTGTCGGAGAAACACCAGTTGGGACGACTTCGAGATGACTGGGTGCAGATTCAACAGGAAGATAGGGAACTCGCTCAGTTGAGGAAGTGGGTGGCCCTAAAATGACTCCCCAGCCGAAGTGAGAGAGACGCCTTGTCCCCAGGAATGCTGCTGATTCTCCGACAGTGGGAGAGGTCCAATTGGAAGACTGTTTGCTGTATCGGAAAGTACAGTTGGTACAGTAGTTGGGAGTCACCTGGTAAGTGGTACTCCCAGAAAAGTTGATCAGTGAGGTGGCCATGGAAGCTCATGCAGAGGGGCTCAATTTGGTCCGGAGAAGACGTTTCAGTGGTTGCATAAACTGGTTTTTCATCCCCGTTTAAAGACTGCAGTGGAAGAGGCCTGTCGACAATGTTGAAGTTGTGAATTAGCTAAACCTCCAGAACAGAGAGCCCCTACGCAGACCATAGTGACCTCTGCGTCTCTGGAACTGTTAATGATCGACTACTTGACCATGGGTCCCACTCATCTTGGATACGAACATTGTCTTGTGATGACCGACCACTTCACCAAGTTTGCTGTGGTGACTCCGAACCAGGACCAGACGGCCGAGTCAGCTGCGCAGCTGTGCAGGCCATCTGTCGAGATTTCATCCGAGTGTACGGTTGTCTGAAAAAGATTCATTCTGATCAAGGCGCTTGCTTTCAAGGTCGAGTGATGGAGGAGCTCCACCGCCTGTATCAGATTGAAAAGTCCTGGATGATGCCCTATCATCCACAGGGGAAAGGAGCCTGGGAGCATTTCAACCGGACGCTGATTCAGATGTTGAGAACGTTGGAAGAAGACAGGAAATTCATTGATCTGAGTATGTAGCTGAGTTGGTCTGGGTGTACAACAACCGAGTGCACAAAACAACCGGATACACGCCATACACCCTGCTGTTAGCTTGAAAAGGACGAGAGATTACCGAGCTGGAGTTGGACCCAGAGGAGTACTACCCACAGACAGGGGGTGTCCACCTGGGTCAGTGAACATCGATATCATTTGCAGACTCTACATCGACCGGTACAGATCAAGTTTCGGGAACTTGAGCACCATGAAACGACGCCCCTGTGAGGGACAGCTCTCAAGGCTGGAGACAGAGTAGTGGTCCGAGACAAGCGACCTCGAGGCAAGTTAGAGCATCGATGGGAAAAAACTTTGTATCGGGTGAAATGCCGAATTGGATCTAATGGTCCCGTCTATGAAGTTCAGCCTGAAGGGGAAGAAGGGGCCCCTACCCAAGTAGTCCACCGAAGCATGCTACGTCCTTGCCTGTCATGAGATCCCAAAAAGAAGAGAGAGCGCCAAGTGTCCCCGAAATGCCCACTCCTGCGGCCTTCGATTGCGATGAAGAAGAAATATCTGCGTCAGCATCTGACCTGGATGGTCTGCTACCCACCAACTCAGGGGAAGGGCGAGAACCTGAAACTCCCGAGATAGCTGCTCCATTGAACTCGGACGCTTCCCCGTCCTTGACCGTCCAACCTGACTCGACTACTCTACCCGACTTGCGTCACACAGAACAAACGACAGCTTGAATACCTCCCAATCATTATGAACAAAACCAATTTATTTGGCAGCGGATCATTCAAGAGATGGAGGAGTGTTGACGTCTACTGCAAGATCTCTCACCTGTGGAATGGTGAACTAAAGGAGAGGGGGAGTGTAAGGAGGAAGACCGGGCTGCGGGTACCTGTGCTGAGCCAGGTCCAGAACTGTTGAGGCTGCATCTCATGTTGCTTTGGGGGAAGGAATGAGGAATCGGACCAACCTCATGACCCGGGTAGGAGGGGCGGAATAAAAGCAAAAGTGCGCACTGTGGCAGGGAGTTTGGCGCGAACAAGCAGCGGTAGCAGGGTGAGAAGCATGATCCATCTTCTGAGCATCGGCGCTGTGACAGGATGTGTTTGTCAGCTGTTGCCACCAGCAGGACTGTAAGAGAGAGAGCCGGGCACTCCAAGACTGTGAGTACTGCACACATGCGGAGGAGAGAAGACCGAGTACTGGACACTCGCTTGCGGCCTTCCCTGCATTTGCTGTACGCCAGCCCACGTTTAACTCCGAGAGTGCTGCGGCCTGGTTTGCTTTGGCTGCACAAGTTCATGGGCTAGGGGCTCAACGGAAGGTACCGGAGACCGACCTCTGCTGCCAGAAGACGGATCATCATTTAAATGACGCCCCATGTGGACATCATTTCGGCCATATCTGGAGAAATTATCCCTGCAGGATCATCTGCGGTGGAGGAACATAAAGGTCACGATAAGTTTGATAACTGGACTGCTATTATTCTGCACTTGTTTCTATTACCTACCCTTTAATCATTTATCTCCCTGCAAGAAGTTTAATACCCTGTTGAATTAAACTGTTAAATGTGTTAACCCTTGCTCTGCCTCCTGTCGGTCACTGCATCCCGCAACCTGCTTACAGCCCCAGAGTGCGAGTACGCATGAAGTAGAACCTGAATAGCTTCGGTATGTCTTGTACTGTGAGCGTTGACCAGTATGCTTCCATTTGAAGGCCGTATTGTTGTCAAAGTCCATGCGATCCCGATGGAACTTTTAGCGTTTTTTCTGGACAATGTCATTTTCAAACCGGTCTAAAGTCTCCTTCAGTTTATGCTTGAAGGGTATGACTTGTTGTGCTTCATCAAAGGACGAGGGCTTTGCTTTTAATTCCTTAATATGGATTTTAGTAGAAGCAAACAAATCTTTGTCGTATTTGAGTAGCATGTTGATGAAAAGAATCCAATAAAAACGTAGCGTAAGATATACTGTAATGCTGGAGTCTAAGTACCCACAAATGGAAATTCCACAGGACCCCGCATCACTGAGTCACAAAGATACTGTAATTGTTATGTTCTGCTACAAGAACTAAGGAAAGAAAGGGATATCTGTCCCTACGATAGAACTAAGCTTGATCCCTACGATGTAACGGGGAACCTGATCCTGCGATCAGACCCGCTAAAGTCCTCAGCTAGTCTGTACGAAGACCTATAGATGCGAGGGAGGGATCCCTACAAGAACTAGGGACTGGGAGAAAAGATGGACACCTCCTAACAGAAGTTGTAGCAGTAAAAAGAAAAACAAACAACATAGAACATAGAGGTCAAAAGACCAAGCAAAACTAATTGAGAAAGGTAACAAAGCACCCGGCTAGCTTAAGAGTAGAAATTACAATGAAGTCCAGCAAAGCCAGAAGGGCAGAGCAGGATTAAATATGCAAAAAAGGTCATGTGACCAGCAAGATAGAAAAAAACCTAACAAGAGAGTTCTAACAGCACCCCCCTTCTAAGAGGATCCTCCGGATCCCCTAGGCCCAGGCTTACCCGGAAACCTCTTGTGAAATGCTCTGACAGGTCTGGACGCAGAAACATCATCCGCCCTCACCCATGAGTTATCCTCGGTTCCAAAACTCTTCCAAGCGACGAGATACTGCAAACGCCCTCTATACCGTCTAGAATTTAGGATGCGGGAAATTTCATATTCCCCATCCTCCACCACCGGGGGAACAGTGGCTGAGACGTCTCCATCCAACACATCAGCTCTTTTCAACAAGAAACATGAAACACCGGATTAATCTTCCAGGAGGTAGGAACCTCCAACCTAACAGCCGATTGGTTAACAGCCTGAAGCACCTTAAAGGGCCCTACAAACTTGGGACCCAATTTTTTAGAAGGAATCCTCAACCTCAGATTCTTAGAGGATAACCAAACCATGTCACCAATAGCAAACAAAACCTCTTGCCGTTTCCTATCAAAGTACCTTTTAGATTTTCTGTTAGCCTCCTGAAGATTACCACGCACATCAGTCCAAACTCTCTCCAAATCACCAGAAAAATTCTCCTCTTCAGGCACGGCCGATACCAATTTGGAGAATGACCCAAACGACGGATGTCTCCCAGTACAACAAAAAAAAGGCGAACAACCAGCAGAAGAGGATGTATGGTTGTTAAGAGCAAATTCAGCAAGTGGCAGAAACTCAGACCACCCCTCTTGATTGTCTGCCACAAAACAACGCAAGAACTGCTCAACATCCTGGTTTTTCCTTTCTGTCTGGCCATTAGACTCAGGATGATATCCAGATGAAAACGACAAATGAACTCCCAACCTGTCACAAAAGACGTGCCAAAATCAAGCCACGAACTTAGGTCCCCTATCAGAAACAATATCAGTAGGAACGCCATGTAGTCTGACAATTTCCTTGACAAAGGCCTTAGCGAGAGTCTTAGCGCAGGGCAGTTTGATGAAAGGAACGAAGTGACACATCTTGCTAAAACGGTCCACGACCACCCAGATGTCAGTGAAACCCTCAGAGGGGGGAAGGTCAGTAATAAAGTCCATAGCCAAATATGTCCAAGGAGCACTAGGAACCTCCAGAGGGCAAAGCAACCCCGCAGCAGGAGTATGTGAAGACTTAGATCTAGCACACACAGTACATTGATGCACCCACTAAATGACTTCCTTCTGCCATTCAGGCCACCAAAAACTGCGACCCACAAGTCTCTTGGTCTCAGAGATTCCAGATGACCTGCCAACCGAGACTCATAACACTCAACAAACAAATCTCTCCTAAAGGTCCCAGGCACAAACAACCTCCCATGGGGCATTCTCCTGTGCTTTAAGAATCTCATCTTCCAACACAGAGTCCAAGCAGCAATCACAACCCCTCTTGTAAAATTTTACCCTCCTCCTCAGCACCAACCATGGGAGAAAAGCTGCGAGACAAAGCATCGGCTTTCACATTCTTAGTACCTGGGATGTAAGTAACGGAAAAATTAAACCGGAGAAAAACAGTGCCCACCTAGCCTGACGGGCATCCAAGCGTTTGGCAGCATCAAGATAGATCAGATTTTATGATCAGTGAAAACCTGAACGGGAAATTCAGCACCTTCCAAGAGATGCCGCCAGTGTTTAAATGCGAGTTTAATGGCCAACAATTCCTGATTACCAATATCATAATTCAGTTCAGTCTCAGAAAATTTTTTTGAAAAAAAGGCACAAGGATGTACTCCATCCGTGTTTTCCTGGGACAACACCTCGCCGACCCCACAGAAGAAGCATCAACCTCAACCAAAAACGGTTTAGTCACATCAGGCTGCATAAGGATGGGAGCAGAGCTGAACCTCTCCTTTAAAAACACAAAAGCTTCAATGGCCTCAGTTGTCCACTGAACCGCATTAGCACCTTTCCTGGTGAGATCGGTCAGTGGTTTGACAACAATAGAAAATTTTTTAATGAATTTTCTATAATAATTGGCGAAACCCAAAAACCTCTGTAACGATTTCAAACCAATAGGCCTAGGCCATTCCTGCACAGCTTGAACTTTCACCGGGTCCATCTTAAAACCTTTGCTGGAGATAATGTAGCCCAAAAAACTAATTCTCTGTACAGCGAATTCACATTTCTCCAGCTTAGCAAAAAGCCAATTGTCACTCAATAACTGTAATACCTCACGAACGCTCCGCCAATGAGTCTCCAGATCTGGCGAATAAATCAAAATGTCATCCAAATACACAACCACATTTTTGCCGATCAAAGGTCTAAGGATGTCATTAATAAGATTCTGAAAAAATGCAGGAGCATTGGTAAGGCCAAAAGGCATAACCAGATTCTCAAAATGACCCACAGGAGTGTTAAAAGCAGTCTTCCATTCGTCACCCTCCTTCATGCGCAACAAATTGTATGCCCCCCGAAGATCAATTTTAGAGAACCACTTGGCCCCCGCTAACTGGTTAAACAAATCAGGAATCAATGGCAGAGGGTAAGGATTGCTTACAGTAATTTTATTAATCTCACGAAAGTCCAGACAAGGATGTAAACCGCCGTCCTTTTTTTTAACAAAAAAAAATCCAACAGCCACAGGAGACTTGGAAGGCCTAATGTGACCGGCGGCCAAGCTTGTCTGTATGTATTCCTCCAAAGCCTTTCTCTCAGGAATAGTAAGATTAAATAAACTATTTTAAGGAAGAGTCGCTCCAGGGACAAATTCAATAGTACAATCATAGTCTCTATGGGGAGGTAAAATCTGTGATTCCTTCTCAGAAAAAACTTTTCAAAAATCCTGAATAGGTACAGGTAGTTCCCCTTTATCCACAGCAGCAATACGCCCGTTACAACACTTGTCATAACACTTAGAACTCCAGGACCTAATTTCATTGGTAGACCAATCCAGAACAGGATTGTGCAATTTTAACCAGGGTAACCCCAAAATCACCGGAGAAGGTAAATTATTCAATAATACCAAATCCAAATTCTCTTGATGAACACCATTAATAGTAAGGGTAAATTCACAGACCTTGTGAGTAACATTCTTCAAGGGAGAGCCATCAACAGAACCACGGCAATAGGGATGACAAAGGTTTGGGTTTTAATTTAAGTTTTTCCAAGAATCCCCCATCAATCACATTCAGAGTTGAACCACAATCGACAAAAACCCGAAAATCCATTAATTCTTCCTGAGCCGCAGTAGTAGTGGCAGAAAGAAAGACGCCCTTAGTATTTAAACAGGCTATAGGGGCGGAACTGACCTTTTTTTTTTCTTTGTTCATACGAATCACACAGGTCTTAATGAAATGGTCAGATTTGCCGCAATAAAAGCACAAACCTTCAGAAAACCTGCAGTCTTTTTCCTGAGAGCGAGGTGCCATCGCTCCAATCTCCATCGGCTCTCCAATGTCAGTACAGACTGTTGTGAATGGACCTGAAATGAGTTCTGAGCGGAGGCTCCCTCTGGTGGTTACAAGCGGTACTGGACTGTCCAGTGAAGATTGTGAGGATTGGGAATCAGGTGTTACTGACTGGTCTTATATAAGGGAGTCGCCTTCCCATCAGGGTTGCCGGTGATCAATTGTTCTAGTCTCAATCTTTGATTCCTGTTTCCTTTGTAGCCTGCTGTGTCGTGTCTGCATCTCCTGCTAACAGATAAGACATTTTCTTCTTTTTGTTTTTGTGCTTGATTTTTGCATTTTGTCCTGCACTTCTGTGGTGGCCTTCAGGGTCCCCACCGGGGGCTTTTGCCCTCTCAGTTTAGTTCAGCCACTGATGTTTGTACATTTGCTTTTTCCAGTTTTTCAGTGGCTGCTGTTTTGATTTTGTTACACCAGAGAACTAATTTAGGTGGTAGAGGTCGTGTGATCTCAGGTGTTTTTGAAATTAGTAGAGTTGGTGCTTTTCAGGGTTTTTTGGGATTGCAGTAAGTGCCCTTCCTATCCTTTTCTATTTAGGTAGTTTGGGCCCCAACGTTTGCTCATACTATTTTCTGTCTGTGTCAGTATTTCTTCTTGTCTAACCGCCATTACATGTTTGGGGGCTTTCTATGTTCTTTGGGGATCTGCTCCGGGGCAGATAGCTTTCCTCTTTCTATCTTTAGGTGTAGTTAGTTTCTCAGGCTGTGATGAGGCGTCTAGGACCAACGTAGGAACGCTCCACGGCTGCCTCTAGTTGTGGTGGTTAGTCAGGGTACTGCAATCTCATAGTTTCCAACTGCTCTGGTGTATTGCCTTTTTTACCTGCACTCCTCAGCTACCGAAACATAACAGTATCACCGGCCTAAACTGAAAATTATATTGTACTCACAGAAGGGAAAAATATTGTGAAAGAAAAAAGTTGTCAGAGTTGTCAGAGATTTTTTTTTTCTGTTTGTTGCATTTTTTTTTTTCCCTCTGTATCTCTGGGTGCTGGGGAGGATTTTTTCTCTCAATGGAGTTTGCACAGTTGTCTGGCCGTGTGGATCAGCTTGCCACCGAGGTTCGGAGTATTGCTACCTATCTTGCTAGGTTGCCTGTTGTGGAACCTAGGATTCCCATGCCAGATTTGTTTTTGGGGATCGAGCCAAGTTTCTGAATTTCAAAAATAATTGTAAATTGTTTTTTGCCTTAAAATCTAAGTCCTCAGGGAACGCAGCGCAGCAGGTTCAAATTGTCATCTCTCTCCAGCGCGGCGATCCTCAGGATTGGGCTTTTTCCCTGACACCTGGGGATCCTGTTTTGAGTGATGTTGATGCATTTTTTCAGGCCTTGGGGTTATTGTACGATGAGCCTAATGTCACTGATCAAGCTGAAAAAGCCTTGTTGGCATTAAATCAGGGGCTTGATGACGCTGAGTTATACTGTCAGAGATTCCGTAGGTGGGCAGTCCTGACCAAATGGAATGACGACGCTTTGGCAGCCCTTTTTCTGAAGGGTCTGTCAGATAATGTAAAGGATGTTATGGTGGGATTCCCTGTCCCCTCTGGTCTCAATGATTCTATGTCATTAGCGATTCAAATTGACAGACGTTTGCGTGAGCGGAGAAGTATGCGTGGAATAGTGTTGCCTTGTGAACCTGCTTCTGAATCCATGCAGTGTGATAGAGTGGTTTCTGGGGCACAGCGTCATGAGTTTCGAAAGCGCAATGGGTTATGTTTCTACTGTGGTGATGCCTCTCATGCTATTTCAGTCTGCCCTAAGCGGGGAAGACGTTTTGCACGCTCAGTTGTCTTGGGTAGTGTTCAGACTAAGTTTTTATTAACTGTTACTCTGATATGCTCTCTGTCCTCATTTTCTGCTCAGGCTTTCGTTGATTTGGGAGCAGCTATTAACCTGATGGATTTTGATTTTGCTAAACGTTGTGGGTTTCCCTTGATACCCCTACGGAAGTCTATTCCCCTACTGGGGAACGATTCTACCCCTTTAGCTGAGAATAAACCTCAGTTCTCTACTCAGGTGATAATGAGGGTTGAACCTGATCATCAGGAGAGCTGCAAATTTTTGGTTCTGTATAATCTGCATGACATTATCGTACTGGGTTTCCCTTGGTTACAGTCTCATAATCCTGTTTTGGATTGGAAATCTGTGTCTGTAACCAGTTGGGGCTGCCAATGTGTTAATACCAACACTCCTGTTTTTTCTGCCTCCCCCCAGGCTCAGGATGTTCCTGACATTTTGATTGATTTTTCTGATGTGTTTAGCGAAAGTAAATCTGCATCCTTGCCTCCCCATAGGAGCTATGACTGCGCTATTGAATTAGTGCCTGGTAGTAAATTCCCTAAAGGTCGCCTTTTTAACTTGTCTGTACCTGAACATGACGCTATGCGGTCTTATATCAAGGAGTCATTGGAGAAGGGTCATATCAGACCATCCTCTTCACCCTTAGGTGCCGGTTTTTTCTTTGTGGCCAAAAAGGATGGTTCATTAAGGCCGTGTATTGATTATCGTCTTTTGAACAATATTACTGTGAAATATCAATATCCGTTACCCTTGATTTCTGACCTGTTTTCCAGGGTGAAAAACGCTACTTGGTTTACCAAGCTTGACCTCAGGGGGGCATATAACCTTATTCGCATTAAGCACGGGGATGAATGGAAGACGGCATTTAATACCCTGAGGGGCATTTTGAGTACCTTGTGATGCCCTTTGGGCTCACTAATGCTCCTTCTGTCTTCCAGTCCTTCATGAATGACATTTTCAGGGATTTTGTGGATAAATTTCTGATTGTTTATTTGGATGATATCTTGATTTTTTCCAATGACTGGGACTCTCATGTGAAACATGTTCGAACTGTATTCCAGATTTTGAGAGAGAATGCTCTGTATGTGAAGGGATCAAAGTGTCTTTTTGGCGTACAGAGGATCTCATTTTTGGGATTAATTTTGTCCCCATCTGTTATTGAAATGGACCCGGTTAAGGTTCAGGCCATCTGTGATTGGGTCCAACCTACTTCATTAAAGGCTCTTCAAAGATTTTTGGGTTTTGCCAATTTTTATCGTAAATTTATTGGTAATTTCTCGGTTATTGTTAAACCATTAACTGATTTGACCAAAAAGGGTTCTGATGTGTTGAATTGGCCTCCTGAGGCAGTCTCTGCATTTCAGGAACTTAAGCAGAGATTCACTTCTGCTCCTGTTCTACGGCAGCCTGATGTTTCTCTGCCATTTCAGGTGGAGGTTGATGCCTCTGAAATTGGGGCAGGTGCCGTTTTGTCCAAAGAGATCCAGAGACCTCTAAAAGTAACCCTTGTGCCTTTTTCTCTCGAAAATTTTCTCCTACTGAACGTAATTATGACGTGGGTAATCGGGAGTTATTGGCCATGAAGTGGGCTTTTGAAGAGTGGAGACATTGGCTGGAGGGAGCCAAACATCAGGTGGTGGTCCTTACGGACCATAAGAATCTGGTTTATCTGGAATCTGCCAAGCGACTTAATCCTAGACAGGCCAGGTGGGCCTTGTTTTTCACACGTTTTAATTTTGTGGTTTCCTTTCTTCCTGGCACTAAGAATGTTAAGGCGGATGCCCTCTCGAGGAGTTTCCTTGCGGACTCTCCTGAGGTATCTGATCCTTCTGTTATTTTGAAAGAAGGTGTAGTTCTTTCCGCCATCTCGCCCAATTTGAGACTGGCTCTGGAGGGGTGTCAGGAGGATAGGCCCGAGCGCTGCCCTGTTGGGAAATTGTTTGTCCCGGACCAGTGGAAAAAGAGTGTGATGTCTGAGATTCATTGTTCCGCGTTGGCCGGTCATCCCGGAATTTTTGGTACCAGAGACTTGGTTAGTCGGTCCTTTTGGTGGCCTACCTTGTCTCGTGATGTCAGGGAATTTGTGCAGTCCTGCGGGACTTGCTCTCGCTCCAAGCCTTGCTCTCGCTCTAGTGGTTTGTTGATGCCATTGCCTGTGCCCAAGAGACCATGGACCCATATCTCTATGGATTTCATTTCCGACCTCCCTGTTTCTCAGAGAATGACCGTCATCTGGGTGATTTGTGATAGGTTTTCCAAGATGATACATCTTGTGCCATTACCTAAGTTGCCTTCCTCCTCTGAATTGGTGCCTTTGTTCCTTCAGCACGTGGTTCGTTTACACGGCATTCCTGAGAACATTGTGTCTGACAGAGGAGTCCAGTTTGTTTCCAGATTTTGGAGGACCTTTTGTTCTAAACTTGGTGTTCAATTGTCTTTCTCCTCGGCATTTCATCCTCAGACCAATGGTCAAACTGAGAGAACAAACCAGACATTGGAGACTTATCTAAGATGCTTTGTGTCTGCTGATCAGGATGACTGGGTCTCTTTTTTGCTTTTGGCTGAGTTTGCTCTTAATAATAGGGCTAGCTCTGCCACTTTGATGTCTCCATTTTTCTGTAATTCTGGGTTTCACCCTCGATTTTCTTCAGGACAGACGGAGGCTTCTGTCTGTCCAGGTGTTGACTCTGTTGTGGAGCGTATGCAACAGATTTGGGACCAGGTAGTGGAGAGGTTGTCCTCTCTCAGGAGAGGGCCCAGCGGTTTGCTAACCGGCATAGGACTGATGGTCCTCGGTTTAAAGTGGGGGACTTGGTCTGGTTGTCCTCAAAAAATATTCCTATGAGAGTGGCATCTCCTAAATTTAAGCCTAGGTTCATTGGACCTTATAAGATCATGGAGATTCTTAATCCTGTTTCTTTTCGTTTGCTTCTTCCAGAGACATTTAAGATCCATAAAGTGTTCCACAAGTCCTTGTTGAAGAGGTTTGTTGAGCCAGTGGTTCCTACTGCTTTGCCTCCTGACCCTGTTCTGGTTGAGGGCAATATGGAGTTTGTGGTTGAGAAAATATTGAATTCTCGTTTTTCTAGACGGAAACTCCAGTGTTTGGTTAAGTGGAGAGGTTATGGTCAGGAAGACAATTCTTGGGTGTTTGCTTCGGACATCCATGCTAGGAGACTCATCCGTGCGTATCATAGAACTCATCCTGACCGACCTGGTTGCTCAAGTGAGGGTTCGGTGACCCTCCTCAAGGGGGGGGTACTGTTGTGAATGGACTTGAAATGAGTTCTGAGCGGAGGCTCCCTCTGGTGGTTACAAGCGGTACTGGACTGTCCAGTGAAGATTGTGAGGATTGGGAATCAGGTGTTACTGACTGGTCTTATATAAGGGAGTCGCCTTCCCATCAGGGTTGCCGGTGATCAATTGTTCTAGTCTCAATCTTTGATTCCTGTTTCCTTTGTAGCCTGCTGTGTCGTGTCTGCATCTCCTGCTAACAGATAATACATTTTCTTCTTTTTGTTTTTGTGCTTGATTTTTGCATTTTGTCCTGCACTTCTGTGGTGGCCTTCAGGGTCCCCTCCGGGGGCTTTTGCCCTCTCAGTTTAGTTCAGCCACTGATGTTTGTACATTTGCTTTTTCCAGTTTTTCAGTGGCTGCTGTTTTGATTTTGTTACACCAGAGAACTAATTTAGGTGGTAGAGGTCGTGTGATCTCAGGTGTTTTTGAAATTAGTAGAGTTGGTGCTTTTCAGGGTTTTTTGGGATTGCAGTAAGTGCCCTTCCTATCCTTTTCTATTTAGGTAGTTTGGGCCCCAACGTTTGCTCATACTATTTTCTGTCTGTGTCAGTATTTCTTCTTGTCTAACCGCCATTACATGTTTGGGGGCTTTCTATGTTCTTTGGGGATCTGCTCCGGGGCAGATAGCTTTCCTCTTTCTATCTTTAGGTGTAGTTAGTTTCTCAGGCTGTGACGAGGCGTCTAGGACCAACGTAGGAACGCTCCACGGCTGCCTCTAGTTGTGGTGGTTAGTCAGGGTACTGCAATCTCATAGATTCCAACTGCTCTGGTGTATTGCCTTTTTTACCTGCACTCCTCAGCTACCGAAACATAACAACAGACCCTCTCAAGACTTGGAGCTGACATGGCAGAGGATTTACTCTCATTAACCCTTGCACGCAGTCTCCTATCCACCCGTATAGCTAATTGCATAGCCTCTTGCAAGTTACCAGGTATGGGATAAGCAATCAGCAAATCTTTAACCCTTTCACTTAGCCCTGCAAGAAACAAACTTTTCAAAACTGAATCGTTCCACCCCACCTGAGTAGACCACAGTCGGAAGTGAGTACAATATTTTTCCACATTACCTGATCCCTGCCTCAAACGTCTCAACTCTGTCTCAGCTGATGAGACACAATCAGGATCATCATACAACAACCCAAAGCAGAAAAAAACCTATCCACTGATCTAAAGCATGGATCACTAGGTTGCAGAGAAAAGGCCCATTCCTGAGGTTCTTTGCACAAAAGTGACATTATGAACCCTATGCGCTGTGATTCATCACCAGAGGATCTGGGTCTCAAATGAAAATACAACAAGCAAGCATTTTTAAAAGAAAAAAAATCTTGTTGTTCACCAAAAAATAAATCAGGCAAACGTACCTTTGGCTCCACGAAATGTGCTCCAGAACAGCTACTCACGTGTTGCTGAAGCTCGGACACCTCCAGAGAGAGTCCCTGCAGGCGTTGCGCCAACTCCTGAACCAACACCATTAGGGAAACAGGAAATCTTTCCCTAGAGATATTTTTCTTGGGCTGGACTTACTGTTATGTTCTGCTACAAGCACTAAGGAAAGAAAGTGATATCTGTCCCTACGATAGAACTAAGCTTGATCCCTACGATGTAACGGGGAACCTGATCCTGCGATCAGACCCGTTAAAGTCCTCAGCCTGTCTGTACGAAGACCTATAGATGCGAGGGAGGGATCCATACAAGAACTATGGACTGGGAGAAAAGATGGACACCTCCTAACAGAAGTTGTAGCAGTAAAAAGAAAAACAAACAACATAGAACATAGAGGTCAAAAGACCAGGCAAAACTAATATAGAAAGGTAACAAAGCACCAGGCTAGCTTAAGAGTAGAAATTACAATGAAGTCCAGCAAAGCCAGAAGGGCGGAGCAGGATTAAATAGGCAACAAAGGTCATGTGACCAGCAAGATAGAAAAAAACCTAACAGGAGAGTTCTAACAGTAATAAACATTCAGAATATCATGTAAAGGCATACAGCATAAAGAGTAAGTCCATACACATATCGGCGTTGGGAAATTTGCATCACCTGGCCTTCCCTAACAATGATAATAAACAAGCCATAACCCTAACAGGCTATTTAACCCTTTACCTCCGAGGGTTGTTTGCACGTTAATGACCGGGCCAATTTTTACAATTCTGACCACTGTCTCTTTATGAGATTATAACTCTGGAACGCTTCAATGGATCTTCACGATTCTGAGATTGTTTTCTTGTGACATATTGTACTTCATGATAGTGGTAAAATTTCTTCGATATATCTTGTGGTTAATTATGAAAAAAATGGAAATATGGCGAAAATGTGAAAAATTTTGCTACTTTGAAACTTAAAGGAATTTTTTTTCCCTTAAAACAGAGAAATACTGTATGTCACACAAAATAGTTACTAAATAACATTTCCCACATATCTACTTTACATCAGCACAATTTTGAAACCAAATTTTTTTGTTATGAAGTTATGAGGGTTTAAAGTTGACCAGCGATTTCTCATTTTTCAGCAAATTGTACAAAACCATTTTTTTAGGGACCACCTCACATTTGAAGTTACTTTGAGGGGTCTACATGGCATAAAATACCCAAAAGTGACACCATTCTAAAAAATTCACCCCTCAAGGTACTCAAAGCCACATTCAAGAAGTTTATTAACCCTTCAGGTGCTTCACAGGAGCTGAAGCAACTTGGAAGGAAAAAATGAACATTTAACTTTTTAGTCACAAAAATGATCTTTTACAAAGAATTTTTTTTATTTCAACAAGGGTAAAAGGAGAAAATGGACAGAAAAAGTTGTTGTGCAATTTCTCCTGAGTACGCCGATACCCCATATGTGGGGGAAAACCACTGTCTGGGTGCACGGCCGGGCTCGGAAGGGAAGGAGCGCCGTTTGACTTTTTCAAACCAAAATTGGCTGGAATTGAGATTGTATGCCATGTCGCGTTTGGAGAGCCCCTGATGTGCCTAAACAGTGGAAACCCCCACAAGTGACACCATTTTGGAAACTAGACCCCTAAGGAACTTATCTAGATCCGTTGTGAGCACCTTGAACCCCCAATTATTTCACTAAAGTTTATAATGCCAGGGTGTGAAAAAAAAATCCACAAAAATGATTTTTTAGTCCCTAATTTTTGATTTTTCCCAAGGAAATTGGACCCCAAATGTTGTTGTCCAACTGTCCTGAGTATGCTGATACCCCATATGTGGGGAGAAATACTGTTTGGGCGCACTTCAGGGCTTGGAAAGGAAGTAATGACGTTTTGGAATGCAGACTTTGTTGGGTGTCATGCTCAGTTTGCAGAGTCCCTGATGTGCCTAAACAGTGGAAATCCCCCTCAAGTAACCCTTTTTTGGAAACTAGACCCCTCAGGAACTTATCTAGATCTGTGGTGAGCATTTTGAACCACCAAGTGCTTCACACAAGTTTATAATGCCCGGGCATGAAAATAAAAAATCCAATTTTTTTCCCACAAAAATAATATTTAAGTCACCAATTTTTTATTTTCCCAAGGGTAACATGAGAAATTGGACCATAAAAGTTGTTGTCCAATTTGTCTTGATTACGTTGATACCCCATATGTGGGGGGGACCACTGTTTGGGCGCACGGCAGAGCTCAGAAGGGAAGGAGAGCCATTTGACTTTTTCAAACCAAAATTGGCTGGAATCGTGATTGGACGCCATGTCGCATTTGGATAGTCCATGATGTGCCTAAACAGTGGGAATCCCCCACAAGTGACCCCATTTTAGAAACTAGACCCCCTAAGGAACTTATCTAAATCTGTGGTGAGCACTTTGAACCCCAAGTGCTTCACACAAGATTATAACGTAGAGCCGTAAAATTGAAAAATCATATTTTTTCCACAAAAATTATCTTTTCACCTCAATTTTTATTTTCCCAAGGGTAACAACACCTCAAAAGTTATTGTGAAATTTGTCCTGAGTACGCTAATACCCTATATGTGGGGGGGGGAACCACTGTTTGGATTTTTTAGTCCGCAATTTTCCAATTTTTGATTTTTCACAAGGAAATTGGACCCCAAAAGTTGTTGTCCAATTTGTCCTGAGTACACTGATACCCCATATGTGGGGGGGAAATACTGTTTGGGCGCACAGCAGGGCTCGGAAAGGAAGTAATGACATTTTGGAATGCAGACTTTGATGGGTGTCATGTTCAGTTTGCAGAGCCCCTGATGTGCCTAAACAGTGGAAATCCCCCTCAAGTAACCCTTTTTTGGAAACTAGACCCCCTCAGGAACTTATCTAGATCTGTGGTGAGCATTTTGAACCACCAAGTGCTTCACCAAGTTTATAATGCCCGGGCATGAAAATAAAAAATCCAATTTTTTTCCCACAAAAATAATATTTAAGTCACCAATTTTTTATTTTCCCAAGGGTAACATGAGAAATTGGACCATAAAAGTTGTTGTCCAATTTGTCTTGATTACGTTGATACCCCATATGTGGGGGGGACCACTGTTTGGGCGCACGGCAGAGCTCAGAAGGGAAGGAGAGCCATTTGACTTTTTCAAACCAAAATTGGCTGGAATCGTGATTGGACGCCATGTCGCATTTGGATAGTCCATGATGTGCCTAAACAGTGGGAATCCCCCACAAGTGACCCCATTTTAGAAACTAGACCCCCTAAGGAACTTATCTAAATCTGTGGTGAGCACTTTGAACTCCCAAGTGCTTCACACAAGATTATAACGTAGAGCCGTAAAATTGAAAAAATCATATTTTTTCCACAAAAATTATCTTTTCACCTCAATTTTTATTTTCCCAAGGGTAACAACACCTCAAAAGTTATTGTGAAATTTGTCCTGAGTACGCTAATACCCTATATGTGGGGGGGGAACCACTGTTTGGATTTTTTAGTCCGCAATTTTCCAATTTTGATTTTTCACAAGGAAATTGGACCCCAAAAGTTGTTGTCCAATTTGTCCTGAGTACACTGATACCCCATATGTGGGGGGAAATACTGTTTGGGCGCACAGCAGGGCTCGGAAAGGAAGTAATGACATTTTGGAATGCAGACTTTGATGGGTGTCATGTTCAGTTTGCAGAGCCCCTGATGTGCCTAAGCAGTGTAAACCCCCCACAAGTGACCCCATTTTGGAAACTAGACGCCCTAAGGAACTTATCTAGATCTGTGGTGAGCACTTTGAACCCTCAAGTGCTTCACACAAGTTTATAATGCCCGGGCATGAAAATAAAAAATCCTATTTTTTCCCACAAAAATGATTTTTAGTCATCAATTTTTTATTTTCCCAAGGGTAAAGGGAGAAATTGGACCCCAAAAGTTGTTGTCCAATTTGTCCTGAGTACGCTGATACCCTATATGTGGGGTGGAACCACTGTTTGGGCGCACGGTAGAGCTCGGAAGGGAAGGAGCGCCATTTGACTTTTTCAAACCAAAACTGGCTGGAAACGAGATTGGACGCCATGTCGCATTTGGATAGCCCCTGATGTGCCTAAACAGTGGGAATCCCCCACAAGTGACCCCATTTTAGAAACTAGCCTTCTAAGGAACTTATCTAGATCTGTGGTGAGCACTTTAAACCCCCAAGTGCTTCACACAAGTTTATAACGTAGAGAGGTAAAATTAAAAAATCATATTTTTTCCACAAAAATGATCTTTTTACCTCAATTTTTATTTTCCCAAGGGTAACAACACCTCAAAAGTTATTGTGCAATTTTTCCTGAGTACGCTGATACCCAATATGTGTGGGTGCATGGCAGAGCTCGGAAGGGAAGGAGCGCAGTTTGACTTTTTCAACGCAGAATTGGCTGTATGCCATGTCACGTTTGGAGAGCCCCTGATGTGCCTAAACAGTGAAAACCCCCCACAAGTGACACCATTTTGGAAACTAGACCCCTTAAGGAACTTATCTAGATCTGTTGTGAGCACATTCAACCCCCAAATGTTTCACTAAAGTTTATAATGCCTGGGTGTGAAAAAAAAAATCCACAAAAAAGATTTTTAGTCTGCAATTTCCAATTTTTGATTTTTCACAAGGAAATTGGACCCAAAAGTTGTTGTCCAATGTGTCCTGAGTACGCTGATATCCCATATGTGGGGGGGAAATACTGTTTGGGCGCACGGCAGGGCTCGGAAAGGAAGTAATGACATTTTGGAATGCAGACTTTGATGGGTGTCATGTTCAGTTTGCAGAGCTCCTGATGTGCCTAAGCAGTGTGAACCCCCCAGAAGTGACCCCATTTTGGAAACTAGACCCCCTAAGGAACTTATCTAGATGTGTGGTGAGCACAAAAATGATCTTTTCACCTCAATTTTTATTTTCCCAATGGTAGCAACGCCTAAAAAGTTATTGTGCAATTTGTCCTGAGTATGCTGATACCCTATATGTGGGAGAAAACTACTGTGTGGGCACAAGTCGGGGCTCGGAATAGAAGTAGTAACGTTTAGTAATGCAGACTTTGATGGAATGGTCTGTGGGTGTCATGTTGCGTTTGAAGAGCCCCTGATATGCCTAAACAGTTGAAACTCCCCACAAGTGACCCCATTTTGGAAACTAGACCCCAAAGGAACTTATCTAGATGTGTGGTGAGCACTTTGAACCCCCAAGTGCTTCACAGAAGTTTATAACGCTCGGGCGTGAAAATAAAAATATCATATTTTTTTCACAAACATGATCTTTTAGTCCCCAGTTTTTTATGTTCCCAAGGGTAGCAAGAGAAATTGGACCCAAAAAGTTGTTGTCCAATTTGTCCTGATTACGCTGATACCCTATATGTGGTAGAAAACTACTGTATGGGCACACGTCGGGGCTCGGAAGTGAAGTAGTGACGTTTTGCATTGCAGACTTTGATGGAATGGTCTGCTGGTGTCATGTTGCGTTTGGAGAGCCCCTGATGTGCCTAAACAGTAGAAACCCCCACAAGTGACCCCATTTTGGAAACTAGACCCCCAAACGAACTTATCTAGGTGTGTGGTGAGAACTTTGAACCCCCAAGTGCTTCACAGAAGTTTATAACGTAGCGCCATAAAATAATAAATCATATTTTTTCCACAAAAATGATATTTTCGCCCCAATTTTTTATTTTACAATGGGTAACAGAAGAAATTGGACCCCAAGAATTATTGTGCAGTTAGTCCTGAGTATGCTGATACCCCATATGTGGGATAAACTACTGTTTGGGTGCATGGCAGAGCTCAGAAGGGAAGGAGCACCGTTTGACTTTTTCAACGCCGAATTGGCTGGAATTGAGATCAGACGCCATGTCACATTGGGAGAGCCCCTGATGTGCCTAAACAGTGGAAACCCCCCAATTCTAACTCCAACCCTAACCCCAACACACCCCTAATCCCAACCCTAACCACAAACCTAACCCTAACACACCCATAACCCTAGTCCCAACCCTAACCCTAACTTTAGCCCAAATCTAACCCTAACTTTAGCTGCAACCCTAACCCTAACGCTAATGGAAAAATGGAAATAAATACATTTTTTAAAATTTTTCCCTTACTATGGGGGTGATAAAGGGGGGGGTTGATTTACTATTTATAGCGTGTTTATAGGATTGGCAGCTGTCAAATTCTAAAAGACGCTTTTTATTGCAAAAAATAGTTTTTGCATCATCACATTTTGAGAGCTATAATTTTTCTATATTTTGGCCCACAGAGTCATGTGAGGTCTTATTTTTTGTGGGACGAGGTGATGTTTCATTGGTACGATTTTTGGGCACATGACATTTTTTGATCGCTTTTTATTACGATTTTTGCGATGCTTACCTATAATTCTGGAACACTGTGATCATCTTTGATCGCAGTGTGCCAGGGGTTAATGTGCCGGGAGCGATCCGTGACTGCTCCTCGCACATAGTGCCGGGTGTCAGCTGTGATAATCAGCTGACACCCGGCCGCGATCAGCTGCGCTCGCCCCGGGAGCGCAGCTGATCGCATATGACGTACTGTTCCGTCCATGGGAATTAGGTCCAGGGTCACATGGACGGAATAGTACGTCTGATGGGATAAAGGGGTTAAGGTCTGAAACTTTGGTCAAAGTTATCTGAGCACACAAATCTCCAAGGGCCCCAAACTTTTGCATTGGTCCATTTTTCTTTTTGTAATTTTTATAATGTAAAAAATGGCAATGTATATATTTTTTTTCCTTAAAATACAAAGTAAACGTGTCACCTTTTAACTTTAGGCCTTTTAGAAAAAATTTCATCTTCAACTTGCTTAACTGTTCACAATAACAGTAATTTTTACCAGGAGTGCCCAAACTTTTACATGCCATTTTTGTAGCCAGAAAACACCTTGTGCCCAATCATACACTTGTGAGTCAATTCAACTCCCAATTGTTGGATTTGCTGATGGGGTAGTTGCTTTCATAGCACTTTGTGGATTTAAATACTTTTCAGGAAATTATTACATACACTTACCCCTGCAGTGAAATACCTGACTGCCATTATTTATCGTAGAATGGAATGCCCACCTTTATATACTGGTCTATCAGCAGCATGCCTCAAATACAGCTCAGCCATGCTTATATCAACACTGAAATGCTGAATTGTGCAGTCAGAGCAGAGCGGAGTGCAGGACTGTTGATCTCTGCTGGAAAACAGCTAACAAATCAATAATGTAAAAACACACATGCAGCTATGTTGATTTGTATAACAGAAGATAAAATTGGACTAACTGCCTATTGTATAGGATCATACAGTACACAGAAAAATAGAGTGTATTCTAAAAGTATTATACTCTCACAATAACAATGAGTTATATTTGGCCCAAATTAATAACTACAGTTGTTTTCAAAGGTTACATACCCCAGCAGAATTTTTGCTTTCATGGCCTTTTTTCAGAGAATATGAATGTCTCTGTGCTGTTTTGCATATTGTAGGCGAGATACCTTGTGGCACTTGCAATCATCAGCCCAGAAGCTGTGCATGGGACATACTTGGACGTTTCAACATGACAACGATCTAAAACACAAGGCCAAGTCAACCTGTCATTGGCTACAGCAGAACAAGTGAAGTTTCTGGAATGGCCATCCCAGTCTCCTGACTTCAATATCATTGAGCCACTCTGGGGAGATCTCAAGCGCCCAGTTCATGCTTGACAGCCCAGGAATTTACAGGAACAAGTGACTTTTTGCCAAGATGAGTGGGCAGCTTTACCATCTGAGAAAATAAAGAACCTCATCCACAACTACCACAAAAGACTTCAAACTGTCTTTGACATAAGAGGGGGCAATACACGGTATTAATAAATAGGGTATGAAAACTTTTGATCAGGATCATTTGAATGTTTTGGGTTGTCATTATGATTTAAAAAGAGAAAATACAGTAGTTTTGTGAAGGACTAAATTAAGAAAGATCAAAACTGAATGCTCCATTTTGTGCTTGTAATTCCATTTTGTCATTTATGAGATAAATTCTGTTACTG
Organism: Oophaga sylvatica; assembly: GCA_033576555.1. Taxonomy (NCBI): domain Eukaryota; kingdom Metazoa; phylum Chordata; class Amphibia; order Anura; family Dendrobatidae; genus Oophaga; species Oophaga sylvatica. Next base: position 870,983,447 of record JARQOD010000001.1, read on the forward strand.
GGCTGTGGCTCACGGCTGTTATAAAGCCAAATAGTTTTTCTACTGAAGTAAAGGTCATGGGTAGAGTTGAGCGATACTTTCCGATATGCTAAAGTATCGGAATCGGAATGGTATCGCCGATATCACTAAAATATCGGCGATACCCGATACCGATACCGGAAGTCCCATGTAAGTCTACGGGAACAAAATATCGCAACTAAAAAAACCCCATTCTTTCCTTGTAAACACTAAATATACACACATAGAATACATATATATATATATATACATGTCATTGTGACATATATATATATACATATATGTATAGTTTATACACTTCTACATAGTAAAATATCCTTTGATTCAATTGCCGGGTAAAGCCGGCTTCAGTGAAAAGACAGAAGCACCCGACATGAAATGACACTTGGTGTACATAGGGTTAAACATTTCTTTTCATGTCCTTTGCTATCTAATTTGCACAAACAATTAAATCAGACTATGTGTGCAAAATTTCACACCTGTAGGGGTTAATTAAAGGTGTAAATTCGTTGTAAAAAAAACGGACTTTTTTGCTACGAATTTACACCTTTAATTAACCCCTAGAGGTGTGAAATTTTGCACACATAGTCTGATTTAATTGTTTGTGCAAATTAGATAGCAAAGGACATGAAAAGACATGGTTAACCCTATGTACACCAAGTGTCATTTCATGTCGGGTTCTGCATTTTCACAAAAGCCGGCAATTGAATTAGCGGCTATTATACTATGTAGAAGTGTATGAACTACAAATATAAATATATATATATATGTGTCACAAATTCAATGACATGTATATATATATATGAGGTGTAAAATTGCTGAAAAAAAATGCGTGGGCTCCCGCCCTATTTTCGCAACCAGACAGACAAAGCCAGTGAGTGGGGGCAGATAATAATAGCCCAGAGAGGGACCATTATTTTTGCCCCCCCCCGGCTACTAACATCTGCCCCAGACACCCCAGGAAAGACAAATCTATAATTAGATTCGCCCTTTCTGGCACTTTGCCCGTCTATTCCCATTGCCCTGTAGCGGTGGCGAATGGGTTAATATGGGGTTAAAGCCACCTTGCTATTGAAAGGTGACCTTAAGCCAGGTTAATAATTGAGAGCTGTCAATTAGACAACTATCAATTATTAATCCTATTGCATGAAATAAAAATAAAACACACACACTTTAATTAAAAATCATTTTAATGAAATAAAGACACATGTTTTTGACCATCTTTTATTTTACTGCAAAAACCATTTCCTGTAATAAAAATAAAATAAAAAAGCAAAATTATTCTTACCTATCCCATGCACAGTCAGGTCCCACGGTGTAATCCTTCAGAAAGGGTTAATGTTTACTGCAGGGACCGCAGCTAATGCTGCAGCCTCACAGTAAACCCCAAATGAATGAGTTCCTCTCCTGCCTGACAGGAGAGTAAAGGCTGGGTGTCACATAACGATACACCAGCGATCCCGACAACGATATGCACTTGTCAGGATCGCTGGTGTATCGCTACATGATCGCTGCTGAGCTGCCAAACAGGCAGCTCAGGCAGCGATCTGGGACAGCGACACTGCGGGTAACATCGCTTAAGGGCCCGTCTCACATAGCGATATCGCTACCGAGATCGCTGCTGAGTCACTAGTTTTGTGACGCAGCAGCGAGCTCACCAGCGATATCGCTGTGTGTGACATTCAGCGACGATCAGCCCCCCTGCCGGGTATCGCTGATCGTCGCAGAAATGTCAGGACCTTTTTTTGATCGCTGGTTTCCCTCTGACAGGCACGCATCGCTGCGTGTGACAGGCGGGAAACCAGCGATCAAAGGTCCTGACATTTCAGCGACGATCAGCGATACCCGGCAGGGGGGCTGATCGTCGCTGAATGTCACACACAGCGATATCGCTGGTGAGCTTGCTGCTGCGTCACAAAACTAGTGACTCAGCAGCGATCTCGGTAGCGATATCGCTATGTGAGACGGGCCCTTAAGTGGAAAGCTTAATTGATTGCTTTCCACTTTCACTTCAGGTCAGCCAGGGACACAATCAGTGACGTCAGAGGGAACTGATTAACAAAAATAGGGGTTCCCTTCGAAAAAAAAATGGCGTGGGGTCCCCCTATTTTTGTTAACCAGCCAGATGAAGCAGACCGCTGAGGCCTGGATTTTCAGGCTGTTAAGGAGCCAAGATCCATGGACCTTGCCAGCCTGATAATACCAGGCCACAGCAGTCTGCATATCTTGGCTGATTAACAAAAATAGGGGATCCCCTCGAAAAAAATTGGCGTGGGGTCCCCCCTATTTTTGTTAACCAGCCAGATGAAGCAGACCGCTGAGGCCTGGATTTTCAGGCTGTTAAGGAGCCAAGATCCATGGACCTTGCCAGCCTGATAATACCAGGCCACAGCAGTCTGCATATCTTGGCTGATTAACAAAAATAGGGGATCCCTCGAAAAAAATTGGCGTGGGGTCCCCCCTATTTTTGTTAACCAGCCAGATGAAGCAGACCGCTGAGGCCTGGATTTTCAGGCTGTTAAGGAGCCAAGATCCATGGACCTTGCCAGCCTGATAATACCAGGCCACAGCAGTCTGCATATCTTGGCTGATTAACAAAAATAGGGGATCCCTCGAAAAAAATTAGCGTGGGGTCCCCCCTATTTTTGTTAACCAGCCAGATGAAGCAGACCGCTGAGGCCTGGTTTTTCAGGCTGGTAAGGATCCAATATCCATGGACCTTGCAAGCCTGATAATACCAGGCCACAGCAGTCTGCTTAGCTTGGCTGGTTAACAAAAATAGGGGATCCCCTCGAAAAAAAAACGGCGTGGGGATCCCCCCTATTTTTGTTAACCAGCCAAGTAAATGCAGACTGCTGCGGCCTGGTATTAAAAGACTGTCAAGGCCCATGGATTTTGGCCCTCAACAGCCTGATAATACCAGGCTACAGCAGCCCCACATTTGGCGCATCAAAAGATGTGCCAATTGTGGCACTTTACCCGGCTCTTCCCACTTGCCCTGTAGCGGTGGCAAGCGGGGTAATAAGGGGTTATTGTCACCGTTGATTGCACGGTGACAATAAGCCCGGTTAATAATGGAGAGGTGTCAATAAGACACCGATCCATTATTAATCCCAAAGTTATTAAATGTGTAAAAAAAAGACAAAGCAAGAAAAAAGTCTTTTAATGAAATAAAAGAGACAACACAGTTTTCATTTCTTTTATTATACTCTCATTCCTGCGACGCCATCGATCTCCTGTAAAAAAAGAAAAAAAACAAACCAACAGTATACCACCTGTCCGACGCAGTCCATAACGATAGTCCCACGACGATCCAGCTCTGCTACATCGCAATGACAGGCAGAGCCTGTCATTGCAACGCAGCACAGCTGATTACCTGCTTCCCCGGCGGTGACGTCATCGGACTGACTGCTTTACGGCCGGGATTACCAGCAGTCACTGCAGTTATCGCGAGAAACTGCATGTGACCGCCGGGGAGAAGAGGATGGCGGCCATGAAGCAGTCCAGGACGTGACCGCCGGAGATCTTCTGCCGGGTAAGTGCCGCTGACTCCTGACAGACCCGACAGACGGACACTGACAGTGACAGTGACATCCCGATTCCGGTATCGATAAGACGAAAATATCGGAACTCGGAATCGGAATTCCGATACAGCTAATATCGGCCGATACCCGATATTTGCAGTATCGGAATGCTCAACACTAGTCATGGGCTGTAATAAAAACTAGACTGCTCCAGTTTGGACAAGATATGAGACCTTGGGATGTATCGCTGTAGAATACTCTGAAGAATAAGCATGCTATTGTCCTCTTCTGTGGTCACGTGGATATGACCATATATGTAGTTTCCAGTCTTCCTGTATTTTCATAGGTTAAATGTTGTAGGTGTTGTTTTATACTATTGGTTGAAGTACAAACTCACTAAATACTATAAAAGATGATGATGTAATACATGGGGTAGAATCTTTTTCGATTCTCCCAGACAGAAATACGTCTCCGTTTGGTTATTTATGTTGCTAGCAACGTTCTGTGAATTAATTTGGAAATCACTAGGTCAACCGTGAAGGGTCACTTAGATCCTACCTCAACAGTTTGACAATAAATGACTTCACCCAACCACTATCCATGAGTGGAGAAATAGTTTTGTTGTAATCATTCATTTTCTCTGAAAAAAGGCCAAGAAAAAAAATTTGATGGGGTATGTAAACTTTTGAGCACAACTGTACATGTAGTGGTCAACATGAATGAGTACACCCCCTTTGAAAAGTAAGATTTTAATCAGGCAATAAAAGAGAAACTTTGTGAAGAATGAAAACAGATGTTGTAATATGTTGCCAATTTTTTTATTCCATGTTTAGAGGACTTGGTGCTGTTCTTAATGATGACTTTTCACCAAATTTTTCATGCTGAACTGGAAACATATTGTAACAGTGGCTGCAGAGAGGAAAAAAACCCTTTTTATTTTGAAGTTCAACACACATTGCGAAGATATTAGCAATTAAAGTATTAGGCACCTATTGAGTTAACTTTTGTAAAGTCCAAGTGGGTGTTATCAGAGAACAACTCACACAGGCAGAAGTACATACCACCTTTAAAAATTATCTAATAACATCCACTTTAATTTAACTATAGTTAACTCATTAGGGCCAAATACAGTGATAATAAATTTGCAATGGAGAGGCAAATTTAAAAAACAAACATGTTATTCTGCTTTGCAGCTACTATTACATATGTTTCAATTCAATGTGAAAAATTTAGTGAACGGTCATCTTTAAAACTCAAGGTGGTCATACAAAATACTAGATGTAGTAGTTTTTGGTGTGGGGTGTATTCATTTCGCATAAAGTAATTTGAGTAAAACTGAAGATTTTGTAATAAAAGTTATATTATTAACCCTACTTTCATTTTATGGGTTAACAAATGTTCTATGAAACTCAATCTTGTCAAAATTTTGGAAATTATTCTTGTATTCAGTGAGACATTGATTAAAATCTTACATTTCAAAGGGGGTGTACTAATTTGTGCTGATCACTGTTATTATAAGACCACATTACGATTTGGGGAATAACTGTGACAACTGCTGATTCTATTTCTGCTCATCTCATTTACTGACCCCTCTTCTGTCCTTACCTGTACCTTCTGGTTCTGATCTGGCTATCTAAAAATCTTCCTACAGCTTACAGCACCGGCCAGCAGCTACTGCGAGAATTTAGCCTAGGGTACCTTTGTAAGTTCAAATTCCCCTAAAGGAGAATAGACATAAAGGCAATAGATGTGCCTCTGTAAAACAACCCTTTAAGCACTGCCAAGCTGTTTTATAGCTGTTGATCATTGGGGTTAAAAGCTATACAGCGAGTGAGTTACTCCTCTTCATCAAGCACCAAATCTTATTTTTCCAAAATCAGGTATAGATTAATGAGGATTTTAATTCACCTATAGCTGATGTCAATGATTAGATCAGCTATATCTGCCTGCTTGTCCACGGTGTTTCAAACTGTTCTGCAAGGCGGGCCCTACACAGCCGAACATTTCCTTCCACATCTACCATGTTGTATACTGTGCTCTTGTTGCCACTACGATTGCCAATAGAGTGTGGCATATCTCCTGCCTGGCCATTATGTTCTACATTTAAGCTATGTGCACACGTTGCGGTTTCTTAGCTGTTTTGCCGCTTACACAATACAACTCATTAAGGCCTATGAGAATCCGCAATGCTGTGCACATGCTGCGGGTTTTTCCGCGGCGGAATCGCACCGCGGGAGAATCCGCAGCATGCTCATTCTTTTTTGCGGAACCGCGGCGATTCCGCCGCCGTAGGAATGCATTGAACCAATTACTTTCCACATGTGGCTGTGCCCACCATACGGAAAGTAAGCGGTTCATGTGCGGGTGGTACCCGGGGTCTGGAGGAGGGGAGACTCTCCTCCAAGCCCTGGGTACCATATCCATGTAAAAACAATAATTAAAATAAAAAATAATGATATTCTCACCTTCCGGCGGCCCCCGCAGCTTTCCCGCCTCTCAGCAACGCTCCGCCAATCGCGTTCCAGGAGTGCATTGCGACATCATCCAGATGACGTAGCGGTCTCGCGAGATGCTACGTCATCGGGGTGATTGTCGCAAAGCACTCCTGGGAACGGAAGTTGCCGGGAGCGTCGCTGAGAGGCGGGAAAGCTGTGGGGGCCGCCGGAAGGTGAGAATATCATTATTTATTATTTTTTTTATTATTTTTACATTAGATCTTTTTACTATTGATGCAGCATAGGCGGCATCAATAGTAAAAAGTTGGTCACACGAGTCAAACACTTGTTTGACTCGTGTAACCAACCTGTCAGATCGCTTGTAAAACGCTAGCATTCTGCAAGCTAATTCCGCTTGCAAAACGCTAGTGTTTAGCGGGAATACGCATACATATAATATGCGGATTTCCCGCGGCAGGGAGGTGCGGAATTGCCGCGGAAATTTCCATGGCAATTCCGCAACGTGTGCACATAGCCTTAAACTGCACTGCTGCACAAAGTGTAAGCCATACATAGCCAGAAATCACCTTGACTGTTCCATCAAATTTTTATACTACACTGTTGCTGCTGTCACTGCCGATGAACAGCCAAGGGCAAATGTACAATATAAAACATAAAAAAGACATAATTTTGAATAGGTTGTTAAAAAACTAAAAATACTTTTCATTTTTCAAAAACAAATCAAAAAAGACAGCTGTTGGCCACAGCTTGTAAATAGCCATGACTCTTCTGTTACTGGGACCCTAGGCCCCTGTCTAAAAAAAGGAAAATTTTTGAACATTTTTATCCTTTTAAAGCAAAAAAGTCGTGCGTGTGTTATTTAAGAGGCCACCAGTGGGGGAAAAAATTTTTGTCAAAGTGGGAAAACGAATTTTAAAAGTTTTCTCAATCTTCATGCCTGATTTCCCGCTTTTTTGTAAACTTTAAAAATACATCTTATCTGCTGGCTTGTTCGGTAAGAGAACGCAGTTGCTGTGACTTGGTATATTTAGACAGAAACAATACGGGTTTTGCCTTTGTGCACAAGATAAAAAGGGAATACAGCACCTCTGCCCCAGTTCTTTTGTTTCCCGTGTTTAAGGTGCTTTAACATTGTGTAGTACAGCTTGGGGCCTGTCGGGGCTAATTTTTGAACTCCCCCAAAAAGGATTTGGACTATGTGGAGGGGGTCATTGAATAATGGTGTGCATAGCGAAACCCCTTTTTTCTGCCAAGCATGTTTTTTGGTGTGTTTGCCCACTGGAGGTGGAATCCGATGTAAGTAACTAGTTGAGTGTCCGCCCCCGTATACGTATGTAATGCAGCAAATGGGACGCAAAGCTTTGGTTTTTTCTGTTGGTACAATTATAGTTATGGTTTTGTTGGAAATAAGTCCAAAACCTGTTAGCTTGGAGGGAGGTTTGGTTTTATGCCCGACAGGGGGCCCCGGCATGTCTAAAAGCTGATTTTTTCCCCGATAATTCTTGATGTAAAAAGTTAAAAAAGGATTAAAAGTGAAAGGGTTATGCAAATTTAAATAAAGGGGGAGTTTAAATGTTGTTGGGGTTCCACTGGTCCCGAGAAAGTCTTTCAAAAGTTTATTGGAAAGGGTGATGGTTAACAGCTTCACTTAATATCTAAAGGACCATCAAAGTTTTGTTTTAACCCCTTTTCCCCTTAGCGTTGGTTATGCAAAGTGGCCTCCCCCGTTTTCGTGGGTCTAGCAATGACCCCAAAACCCCCCT
>JARQOD010000001.1:870991307-871111198 GCA_033576555.1 Oophaga sylvatica
CCCCAAAAATATGCACAGATCACAAGTAACCAATAAATAAATAAACAGGCACTAAGTGTCTCAAAATAAGAGCATTAAAGCCTCCATGATCATTATTAGAATGCCCTTAGTATGGTAAGTGCTGTGTAAAATATCTCATGGAACATGTGAACCTTCCCCATATGAATTCAGCCAGCCGAAAATAATGGTGCTATGGTGAAAAGTAGCATACATCCAAACATTGACTTTCATGAGGCAATCAACCTAAGATCAGTCCTGAAGAAGTGACTACACGAAACGGTGCCCGTCGGGCGCGGGGAATAGATGCTACTGGATTTCCACACCTGCACTCCCCCATTGTCAGCGTCATTGCCTTCCAGCGCTTAGGTATGTAGATGGGATGTATACCCAGGACTGATCTTAGGTTGATTGCCTCAACTGGCTGAATTCATATGGGGAAGGTTCACATGTTCCATGAGATATTTTACACAGCACTTACCATACTAAGGGCATTCTAATAATGATCATGGAGGCTTTAATGCTCTTATTTTGAGACACTTAGTGCCTGTTTATTTATTTATTGGTTACTTGTGATCTGTGCATATTTTGGTGGTTTACCACACTGGCATATTGTACTCTTTCCCCCTTCTCTTACTTTTGGAGTCTCCCTTAATCTATGTTGTATATGTTGCATTTATGTATGTTTTCAAGAAGTTGTATCTCAATAAAAATTTGATTTTATTAAATAACCCTCTCTGCACTTCTTATCTATTGGTGGCACCTTCCACTGTAGATTTGGTAGAATGTCAATTGTATGAAGTGTCCCCCGCCTGTTTAATATAGGACTATGGGAATAAAGTTTTTTTTAACAGCAAATGTTAATCATTCAGGACTAGAGTTGAGCGATACTTTCCGATATCCCAAAGTATCAGAATCGGAATGGTATCGCCGATACCATTAAAATATCGGCGATACCCGATACCGATACCGGAAATCCAATGTAAGTCTATGGGAACAAAATATCGGAACTAAAAAAACCCCATTCTTTCCTTGTAAACACTAAATATACACACATAGAATACATATATATATATATATATACATGTCATTGTGACATATATATATACATATATGTATAGTTTATACACTTCTACATAGTAAAATATCCTCTGATTCAATTGCCGGGTAAAGCCGGCTTCTGTGAAAAGACAGAAGCACCCGACATGAAATGACACTTGGTGTACATAGGGTTAACCATGTCTTTTCATGTCGTTTGCTATCTGATTTGCACAAACAATTACATCAGTCTATGTGTGCAAAATTTCACACCTGTAGGGGTTAATTAAAGGTGTAAATTCGTTGTAAAAAAAAAGGACTTTTTTGCTACGAATTTACACCTTTAATTAACCCCTACAGGTGTGAAATTTTGCACACTTACACTCATGTAATTGTTTGTGCAAATCAGATATCAAAGTACATGAAAAGACATGGTTAACTCTATGTAAACCAAGTGTCATTTCATGTCGGGTTCTGCATTTTCACAAAAGCCGGCAATTGAATTAGCGGCTATTATACTATGTAGAAGTGTATGAACTATAAATATATATATATATGTGTCACAAACTCAATGACATGTATATATATATATGAGGTGTAAAATTGCTGAAAAAAAATGTGTGGGCTCCCGCCCTATTTTCGCAACCAGACAGACAAAGCCAGTGAGTGGGGGCAGATAATAATAGCCCAGAGAGGGACCATTATTTTTGCCCCCCCCCGGCTACTAACATCTGCCCCCAGACACCCCAGAAAGGGCAAATCTCTAATTAGATTTGCCCTTTCTGGCACTTTGCCCGTCTATTCCCATTGCCCTGTAGCGGTGGCGAATGGGTTAATAAGGGGTTAAAATGACCTTGCAATTGAAAGGTCACTTTAAGCCAGGTTAATAATTGAGAGCTGTCAATTAGACAACTATCAATTATTAATCCTATTGTATGAAAGAAAAATCAAACACACACACTTTAATAAAAAAGAAGTTTAATGAAATAATCACACAGTTTTTGACCATATTTTATTTACCTGCTAAAACCATTTCCTGTAATAAAAATAAAATAATAAAGCAAAATTATTCTTACCAATCCGATGCACAGTCAGGTCCCACGGTGTAATCCTTCAGAAAGGGTTAATGTTTACTGCAGGGACCGCAGCTAATGCTGCAGCCTCACAGTAAACCCCCAAATGAATGAGCTCCTCTCCTGGCTGACAGGAGAGGAAGTGGAAAGCTTAATTGATTGCTTTCCACTTTCACTTCAGGTCAGCCAGGGACACCATCAGTGACGTCAGAGGGAACTGATTAACAAAAATAGGGGTTCCCTTCGAAAAAAAAATGGCGTGGGGTCCCCCCTATTTTTGTTAACCAGCCAGATGAAGCAGACCGCTGAGGCCTGGATTTTCAGGCTGTTAAGGAGCCAAGATCCATGGACCTTGCCAGCCTGATAATACCAGGCCACAGCAGTCTGCATATCTTGGCTGATTAACAAAAATAGGGGATCCCCTCGAAAAAAATTGGCGTGGGGTCCCCCCTATTTTTGTTAACCAGCCAGATGAAGCAGACCGCTGAGGCCTGGTTTTTCAGGCTGTTAAGGAGCCAAGATCCATGGACCTTGCCAGCCTGATAATACCAGGCCACAGCAGTCTGCATATCTTGGCTGATTAACAAAAATAGGGGATCCCCTCGAAAAAAATTAGCGTGGGGTCCCCCCTATTTTTGTTAACCAGCCAGATGAAGCAGACCGCTGAGGCCTGGTTTTTCAGGCTGGTAAGGATCCAATATCCATGGACCTTGCAAGCCTGATAATACCAGGCCGCAGCAGTCTGCTTAGCTTGGCTGGTTAACAAAAATAGGGGATCCCCTCGAAAAAAAACGGCGTGGGTATCCCCCCTATTTTTGTTAACCAGCCAAGTAAAATGCAGACTGCTGCGGCCTGGTATTAAAAGACTGTCAAGGCCCATGGATTTTGGCCCTCAACAGCCTGATAATACCAGGCTACAGCAGCCCCACATTTGGCGCATCAAAAGATGTGCCAATTGTGGCACTTTACCCGGCTCTTCCCACTTGCCCTGTAGCGGTGGCAAGCGGGGTAATAAGGGGTTAATGTCACCGTTGATTGCACGGTGACAATAAGCCCGGTTAATAATGGAGAGGTGTCAATAAGACACCGATCCATTATTAATCCCAAAGTTTTTAAATGTTTAAAAAAAATACACAGCAAGAAAAAAGTCTTTTAATGAAATAAAAGAGACAACACAGTTTTCATTTTTTTTATTACTCTCTCATTCCTGCGACGCCATCGATCTCCTGTAAAAAAATAAAAAAAACAAACCAACAGTATACCACCTGTCCGACGCAGTCCATAGTAACGATTGTCCCACGACGATCCAGCTCTGCTACATCGGAATGACAGGCAGAGCCTGACATCCCGGCGCAGCACAGCTGCTTACCAGCTTCCCCGGCGGTGACGTCATCGGACTGCTTTACGGCCGCGATTACCCAGCAGTCACTGCAGTTATCGCGAGATACTGCATGTGACCGCCGGGGAGAAGAGGATGGCGGCCATTAAGCAGTCCGGGATGTGACCGCCGGAAATCTTCTGCCGGGTAAGTGCCGCTGACTCCTGACAGACCCGACCGAGGACACTGACAGTGACAGTGACATTCCGATTCCGGTATCCGATATGACGAAAATATCGGAACTCGGAATCGGAATTCCGATACAGCCAATATCGGCTGATACCCGATACTTGCGGTATCGGAATGCTCAACCCTATTCAGGACATCTTACGTACCTCAAAGTAGTTCTTATGTAAAATGTAGCTTCTCTTGCAAAAAAAAAGCAGTTCGCATACAGCTCAGTTGATGTAAACTAAAAGTCATGCATGTTTGCTAAAAATGCTTTAAAAAATAGAATTTTTTTTAAGAATTAACAACATGCAGAGTGAACGAACAAAAGAGAAATATAGATCAAATCAAAATTTGGTGTGACCGCCCCCTCTGTCAAAACAATATAAATTCTTCTAAGTACAACTGAACACAATTTTTGGAAGAAGGTTGTTCCACGCAGACAGGGTGGATTAAGGGTAGCCAGGGCCCCGGGCTGTTCAGACTCTGTGGGCCCCCCGTCATGTGACTGGGTCATGTGACGGGGTCAAGCAACGGGGTCATCATATACCTGAAACAGATTTTTCCAGGCGCCTCCACCTCTCGAACTGTCCACAGTCCCACCGCTCTCTCTTGGAAAAACTCCACTTCTCACCTATCACACATTAACAGTTTCCATCACCAGATCACACATATAGCCAGCAGCTTTTGTTTTGGCCAAAAGATTTTTTAAGCCGCCACCATAACACAGTAGACACTTTTGGCTGGGCCCTACTCTACTGTATGCTATTAAATATTTGTTAAAATATGCAATACAATTTAGGTATATTTTTATTTATTTTTAAATTTTTAAAATGACCAATAACACCACATACAAGGGACAAATACCACCAGACCAGATATTACCACCACAGTGATCAAATAATTTCACATACAAGGAACAAATACCACAACACCATGACCAGAGCACATATTACCACCACAAAGTGACTAAATAGTACATACAAGGGTCAAATACCGCAACACCATGTCCAAACCACATATTACAACCACATAGTGACTGAATACTACAATACTGATCAGTAATAAAAAAAAACCACAATACTATCACCATAAGTGCCATTATACACAATAGATCTGTACTTAGTATGCAGTGTCTGTGTACAGGTAATAACAGCGATCACTGGTGACATTGTACACAGGACTTCTGTATATAGTATACAGTGTATAGTGTCAGTGTATAGGTAACACACTGACTCACCAGTGATGTCTCTAGGTGAAGTCCTTCATCTTTGTTTTTCATCTTTCATGCAACACAGACCGCCATCACTTTTTCCAGCCAGGGCTCGTCTCTGCAGGAAATAACACAGTTATCTCGAGCTCCGCTTGCAGAACACATTACTTAATTTTTCCCAACTTCTACATTACACCACATGAAGAAAAAAAGGCGACATAGTATCACTCTAAACAGTAACAGGACCCCCCATTTAAAACAGTATACTCAAAAAAAAAAAACATCACTGCAGTAATAATATCCCTTAATTAGCTCCTATGGTAATAATATTACCTATCCTGGCCCCCGTGTGTCTCAATCCTGCCTTCAGCCATATGTTCTCCCATCCTGCCCTCATGAATATCCTTTCTGACCCATATGATCTCCCCATCCTACCCCATCTGTCTCCATCGTATCCATCCTGCCCCATGATCCTGCACGATCTGTCTCCAACCCTGCCCCATCTGTCTCCAATCCTGCCCCCATGTCTCCAATCATGCCCCCAGTTTGCAATCCTGTCCCGTATCTCCATTCTGTCCCGTGTCTCCAATCATGCCCGTATCTCCATTCTGCCCCCTAAGTCTCCAATCATGCCCCCATGTTTGCAATCCTGTCCCGTGTCTCCATTCTGCCCCATCTGTCTCCAATCCTGCCTCATCTGTCTCCAATCCTGCCCCATCTGTCTCCAGTCATGCCCCCATGTCTTTCATCCTGCCTCCAGTGTCTCCAATCATGCCCGTATCTCCATTCTGCCCCCTATGTCTCCAATCATGCCCCCATGTCTGCAATCCTGCCCTGTGTCTCCACTCATGCCCCCTGTATCTCCATTCTGCCCCATCTGTCTCCAATCCTGCCCCCAGTGTCTCCAGTCATGTCCCCAGTGTCTCCAGTCATGCCCCATATCTCCATTCTGCCCCGTGTCTCGCATTCTGCCCCATGTCACATCTGCCCCATGTCCAGCATTCTGCCCCTAGTCTCCAGCATTCTGCCCCCATGTCCAGCATTCTGCCCCGTGTCCAGCATTCTGCCCCCGTGTCCAGCATTCTGCCCTGTGTCCAGCATATTGCCCCCGTGTCTCACAGTTTGCCCCATGTCCAGCATTCTGCCCCCATGTCCAGCATTCTTCCCCGTGTCCAACATTCTGCCCCATGTCCAGCATTCTGTCCAGCATTCTGCCCCGTGTCCAGCATTCTGCCCCATGTCCAGCATTCTGGCCCGTGTCCAGCATTCTGTCCCGTGTCCAGCATTCTGCCCCCGTGTCTCAGTCTGCCCCATGTCCAGCATTCTGCCCCATGTCCACATTCCCTGTCCCTCTGCCCCATGCCTCAGTGTGCCCCCATGTCCAGCATTCTGCCCCTATGTCCAGCATTCTGCCCCCATGTCCAGCATTCTGCCCCATGCTTCAGTGTGCCCCCATGTCTCATAGTGTGCCCCATGTCCAGCATTCTGCCCCATGTCTCACAGTGTGCCCCCATGTCCAGCATTCTGCCCCATGTCTCACAGGGTGCCACCATGTCCAGCATTCTGCCCCATGCCTCACAGTCTGCCCCCATGTCCAGTATTCTGCTGCCCCATGCCTCACAGTCTGCCCCCATGTCTAGCATTCTGCCCCATGTCTCACAGTCTGCCCCATGTCCAGCATTCTGCCCCCTGCCCCATGTCTCACAGTCTGCCCCCATGTCCAGCATTCATGTCCCCATATCTCACAGTCTGCCCCCTCATGTCCAGAGGCAGCATTCTTCCCCCATGTCTAGTCTGTCCCCCGGTCCCGAGTCTCAAAGGCTGCCCCACCGCTCTATACAAAAAAAAAAATGTTCTTCTTACCTTGCCGTGCTCCTGCGGCGAAGTTCCCTCCACAAGCGCGCACTCGCCGTTGTCGTCACTGTTATCTCGTTAACCCTTCCCTCCTTGAAATGTGGTACCAGAGAGAATAAGACACAGACAAAAGTATGCGTCAATAAACTCTGCTCTTTATTGCTAACGAAGGGATTTATATACATCCCATAAGCAGGAAGCGGAATTACCATATATGGTGTTTATACAACTTATCACTAATTACATAGAATACTGGTTTTAAACAAGAAAACTCCATTTTTTGCCCTTGACTCCCAGTACAGGATGTCTTCTCATAACTCAGGCGAGCGGGGTGTATTATCTCAAAGGGAGGAACATCTTATCTCAACTTCTGCTATGCGTCAGCCTGTTTGATAAAACCAAGGTCTTCTGAAGAAATGCTGATTTTAACTCTAACATTCCCTCCTTTTGTTCCTTCATTTGATCAATACACATCTTCATACCTCCTCTGTGTCCTAGTACATCGTTTAATACACATCAAACAGATTTTAAAAACTAAATAGATAGCAAGACATATCAATAAAACCGTAGGCCAGTTTGTATTATCCCAGTCAGCCATCCCCCTATGCCTTTGAACCAATTTGCGGGGTTAAGAAAGGAGAAAGTATTTGCCCACCATGAATCTTGATTCTTCAGATTTGCCTCATCATATAGTTTCCTTAACTTTATGACATCCTCTAGCTTATGTTTAAGGGTTAAAACACTAGAATTATCAATATAATGACAACATGCAGGTCCAATAATCTGGCACATCCCTCCTTGAGCTGCAGTCAGGTAATCTAACACGAGGGTATGTTGGTTAGTAACAATAATTAACTGGTTCTGTACTGCAAGGGACCCATTGATGATATCTAAAATATCCCATATTTGATCATCTAGGTAATCTGTGGATTCTACCAACTTATCCAATGTCTGAGTTATCATAGGGTAGATGAATAATGCACTGAAAAATTTATTTGCTATCCCCATCTCCACTATATGTGGTCTGTTCCAAGCATCCGTTACTGCAAGGATGCAAGCAAATGTCATTAGTAGCATCATTCCTCTTCTGGGAGGCTCTCCAAGGATCTTCTTACAATGCGATGCGTGGATCCAAGTTTCCTTGCCTTGTAGCTTGACTGCGGTACTTGTCGTCAGTAGAACTTGAAAAGGTCCATCAAATCTCGGATCCAGACTCTTTCTCACGTGTCTTTTAATGACTACCCAGTCTCCAGGCTGCAGGCTGTGACTCCCAGGATCCTGGTTCGGATCTGGAAGAGAACTGAAGACATTATCATGTACTTTCTTAAGTCTTTTATGCAAATCCCTTACATATGAGCTTAATACATGATTACTCATTTCCAGTGCTTGGGGAAAGAAACATCCTAAGCTAGGCACTTTGCCAAATAGTACTTCATACGGAGAAAGTCCAGTTTTCCTATTTGGAGTGTACCTTACTGAGTATAGGGCTAATGGTAAACATTCAGGCCAATATTTCCCTGTTTCAGCCATGGCCTTTTGGATTTTTAACTTCAATGTCCCATTTAGTCTTTCTACTTTCCCACTGCTTTGTGGATGATATGGGGTGTGGAAAGCTTGTTGAATTCCTAGAGCTGTCAAGACTTCATTCATTATTTCAACTGTGAAATGTGTACCTCTGTCACTTTCGATCACCTCTGGTACTCCATACCTGCACACCACCTCCGCAAGCAGCTTCTTTGCGGTTGCTGCGGCCGTAGCCTTGGCAATCGGGAAAGCCTCCGGCCAACCTGTGAATAAATCAATACAGACCAACCCGTACTCCCATGACCCTGATTTTGGCAGCTGAATATAATCAATCTGCAGTCTCTGGAAAGGATAGAGGGGCCGAGGGGCGTGTTTGGGTGGTGTCTTGACTACCCTTCCCTGATTATGTGTAGCACATACCATGCATCCCTGGATCAAACCTTCTATACAGATGGAAAAGCCTGGTGCTACCCAATGCTTCTGCATCACGCTTCATTACAGCAGTTTTGGACTGGTGGGTTGGCCCATGTAACATCTGGGCGACCGCAGGGTACAACTCCCTTGGAAGGCATCAACGCATCCCTCTTCCCCATACCCCATTTGCTTCATTCAGACATGCACCTTCTTTTTCCCACTTTTCTACTTCCTCCTGGTGCACCTGAGCCTGCATCTGGGATAAGGCATCCTCCGACACAAAGGGATTTTTGGGAGCGCTTACCTGGTGCATCGTTACTCCTTGGAGTGGTCTACTGGCTGCTGTTTTTGCTGCTGCATCGGCCATTGCGTTTCCTTTACTCACCTGATCAGTGCGTCTGGTATGTGCTTTAACTTTTATGACAGCTACCTCTTTTGGTAATTGTAATGCATCAATTAACTGCTGGACTGCGTCAGCATTTTTAATGGGATGTCCTGCTGCCGTCAGGAATCCTCTAGGTTTCCAAATTGGACCAAAATCATGAGCTATACCGAATGCGTATCTAGAATCTGTGTAGATGTTAACAATTCTACCTTCAGCTATCTTACAGGCCTCGGTCAGAGCCTTAAGTTCAGCCTCCTGGGCCGACTGATGTGGCCTTGATTACCGCATTCAGGGAGACGATGGCATACCCAGTGTGGAAGGTACCTGAGTCATCTTGGTGGCGAGATCCATCTACAAAAAATTCAAAATCAGCATTAAGTCTTTCAGTTTCAAACACTGTGGGTAGACCTGCTGTTTCTTGTGCCATAAGCTGAACACAGTCATGAGGAATCTCCTCTCTTGGATCTTCTTTGTACAATACCGTACCTGACCCCTCCTTTAGATCCGAGAGAGGTAACAATGTGGCAGGATTAAGTGTGGTACATCTCTGCAAAGAAACATTTGGAGGCATTAAAAGTGCACATTGCAATCGAAGGTGACGTGCAGCTGAAAGATGTGCCGGCTGCACCTGGTTCAGTATGGTATATACATCATAAGGTGTAAGTACTGTGAGTGGGTAATCAAGAACAATGTCTGACGATTTGTGGAGCAATAGTCCTACAGCATGTAATGCCCGTACACAGGACGGGGCACCTCTAGCCACTGCATCTAGTCTTCCACTGAAATAGGCTACAGGCCTTTGATTGTCACCATGTAACTGAGTCAATACCCCTGCCGCGTGTCCCTGCTGTTCGTGGAGATACAGGGTAAATGGTAGTTCATAGTTGGGGGTTCCTAGCGCTGGAGCTGCCACAATCCTGTTTTTGAGAGAATAAAAACAGTCTATACCTTCAGGAGTTAGTTTAAAAGGCACAATGGTGATACAGTCATAGAGAGGCTGCATGAGGATTGATACAGCATGTATCCACTGTCTGCAGTAGGAAACCAGCCAAGAAATGTCCTAAGAGCGGCAACATTAACAGGAATAGGAAAATTCTGTACAACTTCTTTGCGAGCGCTGGTCAGATGTCGCGCCCCCGGTGTAATGCAATGTCCCAAAAAGATAACTGAAGATTTACAAAATTGGAGTTTATACTTTGACGCTTTACATCCAGCTTGGTACAGAAACAACATGAGTGATATTGTTGCAGTGTGACACTGTTTCCTGGAGGGGGCACAAATCAGTAAGTCATCAACATATTGCAGAACAACTACTTTTGGCATTTTCCATCTTTCCAGTATCTCTTGCAGACTGGCAGTATACATAGTGGGTGAATTCTGGGCACCCTGGGGCAAAACGGTCCATGTATACTGATTCCCTTGAAATGTAAAAGCAAACAAATACTGGCAGTCAGGGTGCAATGGGACACTAAAAAATGCATTTGCTAAGTCAATCACTGAAAAACAAAGAGCACTAGCCGGGATCTGAGACAGAAGGGTGTGAGGATTTGGAACAACTGGTGTGAGGAGCTCTGTAGCTTTGTTCACTATCCGGAGATCATGGACCATTCTGTACGCTGCTGGCTGCCCCGGTGCTGTTTTCTTTTTAACTGGGAACAAAGGGGTGTTACAAGGGGACTGGGTCTTAACTAAAACACCACTTGCTACCAGTTTCTGTACCTGCTGAGCTATAGCAGACTTTTGAGCTAAACTAAGAGGATACTGTCTCTGTTGGGGCAGAATTGCACCTGGCTTTAATTTGACCATGACTGGCTGCACCCTTAATCTGCCCACATCTGTTTTATCTGAAGCCCAGAAATCATGTGGTATCACACCTTCTAACATTGAAGGAAATTCATT
The DNA here is from genome assembly GCA_033576555.1 of Oophaga sylvatica. Taxonomy (NCBI): domain Eukaryota; kingdom Metazoa; phylum Chordata; class Amphibia; order Anura; family Dendrobatidae; genus Oophaga; species Oophaga sylvatica. Next base: position 871,002,251 of record JARQOD010000001.1, read on the forward strand.
TGTGTCCTCTATACTAGCAACATCTGGTGACATGATTTTACAAAGAGTGCTCGGCTTCAATCCTGGTGTCATAGTGACAGTCCCATCAGGATGATACTCAATATGTGCTTGCAATTGAGACAATACATCACATCCTAAAAGATTACATTGACCCCGTGGTGATACCATTAACTGTGTGTGTACAGTGGTTCCTTGAATTTGCAGGGGAATCTTTTTAGTGACGGGGAACAGGACAGATGGAGAGTTGTAAGGAGTCGCTATAACATGGTGGGAGAAATCACTTTTCCCAAATGGCCAGTCCTCTTCTGTAATTACTGAATTGTCTGCCCCTTTGTCCACTTGGAACTCAACCTCATGTCCCCCTGGTAGGTTCACCTGCACTGTGCAATTAGGAGTGGGGGGTAAGGAGACAAGGGGGTTCATGTGCAAGCTACCATTATCCTATGGGAGCTGCCCTAATTGGTCTTGGGGGCCTCTTGCAGGCGGGTCATTTGGATATGGATTAGTTGGACAGGCTGGATATGGATTAGTTCTGCAATCTCTCCTGAAATGTCCTGGTTTCTTGCATCGTAGCACAATTTCTGTCCATCTCCTGGCACACGTCTCCCCTCCCTGTTGTTTGCAGGACGAGTACCTACAGCATGTAACCTTGCGCCTCTCTTTGCTTGCGCTAAATCATGTTGTGCCCCCTGTGCTATTCTGGCTAGATCCTCTGCTTTGACTGATCTCCAATCTGGTCTACTTACTTTCACCTTTTCTGCCACTTCCTTTTTTAACCCATTCATGTATGCACTTGCCAGTATCCTCTCACTAGTCTTGTTTTCTGGGACAAAACCCATTTCTACCCAAGTTTTTCTTAGGGCCCAGAAATAATCTTTTGGCTCCTCTTCCTTTCCCTGAACTCTGTCTTCTAGTGTAACCTCCTTCTCTGCCTGTCTATCTTTACATGCTTTTTTCAACGCTTCTGTAAACAGAACCCCTGCTACTGCGTCATTGACTTCTGCATTATCAGGTCCGGTCCTACCAACATAACACTTGTATGTCTCATCTATCAGTCTATCGTATCTAGTTTTATCTGCCAATTTCCCTTTCATAAGTGCTTCCAGATCCTGTCTAGTTGCTTTATACGTATCCTGCATTGTAGCTAACATTCTAGCGAATCCCATTGGTGACTGTGAAGGGTCCGGGAGTTGCGTTATTAGAGCCAACTGCTCTGAAGGGCTCCATGGTCTGTATAACACTGCTGTCCGGGGGGCGCCTGGAGCTAGTCCGTCCCCCTCGCCTCCCGCAGCACCCGGGGTACCAGGTACCACTACTCTGTCCTCATTGTAAATAAATTGGCCGGGGGAGGTCTGGGTCCACCGCAACCTACACAGACATCTACCGTCAGGGGATTCTGCTGTCCACACCTGGGACAGACCCAACAGTTCGGTTCGTGGGAAGTCTGTGGGAAGGTCTGATACTGGGGTGGAGCTAACGTAGGGGGCAAACAGGAGGGTAAATCAGTCATCCCTGTTTTTGTCAGTCTGTAATGTCCGTCTCCTAATTCTTCAGTCTTTCCCTCTAAGTAATCACACGCACTCATCCACAGGTTCACTGTTCTCAACAGTCCTTTGTCTCTCAACCATCCATGATGTGAGTTAAAGAACCTTTTCCATTTATCACTGTTCAATTCTCCGTTTTCATTCATGCCTGCTTTACACAATACTTTGTCAATGCCTACCAACGCTTGCTTTCCCTCTCTGCGTACCACTAAATCTTTGGCAGAAATGCCTTCCTTGGCATTTTGGTTCCCCATTTTTGTATCTCCTCACCTAGAAGAGATTCTCCTGTCACTTAGACAATTCTGTCACCAAGACTCTGTCACCAAGACAATTCCGTCACTTAGACAATGGGCCACAAAGACTTCTGAACCATTCCACTGCTCGCTTTCCAAGATTTGTACGCCAACCAAATAAACAATCCGATCACACAAACACCAAGACAAAACCACAACACAATCATCGGATCCATACTGTCATTTTTCAAAGGAGGAAAAGCAGGACTGACAATTAATCTGAAGGTCTACTGGTTCAAAGGGACCTGAGCCAGGAACACCTGTGAATTACCTGGAAAGTCGACCGCTCGGGGAGGAGGGAGTCCACTATACAGTGATATAGATTTTAGGTAGAATATAATAAGTATTCTTACCTCAGCGCTGTATGTATATCACCAACAGAAAACTCCGCTTCCTCCCACGTCTCCGGACCGGTTGGGCTTTCTCAGAGTAGATTAACTCAGGCCCCTGTTCGGGCGCCAGGCTGTTGTCACTGTTATCTCATTAACCCTTTCCTCCTTGAAATGTGGTACCAGAGAGAATAAGACACAGACAAAAGTATACGTCAATAAACTCTGCTCTTTATTGCTAACGAAGGGATTTATATACATCCCATAAGCAGGAAGCGGAATTACCATATATGGTGTTTATACAACTTATCACTAATTACATAGAATACTGGTTTTAAACAAGAAAACTCCATTTTTGCCCTTGACTCCCAGTACAGGATGTCTTCTCATAACTCAGGCGAGCGGGGTGTATTATCTCAAAGGGAGGAACATCTTATCTCAACTTCTGCTATGCGTCAGCCTGTCTGACAAAACCAAGGTCTTCTGAAGAAATGCTGATTTTAACTCTAACACCGGCGACTGACAATGACGTCAGACGCCGGCGACGTGCGTGCTGCGGCTGACGTCAGCTGCCAGCCTTCGATTGGCAGGCGGCTGTTAAGCCCGCACATTAATAGCTTTAAAATGCCACTAAGGGCCCGGTTTAGCCTGCCGGCTGCCAGTAGGGGCCCGGTGAGCAGAAGAGATGGGGTCCGATGCGGACCCTCTCTGCCCACAGGGCCCCATACGCCAGTCAGGGAAGTAATGCCCTGATGGTGGCCCTGTGGTGGGCGGGCCCCCCCACACCACTGGGCCCTGGGCTACAGCCCAAATTGACCCTCTGGTAATCCGCCCCTGCACGCAGATATTCTGTGGATATAGACTGACACAAATCCCTCTGTCTCTTCATGTAATCCTAGACGGACTCAATGATGTTGAGATCATGGCACTGTGGAGCCATATCATTACTGGACATCTTCTGATTTCAAAGGGAAGTAAGCATGCTGTATCTTTCATCTGATGTTCCTCACCTGGCTACTGCAACTATGGTCTTCAATATTGCCCATTTCTTGATCCTTCTTCAAAAGAGATTGAACAAAACATCTTGAAACACCAGTCCACTTTGAAATCTTTGCCCCTGGCAGAAACCTTGTTGATGCTTTAACAAGGGGACATGGGGAGGGGGAGGGGTAGTTGTAGCCGAGTATTTAAAGGCACAGTACACAGACAGACTCCACTGAGCAGATAAAAAAGCAGAGTGGACTGACAGCACTAACTGCATTGGGGCGCTCGTCTCACAGCCAAGGAACCTTCTTGGACACGTAATCAATTGCAATAGAAGAAACAGCGCTCCATCCAGGTGAAATAATTTTCAAAAAGCTTTAATCCGCCATATAAATGCGACGTTTCGACCCATAACAGGTCTTTTTCAAGCATGTTACAAATCAAGCCAGGCTGGCCTTAAATAGTCATGGTGTGTACAAACCACCAATCGAACAAAAGGTTACAGCCCACTTATAAATTACATAACATATCATACAATCTATTACATAATATATAAATTTAGTTACATAATGATAATATAGATAATTATATCCATTCAAAGAACACTTGAAAACAGTATAATATACAAATGGATCGCATATCTAGCACATTCCATATCATGCTTTGTTGTTGCATCCTCATCATCATGGTAAAGATCCTCCAATGGTCTCACATGTCCAACCTTCATGTCCATGACGATACAAGTTATATCCCAATCACCACCAACACCCATAGTGGCGCTGAAAAACTTTCCAGCCAATCAGGTCATATGTCACATAGATTAATCGGCGAACATACCTATCACAGCACCGCTATTGTAGCACGCAAGCCTGAATCACAGCGTTTCCTCCACGCCCACATCACGTGATCAGCCAAAGCAAAACACAGACTGATGGGAGCACAGCGTCATCAGAGAGGGCCGCATCACATGACCGCAGCCACAACTCTGATGACAGCAGCGCCCACCACCCAATCAGTGAATGCTCTGCCGGTCACCATGGCGAGGACGTCACTATGGCAACCCACCTAGATTACATGGACATAGACAATCCAAATACAATACAATCATGTTATTTCTTGCATAGAAAAAAACAAAGTAATCGAGGGACAGAAGGAGCAAACAAACAAAACACATTTTCATCAATGATCTAGAAAAATTATTATTACAAAATGAAGTTGATTATCCACTCCTTCTGGCCACCGATCACAATAAACCTAAAATAAAAAAATAAAAAAATTAAAAACAATAATGACCAGAAAAAAATAATAAACAGAAAAAATTATTATCATCAATTGTACTGTATGTCTAGTGTATACCAAGAGACTTCATTAGGAAGAGGTGTGAATATCTCCCTTCTTTATAAGACTGTTAGATTAAAATCTAAATTTAAACCTCTAGGTTGCAATGAATCCAGAGTGTAGATCCATTTCATCTCCTTCTTTTTCAATATCTTTAATCTATCACCCCCTCTCCTAAGAACAGGCACACTACCTATGACCCTGAACCTCAATTGGTTCACTGAATGTTTACTTTCTATAAAATGTTTTGGTATAGGCAATTCCGTTAGTCCTGTCCTGATGGTACTTTTATGTTTACTAATCCGGGCTTTTACCTCCATAGTCGTCTCTCCCACGTAAACTAACCCACATGGGCACACTATCATATAGTAATGGTGTGGGGTGGCATTTCTTTGGAGGGCCGCACAGCCCTCCATGTGCTCGCCAGAGGTAGCCTGACTGCCATTAGGTACCTAGATGAGATCCTCAGACCCCTAGTGAGACCATATGCTGGTGCGGTTGGCCCTAGGTTCCTCCTAATGCAGGACAATGCCAGACCTCATGTGGCTGGAGTGTGAAGGCATTGAAGCTATGGACTGGCCTGCCCGTTCCCCAGACCTGAATCTGATTGAGCAAAATCTGGAACATCATGTCTCGCTCCATCCACCAACGTCACGTTGCACCACAGACTGTCCAGGAGTTGGCGGATGCTTTAGACAAGGTCTGGGAGGAGATCCCTCAGGAGACCATATGCCGCCTCATCAGGAGCATGCCCAGGCATTGTAGGGAGGCCATACAGGCACAGGGAGGTCATACAAGCACGTGGAGGCCACACACTACTGAGCATCATTTTGACTTGTTTTAAGGACATTACATTCCACTTTAATTTTGTGGGTGACTCCAAATCCAGGCCCCATTGGTTAATAAATTTGATTTCCATTGATTTTTGTGTGATTTTGTTATCAGCACATTCAACTTTGTACAGAACAAAGTGTTCAATGAGAATATTTCATTCATTCAGATCTAGGATGTGTTATTTGAGTGTTTCTTTTATTTTTTTGAGCAGTGTACATTACATACCTGGCAGACACAGCATATTAAAGGGGAACACATAACAGCATATGTACATTATTTAAGGTGCATGGGGGTCATACGGAAGGAGGAGAGGGTGCAATTCAGGGGACCTGCCACCTTCTTACAATGCAGCATAACTACCTTGTGTCTTGTTTCTCTGTCATGTCATGGTATATGACTTGTGACCTGAAACTGTCTTCCAAAACCTCACCTTTGTAGCAGAGTTTGGCTTTTTATCATCCTGTTTTAAGCCTCCTACACAGATGTTTCTATTTCAGTTTATGACTATGTTTCAAAAAACGTATGAAATGTGATGATTATTACCTTTTTGGGATAATTCTTTGGAATTGATTACTCATACAAAACACTATAATCCTGAGTTTGTGCAAGTGTAGATGGATATACATATATATATATATATATATATATATATATATATTTCAAAAAAAATGGAGCAGCATAGTATACAATACTTGTGGGTGCAGATCCTCCAGCAGGAATCCAATACTTGCCAAATTATATAAGACAAAAAAATAGGCAGCTGGAGGAAGGCTAATTGAAGCCGAAACGTTGCCCTGAGATGTGGGTCTATTAAAGTCCACAACTGCTACTGATTCTGAGGAGTGCTGCCTATTTTTTTGTCTTATATATATATATATATGTGTAGTGGGTTAAGAACATGAAGAGCTGGACAGCACCTGGCCCAGATATGATCCACACCTACTGGCTAAAGAAATAAATTAACAGCGGTAGATGAACGCATGGCAAAGCAGATGAACCAACTGCTAGAAGCAGGCCACCACCCAGCTTGGCTAGCACAAGGAAGAAAAGTGCTGATCATGAAGAATCCTCACGAAGGAACAGTTCCATCCAACTACCACCCAATAACCTGCCTTCCAACAACATGGAAACTCCTGTCACGCATTATAGCCACCAAGATTCAGAACCATATGAACCAGTACATGAATCCAGCTCAGAAAGGCATTGGAACCAACACCAGAAGCTCTAAGCACCAGCTCCTAGTAGATAGTGCAGTCGCTCAAGACTCAAGATCCAGACAGACCAATCTCAGCACAGCCTGGATTGACGACAGGAAAGCCTATGAATCAATTTCACACACATGGATCTGTAAATGCTTGGCTCTCTACAATGTCAACAGGAAATTAAGAACCTTCCTCAGAAACTCAATGGGGCTATGGAGAACAACATTGGAAGTCAACTCAACTAGCACAAGTGACCATCAAATGCAGCATACCCAAGGTGATGCACTGTCCCCACTGCTGTTCTGCATAGGCTTGAACCCCCTCAGTCAGATAATTACAGAGTCTGGCTATGGATACAAGTTCAAGAGTGGAAGTACCATTAGCAACCTCCTCTACATGGATGACATCAAGCTGTATGCAAAAAACGAACGAGACATCAATTCACTGATCCACCTGACAAGGATCTACAGCGAAGACATGGGGATGTCCTTCGGACTGGAGAAGTGCAGCCAGTTGGTAATAAAGCGAGGCGAGGTAGTTAAGACTGATGGAGTGAAATTACCAGCAGGGCACATAGCAGATGTACAGACATGCTACAAGTACCTCTACATCCTACAGGGATACAGTAACTATGATGAGGAGGCAAGGAAAGCAGCAACATCCAAGTACCATCAAAGGTTAAGACAGGTCCTGAAGAGCCAGCTCAATGGGAAGAATAAAATCCGCACCATCAAAACATATTATTATTATTACCGTATATACTTGAGTATAAGCCGACCCGAGTATAAGCCGACCCCCCTAATTTTGCCACCAAAAATTGGGAAAACTTATTGACTCGAGTATAAGCCTAGGGTGGGAACTGCAGCAGCTACTGGTAAATTTCAAAAATAAAAATAGATGCCAATAAAAGCAAAATTAATTGAGACATCAATAGGTTAAATGTTTTTGAATATCCATATTTAATCAGGAGCCCCATATAATGCTCCATACAGTTCATGATGGCCCCATAAGATGCTCCATACAAAATACGCCCCATATAATGCTGCACAAAGGTTAATAATGGCCCCATAAGATGCTCCATAGATTATGCCCCATATGCTGCTCCATAAAGGTTATGGCCCCATAAGATGCTCCATAGATTATGCCCCATATGCTGCTCCATAAAGGTTATGGCCCCATAAGATGATCCATAGAATGCGCCCCATATACTGCTCCATAAAGGTTATGGCCTCATAAGATGCTCCATAGAATGGGCCCCATATGCTGCTCCATGAAGGTTATGGCCCCATAAGATGATCCATAGAATGGGCCCCATATGCTGCTCCATAAAGGTTATGGCCCCATAAGATGCTCCATAGAATGGGCCCCATATGCTGCTCCATAAAGGTTATGGCCCCATAAGATGCTCCATAGAATGGGCCCCATATGCTGCTCCATAAAGGTTATGGCCCCATAAGATGATCCATAGAATGGGCCCCATATGTTGCTCCATAAAGGTTATGGCCCCATTGTCATGTGTGCATCGCCACGAAGATCGTCGCGGTTGCACATTCTGACTTCTCACAGCTGAGTTGCTGTTTCTTTGTGTTTGGCAGTGAGGGAGTTAATTCCGTCTGTGCTCGGTTCTGGGACTGGGTGCAGTTTCTCCCGGCTGCAATTGATTATTTGTTGATTGGTTTCCTTTAAATCCCTGGTTGTCTGCTTTGGGAGTTGCCAGTGAAATTCTTCATGCAGACCACAGATAGGATTGAATCTGTATAGACTTAAGTTAAAGAGCTCCTTAGTTGTTTTAAGCTCAACTTGCTTAGAGTTTTATATCCCAGACCATTTATGTTCCTTCTGTGTTTGAGTGTGTATGCGAGTCTGTGTTTTCTCCAGTCTGTCTTATATGTCTAATCTGTGTATTTAGCAGAGATCAGCCCATATCCCTTTGGTGGTAATCAGGGTCCTTCTTAGGACTGATTACAGGGTTCAGGGACTGATAGGAGACAGGGTTAGGCTGGAGACTTGGACCTCTGAACCATTATCAGTACCTCCAAGGTGAGGGATTAGTTAGGACCCCAGTTTTAGGGTCAGGTTAGACCCCGGTCCTCCTCTTTCCTGTGACAGCGTATCAAGTCCTCAAGATTAACCCTGAGTTCAACGGATATCGTGTCAGGTAAATCTATTCTATATTTACATGCTGATGTTGCTAAACTATATGTTGTATAGAGTGTTGTTTCTGTAAGAATAGTTTACTGACATCGTACACATATCATTAGACAGCGTGACACCCATAAGATGATCCATAGAATGGGCCCCATATGTTGCTCCATAAAGGTTATGCCAGCATAAGATGCCCCATAGAATAGGCCCCATATGCTGCCGCTGCTGCGAATAAAAAAAAAAGACATACTCACCTCTGGTCACTGGGGGCGAGGTGCCGGTGTCCTGAGCAGGCGGGGATACTGGCGCGCTATGGGGGCCAGGTGCTGGTGTCACCGCTGTCTCAGGCCCCCGGCACCTGCGATATTCCCCTGTCCCCGTTCCACCACCGCGCCACTGTGTCTTCCGGGTCCTCTGGTTGTGAATGTTCAGGCAGAGGGCATGCACTAACCACGTCATCGCGCCCTCTGACCTGAACGTCACAGCCAGAGGACGCATAGGGCAGCGGCATGCAGAGGTGGAACGAAGACAGGTGAATATAGCATGGCTCCCCAGTCCTCCCCGTCATAGTCACCCCGTCCTAGCGCATCTCTGCAGCCCCTGCTTCTCCCATTGTCTCCGGTGCCACAGCGCTTCCTTCCTGCAGCTGTCACGTGGTACCGCTCATTAAAGTCATGAATATGTGCATATTCATGACTTTAATGAGCGGTACCACGTGATCGCTGAACACAGGCACCAGAGACCATGGGAGAAGCAGGGGTTGCTGCAGAGATCATGCCAGGAGGGGGTGAGTATATGTGACAGCCTCGCTCCCCCTCCCCCGCCGACCCCCTGGTATATGACTCGAGTATAAGCCGGGGGGCACTTTCAGCCCTAAAAAACAGGCTGAAACTCTCGGCTTATACTCGAGTATATACAGTATTTATTTATATAGCACCATTGATTCCATGGTGCTGTACATGAGAAGGGATTACATACAAATTACAGATATCACTTACAGCAACCAAACTAACAATAACAGACTGATATAGAGGGGAGAGGACCCTGCTCTTGCGGGCTTACATTCTACAGATGCCCTGCCAGTTATCAGATACCCTGCTGGCATAGTGTGCTAGCCAAAAGAAGAGATGGAAGTTGCAGATGTGAAGACACAAAAGCTCCTCACAATGCATGGAGGTCTCTATCCTAAGTCTAGCACCCAAAGATTATATACAAACAGAAAGGAGGGTGGTCGAGGCATCCAAGCCACCATCACAGATGAAACAAGGAGTATCTAGTAATACACCAGAAAAATGGCACCAAAAGATGAGATGCTGAGAGAAAGCCTAAGGCAGCAACTATGACAGATCTGGAAGGAAGAACAGGAACATGAAACGCCATGACAAGCCGCTGCATGGGATGTACCATCAACAGATAATGGAGGTCACTGACATGGAGAAATCCTGCCAATGGCTGGAGAAAGCTGGACTCCGAGACAGCACAGAGGCACCAATCATAGCGGCACAAGAGCAAGCACTAAGCACCAGATCCATAGAAGCAGTAATGTACCACACAAGACAAGACCCAAGGTGCAGACTATGCAAATAAACCTCAGAAACAGTCCAACACATAGTGGCAGGATGAAAAATGCAAGCAGGAACAACATGTACTGAACGCCACAACCAAATAGCGGGAATTGTATACAAGAACATCTGCACAGCATATGGGCTAAGTCCCCCTAAGTCCAGATGGGAGATCCCAGAAAAAGTGGTGTAGAACGAAAGGGCTAAAATCCTGTGGGACTTCAAGATCCAGACGGATAAGCAGGTGTTGGCTAACCAACCAGACATTGTGATGGTGGACAAGGATCAGAAGACAGCAATGATAATAGATGTGGCAGTGCCAAGTGCAACATCAGAAAGAGGGAATATGAGAAGCTAGAGAAATCCCAGGGCCTCAAAGGAGAATTGAAGAAGAAGTGGAATGTGAAGGCAACAGTGATTCCAGTGGTGATAGGAGCACTTTGAGCAGTGACACCTAAGTTGGAAAAATGGCTACAACAGATCCAAGGAGCAACATCTGAATGCTCTGTCCAGAAAAGCGCAAAATTGGGTACAACTAAGATCCTGCGCAGAACTCTCAAACTCCCTGGCCTCTGGTAGAGGACCAGAGAATGAGGAAGGACAAAAATAGACCACTCCCATTGCCATTGGGGGGGTGAGAAGGAAGATTTATATACACCATGTTCCAAATTATTATGCATATTATATTTTTCTCTAATTTTCCTAAGTGGTCGATGCAAATGACAGTCAGTCTAAGGCCGGCGTCACACTGCCGAGTTTGATGCGAGTTAGTCGCACGACTTTCTCGCATCAACACCCGGCACGGCGGACCCGAGTGTGCGGCTGCATAGAAATACATGTAGCCGCACACTCGGCTCCGAGAGCGGGCGGCCATGCCGGGTGTTGATGCAAGAAAGTCGTGCGACTAACTCGCATCAAACTCGGCAGTGTGACGCCGGCCTAATAAAAGTCATCACTAGTGTTGAGCATTCCGATACCGCAAGTATCGGGTATCGGCCGATATTCGCTGTATCGGAATTCCGATACTTAGTTCCGATATTTTTCCTATATCGTATACCGGAATCGGAAGTTCCCATAATTCTTTGAGAGGCACTGTGATTTTAGTCAGCCAATGAGGAATCCTATGAAGTGTGGGCACATCCTGTACTGCTGCGGTCATGTTAACTAATGGCATGGCTGTGATTGGCTGCTGAAATGATGTCAGAATGCACTATAAAAGGCGCCGCCGCCATTTTAGCGTCACTGTGCTGTGAACTCAGTTAGGGACAGAACGCTGCTCTGCTGACTCTAAGGGACAGTTAGAGATTGCGATTTTGTGTACTGTGCTTTAGGCAGGCTATTTTACCAACCGCTGTGTAAAGCTTCCTTTTGCCTTGCAGTGTTGTTTTAACAGCTCTGTGCAAGGTGTGTGTGTGAGAGTGCAGGTGACGCTGCAGTTTGCTCTGCATCCACCGCTGTTTGTAGGCATCTGCACGTGTCACTCACTGACTCTTTTTTTTATTTTATTTTGTGGAATTGGTGCAGCTCCATTCAATAGAAATTAACAGTGATCTATTAGTGTGACGCGCTTCCATCTGTATACAATACATTGGTTGCAAACACTATAGAAGTACAGAAAGGAGCCTTTCACAGATAGTGAACAGTTGTGTGCAGTGTTCACTGTAGTCTGTGAGCTTTTCATTTTTTGAGTGCAGATTACGCTCCAGTTAGTTCTTCAACCACTGCTGGTTGTAGTCTGCTGAGCGTGTGTCACTGCCTCATCCTTCACATTTTTCTCAAATTGGTGCTGCTCCATTATATTTGAAAAAAATCTAATCTATTAGTGTGACGCGCTTTCATCCGTATACAATACATTGGTTGCAAACACTATAGAAGTACAGAAAGGAGCCTTTCACAGAGAGTGAACAGTTGTGTGCAGTGTTCACTGTAGTCTGTGAGCTTTTCATTTTTTGAGTGCAGATTATGCTCCAGTTAGTTCTTCAACCACTGCTGGTTGTAGTCTGCTGAGCGTGTGTCACTGCCTCATCCTTCACATTTTTCTCAAATTGGTGCTGCTCCATTATATTTGAAAAAAATCTAATCTATTAGTGTGACGCGCTTTCATCCGTATACAATACATTGGTTGCAAACACTATAGAAGTACACAAAGGGGCCTTTCACAGCTACTGAACAGTTGTCTGCAGTGTTCACTGCAGTCTCTGAGGAATAACCACACTTAGGCCTTATAACTTTTCTGACTTTCTTTATCAATCTACCAAGATGAAGAAGGCAGGGAGTAAGGCACGTGGTCGTGGCCGTGGAGTTTCAGCAGGGAGAGGACGTGGGGATTCTGTGGCTGCTGCCGCACCCAGTGACACAGCATCCACCAGTTTTCCCCGTGAGCGTTCCTTTATGCGCACTTTTGTAGGAGCTCGGCGTACCCCCCTGCTGCGGGAAGAACAAATTGAAGCCATTGTTGGTTGGATGGCAGCCAATGCATCGACTTCAATTGCTTCCACCTCCTCTCAGGACCACAGCACTGTTGAACAACCATCTGTCTCTTCACCGCCTGCCAAATTGCCCAGGCATTCAGAGAGCTCTGTAAAGGAGCCAGCTGAGTCTCTGCTTCTGTTCTCAGAATCTGTTGGCTTGCAAACAGGGGCCCAGCCAAGCAGCATTCTGGAATGTGAAGAAGAGGCAGTATGCAGTGATGCGCAACAGCTGTGTCTCTCTGAATGTGAAGAGGCGGGTGAGCCAGTGCCTATGGTCAGCACACCGCAGAACGCATCTGATGATGATGAGACTCAGGTGCCAGTTTCTGTTGAGCATGGTGCTGGCCAGACCACCCAACAGCAGCAGGTGTTGGAAGAGGGTAGTGGAGATGATGAGGTCCAAGACCCAACATGGCGTGAGGAACAGGAAGGTGGTGGTAGCAGCTCTGAGGAAGAGATTGCCCCAACGGTCCAAACAGTAGGGAGAGGTAGGCTGCAGACTCGGTTGCCTGTAGCCTCCAGTTTGGCACCCGTTCGTAGCAGTTCTCTTCCAACAGCCAAAACGGGCGCTCCCAGGACTTGCACTGCGTGGTCCTTTTTTGACACACTTGCAGATGATATTTGCTATGTCAAATGCAAGCTGTGTAATCAAAAAGTAAAAAGAGGTAAAAGTGTCAGTAACCTTAATACCACAAATATGTGGAAACATGTGCGGTCAAAGCACGTGGTTCAGTTACAAAGACACACTGGAGATGTAGGCCAACCTACAGCAGCACCTACATCTTCAGCTCGTGTTGGAGCCTCTTCCTCCAGCTCACACACAGCTGGTTCGGCTTCCTCACAGGATCGCCATGGAAGAACCTCTGTCACTGTTGTCCAGAGACCCAGTGTTATTCCACCCACAGCTGCAAGTTCCCTGTCATCCTCACACTCCCAGGCCACAAAACAGCACAGGCATGGGATAAAAGACGGCCATACTCAGCAAACCATCCACGAGCACAGGCTCTGAATGCTGGCATTGCAAAACTCCTGTCCCTTGAAATGCTGTCATTCAGGCTGGTGGAGACTGACAGTTTCCGTAACTTAATGGCATTGGCAGTCCCACAATACAATGTGCCCAGCCGATTTTATTTCAGCAGGCAAGCCGTCCCTGGTCTGCAAAAGCATGTTGAGGGAAAAATTAAACATGCGCTACTAAATGCCGTCAGTAGCAAGGTCCACCTGACCACCGATGCGTGGACCAGTACCCATGGCCAGGGACGATACCTTTCCCTCACTGCCCATTGGGTCAATGTTGTGGAGCCGGGTACAGATCTTGCGAGTGGCGCTGTACGTGTTCTGCCAACTCCAAGGATTGCAGGAATCCAGTCTGTCCACATTGACTCCTCCTCCTACTCCAGTTCCTCAGAATCATCGCTGCAGGAGCCGTCACGGTCTACCTCTACATGGACCCGTGAACGCTTACCTGTTGCGACCGATATGAGCACAGCCGTGGCCAAACGTCAACAGGCCGTCCTGAAATTAATTCCCATGGGGAATCGAAGTCACACAGCGCAGGAGCTCTGGAATGCCATCAAGCAGGAGAGCGACGTGTGGTTTTTGCCAGCGAATCTCCAGCCAGGCTTGGTAGTGTGTGACAATGGCCGAAATCTGGTGGCAGCTCTGGGCCTTGGCAACCTCACTCACATACCATGTCTGGCACATGTGCTCAACTTGGTCGTGCAGAGTTTTTTGAGGGACTATCCGGATCTTGATGCACTGCTGCACAAGGTCCGCCTAGAGTGCGCTCACTTGCGATGTTCCAGCATGGCCAGATCGCGCATTGCAGCTCTGCAACACAGATTTCGCCTTCCTGAACATCGCATCATATGTGACGTACCCAGCAGGTGGAATTCCACGTTACATATGTTGGAGTGGTTGTGTGAGCAGCAGCCAGCAGTAATGGAGTATCAGCTGCATCAGGCGCAATCAACTCGCAATTTGCGCCGTTCACACTTCACCACTACTGAGTGGGCCTCTATGAAGGACATCTGCCACGTTTTGCGTGCGTTTGATGAGTCAACGCGGATGGCGAGTGCAGATGATCCACTAGTCAGCCTGACTGTCCCCCTTATCTGCCTGCTTCAAAAAACACTGCAAGCACTAAGGGATGAGGTTTTGGAAGAGGTGGAGGATGAGGAGTCACAAATTCCATCACCTTCTGGACAGTCAGCGCAACGTGGTTCCTCACAAAGGGCTGGGCAGGGCTCACTTTGTGAGGAGGATGAGGAGGAGTCAATGGAGGAGGAAGACATCGCTCCAGAGGGAGGTACACAACGCTCTAGTCAGTATGTAGAGCGAGGGTGGGGTGATGCAGAGCAGGCAGAGATGACGCCTCTTGCAGGGGACAGCGTTTCTTGGCCAGTTGGGAGTCTGCAGCACATGGTTGATTTCATGCTGCAGTGCCTGAGAAACGACCGCCGCATCGCCCACATTCTCACCACGTCTGATTATTGGGTGTACACCCTCCTAGACCCTCGCTACCGGGACAACTTACAAAGCCTCATCACACCGTTGAACCGGGAGCGTAAAATGCGGGAGTACCAAGACACACTGGTGCAATCCATAATGTTCTCCATTCCAGCCCAGAGCACTGCTGCTGCTACTGCTTTACAAAGCAGCTCTGTGCGTCGAGGCAGTGGAGACAGCTCTGCAACAAGAGGGAGCACAAGCAGCGCCTCTGCACAGGGCAAGACCAGTATGTTCCAAATGTGGCGAAGTTTTGTGGCAGCGCCACAAATGTCTACACCATCCGAGACGGCTCCAGTCAGCAGGAGGCAACGTTTCCGTAAGATGGTGACAGACTACATGTCTTTCCCTCTCAGTGTACTCCCAGATGGCTCTTCCCCATTCAAGTTTTGGGTCTCTAAGCTGGATACATGGCCAGAGCTTAGCCAGTATGCATTGGAGGTGCTGGCTTGCCCTGCTGCCAGTGTATTATCGGAGCGCGTCTTTAGTGCTGCAGGTGGTGTACTAACAGACCGTCGCATGCGACTATCCTCCGATAATGTAGACCGGCTTACTTTTCTGAAAATGAACAAGGCATGGATCTCGCCAGAATTTGTCTGTCCGTTTTCAGATTAAATAACTGGTTCGCAACGTTATCCATGTCTCCTGTTATGTTCATCTTTCTACCACCTGAACTCTACTCCCTGGGCTACAACACTGCCAGTTGCTGCTCAGAAGTGTCGTGTCCACAGACCAATACACAAGCTATAGTGTTAGTGGGGTTCAGTAACGCCAGCTGTTCCCCTGCTGTGTGGCCGGCAAGAAGTCTCTTCTGTTCCCTACACATGCACCGAAAAACCCATGTGGAACATGCTCCAAATAGGGAAGAGCCGTCACCCTGATTGTTATGCTTAAAACAGGAAATTGTGAAGTTTTCCAGGCCTAGAATGATAAATTTTTATAACAAATATGGACAAATAATAATTTGTTCATCACAGCGCATATCTGCACATGTCTATTAGAAATGGTAACAAAAACTAAAACATAGTGTTCACTTTTTGAAATTAATGCATAAAAGTACATTTCATACTTATCAATTAATGCTTTTTAAGGAACTTTATCTGTACCTGTAAGATAATGCAGTCAATGGATGTACGAATCATAAAATCCTCATCATCATCATCACGAGTTTTATTTATGACAGACATTATAAAATACACATACTGATGCCAACTGTAACTTCACACACCATATATGAAATGGCCAGCATCTAAACCTGGTAATAATGTGCAATAATAAATTATTACATCTAGAAAGTGCATCATGCATACTGACAATAGGTAGTTATACCTGCAAGTGCTGTTGAAACATGCACAACAGATATAAATTAATAATGGTATATAGGTATCACAGTGCATAGTTACTCATGGACAATGTCGATGTAATACTGTACCTCAATAAAGTCAGCGTCAACCATTATGCTTGTTAGTCTTGCAGATTGTTAAAGAGGGAACGTGCTTTTTTTGTTGGTCATAGGTGGAGTATTTGACAGTAAATGATTACTGCTGTCGTATTTTTGGCGTCCCTAGGGCACAATAACGCTGCGTAACGTCACATTTTATAGAGTCATCTAATTGACACACGCTACCCTACCCTACGCGTGACAGTAGGAAGGTAGTGTTGACGGATAAAGCCTTGCGCAACCAGACATGCTTTTACCCTCTTCAACACTGTACAAGCAAAAAATGCATGATTGCAGCCGCAGACTTTATTGACGTACAGTATAACATCGCCATTACCCATCAGAGGCTGTCCACTGTCTGATACAGACATAGAATATACCTTTGCTATCCGTAGCCTTTGTTTCACCTACACTTGCAGGCACACACTTACATTGTGACAATGCATAATGTTTTTTTAAATGGTTATTTTTTATCGTACATTATTGCGTCATCACATTGATGAGTCCATGCTGGGCATGTCATACATGCTGTACAAAGTAACGATTTTATTAACTTAAATAATTGAAATGTCTGTGACTGTCACATATAAATTGCAATGATGATGATGAGTGACTATTACAAAATCCATTGTCTTCACTATGTTATGGTTTAACATAGCGTTCCTTAAGCATTATTCATAAATACAAAAATGGACTTTTATTCTTAAATTTACAACACTATATTTTGTAACCAATTTTTTGGGTGGTGTGTTGTTCCATTTCTTGTTGGCATGTGCATATATGCGTTTATATTTGCAGGGTCTTTATTTTTATTTTTGAAGTTAGGAAACATGTGTATCTTCGTACCGTGTTAGCCAGTAGATAGACAAATATTTAGACTTGAGAGTCCGCAGTGGTTGATACCTTTTAATGGATAACTGAAAAGATGGTAACAAATTGCAAGCTTTCGAGGCTACTCACGTCTCTTCATCAGGCAAAGACTAAAACAAAAAATGAAGCATCACATATTTCTATACACAACAGGACACAGGAATAGTGCAATAGGTAAGACAAGTAAGTCACGTGTAGCAGAACTGTCATTATGACAGAGGGATGAACATAAATATTGGAACAGTTCCTAGATAAGGATAGAAAGTTTTATTGCCCTCTGATTGGGGTCTGGTTTTCTGTTTTCATGCCCCTGGAAGGGCAGAGACGCAGATTCCTTAATTGATATAGAATGACATAAATCCCTGTGATCTATTCATTCCATCACTAAGAGTGTCAAAGGTCATGATGAGCTTATATTCTGAAACCTTTGTATCTTTCTCATATTTGAAGTTATATTTTAATACCAGTAATTCCATATCCATCATGCTATGACCGGGCATACAAAAGTGTTTTGCCACAGGTAAATCCATTATTTTTTCTCTTATTGTGTGGCGCTGATAATTCATCCTTGTTCTCATTTTTTGGCCGGTCTCCCCTCACTTGTCCCTCCCTCACTTGTCTTACCTATTCCTGTGTCCTGTTGTGTGTAGAAATATGCGATTCTTCATTTTTTGTTTTAGTCTTAGCCTGATGAAGAGACCTGAGTAGTCTCGAAAGCTTGGAATTTGTTACCATCTTTTCAGTTAGCCATTAAACGGTATCAACCACTGAGGACTCTCAAGTCTAAATATTTTTCTATTCTTGGAATTGAAATTCATCATTTTATTGTCCTAGTAAAACTTCATTTATTCTTGTTTGAAGTACATACATTTGCAATGGCCACATAACAAGGCAATAACTCAATATTTTATGACTACACCCTCCTTGACCCTGGGCTTCAACACCGCCAGTTGCTGCTCAGAAGTGTTAGATGCACAGATGAAAACAATCGCTGATGTGTTTGTGGGGTTCAGTAACGCCTGCTGTTCCCCTGCTGTGTGTCTGGCAAAAATTACTGCTGCTAACTACAACTTCAACTTCAAACATCTCATACAAGGCCTCTGCCTACACCCTCCTTGACCCTGGGCTTCAACACCGCCAGTTGCTGCTCAGAAGTGTTAGATGCACAGATGAAAACAATCGCTGATGTGTTTGTGGGGTTCAGTAACGCCTGCTGTTCCCCTGCTGTGTGTCTGGCAAAAATTACTGCTGCTAACTACAACTTCAACTTCAAACATCTCATACAAGGCCTCTGCCTACACCCTCCTTGACCATGGGCTTCAACACCGCCAGTTGCTGCTCAGAAGTGTTAGATGCACAGATGAAAACAATCGCTGATGTGTTTGTGGGGTTCAGTAACGCCTGCTGTTCCCCTGCTGTGTGTCTGGCAAAAATTACTGCTGCTAACTACAACTTCAACTTCAAACATCTCATACAAGACCTCTGCCTACACCCTCCTTGACCCTGGGCTTCAACACCGCCAGTTGCTGCTCAGAAGTGTTAGATGCACAGATGAAAACAATCGCTGATGTGTTTGTGGGGTTCAGTAACGCCTGCTGTTCCCCTGCTGTGTGTCTGGCAAAAATTACTGCTAGCTACCTACACATGGTGAAAAAAGCATGACATGTCAAAGTGTCTAGTGCTACACATAGATATGAGGCTACACCCTGATTTCTAAGCTGTAAACATTTGAAACGTCAGCTTTAAAACCATAAAATGATTAGTCTTTGTCACAAATCTGTAACAAAATAATTGTGACATATTATTTCAGATATGCACATGTCGAAAACAAATGCTAACACAAAAGCCTACTTATGCTATAGGATACTGATGGTCAACCTTGTCACTCCATAGCTTAGACAAATCCAACTCACATCATGACTCAAATGCTGCAATGTTGGAAGTGCATAATGTGGGTTGAACTTTGACAACTGCTGCAGTGCGAAGGTTAGACTTCAGTGTTCTTGGCTTTTAAATAAAAGCATACAAGTAAATATAATAATCCAATGTTGATTAAGGGACGTGATGTACACGTGTAATATTGTGCAAACAATGCATGTAGGAATAGTCCTCTTCAACATTACTTATATTTGTGTCATTTTAAAAAATACATATTTAATTAGAAAGTTAACAGCCCATATCATAAAGGTCCTTCATGTAAACATGATAATCGCTAACAAAAATCATGCATTACCTTGTTAAAGTCAATAGTGCATAGTCACAATAGCAAAATATATACCTGTAAGTGGTGCTGAAAGAACGACAACTGATAGAATAGGTGAATGATATCTATTTATCAGACTGAATAGCGACACCTGTACAATGTCGATATAATACTGTACCTTAACAAAACAGCTGTGTCACACCTCACACTCGTTTTTCTTGTAGCTTGTTATGTAATAGGGCACATGCGTGTATGTTTCATCATAGGTGCATGTTTACTGAGTAAAGCAGTCATGACAACGCCTTTGTGTTGTCGGTACGCTTGCAATGATGAACGATGCGCACCGTGAATGTTAGTCTGCGTCATAAGATGCACAGACGCTCCAATACCCAACGCGTCACAGCAGGAAGCCAGTCTGTGCGTCCAAACAAAGGCGCAACCATACATGCACGTAACCTTTTATAAAGCTATATAAAAAAAAAGGATGTAGTAGTAACGCACACTTTATTGAGGTACAGTATTACATCGCCATTCAACATCTGTGGCTATGCAGTCTCATCTATATATACCTTATCTATCCGTTGTCATGCTTGCAAGTCCACAGTCAGGCATAAATAGCTGTTTTGACTATGCACTATGCACTTTTTAAAGTTTTTGTTGTTAATATAAATGATTGGCACATATTATCAGTATTACATGATGGAAATTTTAGATATTTTTAAAAACTTTTTAGTGATATTATTCACCAAATGTAAACTTTTATGAATGTCAAAGATAACTTGTAATGCTGATTATGTTTTTAAGTCAGCCATTCATTGTCTACACAATAGAAATGGTGTACATACTGTTACTTAGCCATCATTAATGGATTCTGATATGTACTTGTATGCTTTTATTTTAAACCGTATAGCAGATTATTTAACCTATTTTAATTGTGGTTTGCATTGCTTTTCAACATGTTAATGTATGCGTTTATGTTTGTAAATTATTAATTTACATATATTTTTTTAAGTAAAATCATCATCTTATGGTACTAAAGGTTATATTTCTCTTGTTTGGAGTATAGACATTTTTAATTGACACGTAACAAGGAAAATACTTGATCTAGTATTTAAACATCCTCCTTGACCCTGGGCTCCAACACCGCCAGTTGTTGCTCGGAAGTGCTGTTAGCACAGTGAACACTTGCTCCTGTGTTATTGGGGTTCAGTAATGTCAGCTGTTCCCCTGCTGTGTGAAAGGCAAAAAGTCCTGCTGCCTCCACCCTGTTGTCTTCTCATCCCTGGGCTACAACACCGCCAGTTGTTGCTCGGAAGTGCTGTTAGCACAGTCAACACTTGCTCCTGTGTTACTGGGGTTCAGTAATGTCAGCTGTTCCCCTGCTGTGTGTACGGCAAACAGTCCTGCTGCCTCCACCCTGTTGTCTTCTCATCCCTGGCTACAACACCGCCAGTTGTTGCTCGGAAGTGCTGTTAGCACAGTCAACACTTGCTCCTGTGTTACTGGGGTTCAGTAATGTCAGCTGTTCCCCTGCTGTGTGTACGGCAAACAGTCCTGCTGCCTCCACCCTGTTGTCTTCTCATGCCTGGGCTACAACACCGCCAGTTGTTGCTCGGAAGTGCTGTTAGCACAGTCAACACTTGCTCCTGTGGTATTGGGGTTCAGTAATGTCAGCTGCACCCCTGCTGTGTGAACGGCAAAAAGTCCTGCTGCCTCCACCCTGTTGTCTTCTCATCCCTGGGCTACAACACCGCCAGTTGTTGCTCGGAAGTGCTGTTAGCACAGTCAACACTTTCTCCTGTGTTACTGGGGTTCAGTAATGTCAGCTGTTCCCCTGCTGTGTGTACGGCAAAAAGTCCTGCTGCCTCCACCCTGTTGTCTTCTCATCCCTGGGCTACAACACCGCCAGTTGTTGCTCGGAAGTGCTGTTAGCACAGTCAACACTTGCTCCTGTGTTACTGGGGTTCAGTAATGTCAGCGTTCCCCTGCTGTGTGTACGGCAAACAGTCCTGCTGCCTCCACTCTTTTGTCTTCTCATGCCTGGGCTACAACACCGCCAGTTGTTGCTCGGAAGTGCTGTTAGCACAGTCAACACTTGCTCCTGTGTTATTGGGGTTCAGTAATGTCAGCTGTTCCCCTGCTGTGTGAACGGCAAAAAGTCCTGCTGCCTCCACCCTGTTGTCTTCTCATCCCTGGGCTACAACACCGCCAGTTGTTGCTCGGAAGTGCTGTTAGCACAGTCAACACTTGCTCCTGTGTTACTGGGGTTCAGTAATGTCAGCTGTTCCCCTGCTGTGTGTACGGCAAACAGTCCTGCTGCCTCCACCCTGTTGTCTTCTCATGCCTGGGCTACAACACCGCCAGTTGTTGCTCGGAAGTGCTGTTAGCACAGTGAACACTTGCTCCTGTGTTATTGGGGTTCAGTAATGTCAGCTGTTCCCCTGCTGTGTGAACGGCAAAAAGTCCTGCTGCCTCCACCCTGTTCTCTTCTCATCCCTGGGCTCCAACACCGACAGTTGTTGCTCGGAAGTGTCATTGGCACGGGTACTCACTCCTGCCCAGACTGGTTACAGCACACCATCTGTTTCCTGTCAGTGTAAACGTCACTTAGCCTCCAATAAGTTGTCCTGTCGTGTTGCGGTCGGGTTAGCCGACTCTATGGTGCCTGGAGTTTAGGTGCTTCCTATGTGTGCTGTGGGATATGCAAATAAAGGCTGTTTCCGTTGTGACAATAGGACAATCACCCACTGTAGTACTGTGGGATTTGGTAACTGCGGCCGGCTCGCGGCCTGTCAACTTAAATTTCCATGGGTACCTTCTGCTACCCGTCCGGGTTCCAGTACCATCAGCTGGTTCTCTGCAGTGCCTTTGGCCTAGGTGCCTCCATCTCGGTATCCGAGTTCCAGCAACGTCTGCTGGTCCTTGGTAGTGCTTTGGAGCACAGGTACCTCCTGCTTAGTAACCGTGTCCCAGTAACGTCAGCTGGTCCTCGGTTGTGCCATTGGCTCTTTTCCTTCTGCTGCCCCTCCGGGTTCCAGCACAGTCAGCTGGTCCTTGTCACTTGCATTGGCTCTTGTACCTTCTGCTACCCGTCCGGGTTCCAGTGCCGTCAGCTGGTTCTCCGCAGTGCCTTTGGCCTAGGTGCCTCCATCTCGGTATCCGAGTTCCAGCAACGTCTGCTGGTCCTTGGTAGTGCTTTGGAGCACAGGTACCTCCTGCTTAGTAACCGTGTCCCAGTAACGTCAGCTGGTCCTCGGTTGTGCCATTGGCTCTTTTCCTTCTGCTGCCCCTCCGGGTTCCAGCACAGTCAGCTGGTCCTCGTTACTTGCATTGGCTCTTGTACCTTGTGCTACATTTACAAATTGAAGATTTTTTCAATGTTTTTTTGGGAAATCACTCTGGATCTCCAACAATGAAGACGACGACCCTGATGACCACCCCGAAGAAGATGACCACCACAAGGACGACGAGCATCAAGCCAACCAGCCTAAACACCATCACAAAGAAGAAATAAAAGATTACCAAACAGGACTAAGAAGGTTAAGACAAACTACAAGATACAGAACAAGAGACTTAAGAACAATAAGCAGAAGATCAAAAAGCAGAAGAACATGAAGTATAAGACCAAAATGAAGAGCAAAATATATGCTCTAAATTATAAGCAGAAGAAGACTAAGCAGTGTATGGGGGTGAGTCCGTTCCTCCTCGTGGTGCCCCTGGAAAATGCCTGCTGCTGCAGGCTAAACTGAACACGGACAAATACTGTTGTAATTTAAATCTTTTGGACAGCAAGAACGGAAGGATGAAAAATTCATACTTTGACAGATTACAAGTACAGGAATCTCTGTCCAAAATAAGAATATGATGAAGAAGATGAAGTAGAATATGAATAAGAATAATAGTTTAATAAGAAGAATATGAGTAATGTTAACAAAAAGATGAATAGCAAGAAGTTTAAGAAGAAGATAAAGAAGGTGAAGATGAAGAATAATTTGATGAAAAAGATGATGCTGCTGAAGATTATGAAGGAGAAAGTGTGTCAAAAGTTAAAAAGGTGAAGAGCATGGAAGTTGTGAAATATACATATTTGCCAAAATAGAAAAAACGTTAACAACATTGTCAATTTCTTCGTCAACCCGAACATCTTTAAAAAAAAAAATATTTATGCTATTCCATTTGATTGGGTTAAACATCTATGCCTTTAATGTCTCCTCAACCTTCCCCAATACATTCTACATTACTCTTTGTTGTTTTCCTTCATGTACAATTAACCAACAAGGCAAGAATGGGTTTTTTTTAATTCCGATATTTTGTTCCCATAGACTTACATTGGATTTCCGGTATCGGTATCGGGTATCGCCGATATTTTTCGGGTATCGGCGATACCATTCCGATTCCGATACTTTTGGATATCGGAAAGTATCGCTCAACTCTAGTCATCACCTGTTACAGTATAAATCGAATTTTATTGAAGAAACCTCCCAATGATAACAGTATAATCTCAAAAATGAATAAAAACTTAAAATACACTGTTCCAAATTATTAGGCACAGTAGAATTTCTAAACATTTGATATGTTTTAAAGAACTGAAAATGCTCATTTCTGGAATTTGCAGCATTAGGAGGTCACATTGACTGAACAAAAAAGCTATTTAACTCCAAAACATCCTAACAGACCAAGTTACATGTTAACATAGGAACCCTTCTTTGATATCAACTTCACAGTTCTTGCGTCCATAGAACTAGTTAGTTTTTGGAGAGTATCTGCTTGTATTTCTTTGTATGAAGTCAGAATAGCCTCCCAGAGCTGCTGTTTGATGTGAACTGCCTCCCACCCTCATAGATCTTTTGCTTGATGATACTCCATCTGTCTCTATAGGTTTGCGGTCCGGGGAAGATGGTGGATACACCATGAGTTTATTTCCTTTTATGCCCATAGCAGCCAATGACTCAGAGGTATTCTTTGCAGCATGAGATGGTGCATTGTCATGCATGAAGATGATTTTGCTCCTGAAGGCATGTTTCTGCTTTTTATACCGTGGAAGAAAGTTGTCAGTCAGAAACTCTATATAGTTTGCAGATGTCATTATCACACCTTCAGGAACCTTAAAGGGCCCTACCAGCTGTTTCCCCATGATTCCGGCCCAAAACATGACTCCTCCACTTCCTTGCTGACGTCGCAGCCTTGTTGGGACATGGTGGCCATCCACCAACCATCCACTACTTCATCCATCTGGACCATCCAGGGTTGCTCGACACTCATCAGCAAACAAGACTGCTTGAAAATAAGTCTTCATGTATGTCTGGGCCCACTGCAACCATTTCTGCTTGTGAGCAATGTTTAGGGGTGGCCGAATAGTAGGTTTATGCACCACAGCAAGCCTTTGAAGGATCCTACACCTTGAGGTTCAAGGGACTCCAGTGGCACCAGCAGCTTCAAATATCTGTTTGATGGTTTGTAATGGATTTTTAGCAGCTGCTCTCTTAATCCGATGAACTTGCCTGGCAGAAACCTTCCTCATTCTGCCTTTATCAGCACGAACACATCTGTGCCCAGAATCAGCCACAAATCTCTTAACAGTATGATGATCACGCTTAAGTTTTCAGGAAATATCTAATGTTTTCATCTCTTGACCAAGGCATTGCACTATTTGATGCTTTTCAGCAGCAGAGAGAACCTTTTTCTTTCCCATGTTACTTGAAAACTCTGGCCTGCTTAATAGTGTGGAACATCCAGTTTTCCTTTTATTGGGCTCATATGGCAAACTAATTATCACAGGTATCTGAGATTGATTTCAGTGATCCAAAGAACCCTGAGACACAATATCATCAAGGGGTTTCATTTAAAAAAAACAAACAAAAAAAACGCTATGACACTTAAAACCAATTTGCATAATAATTTGGAACATGGTGTATACTGTATATACTGTATATACAGTGTGGTCCAAAAGTAGGTGGACAGAAAATAACATTTATTTTGATTTATATATAAAATTATATTTACTAACACAAGCATAACATTGACAATTAAATTATATTTTGAACAATAATACAAAAGCCCTAAATTTTATCAACGCAGGCGCTCAAACTGTTTTCCATCACAAGTTGCACAGCTTTGAAGTCTGCCTCTTATGCTTCAACAAACATTTTTGCACAATTTTCTTTGGGTATTAATTTCTTGAAATGCATCTCTTATGTAATTTTTCAAATCACTGACACTTTTTGGTTTTCGACTATAAACTTTGCCCTTGAGTACTCCCCAAAAGAAAAAATCCATTGGGGTCAAGTCTGGTGAACGTGCCGGCCAATCAAGTGGGCCTATTTGGCCAATCCATTTATTAGGAAATGTTTCATCAAGATACTCGCGGACTACTCTTGAATAATGTGGAGGGGCCCCATCTTGTTGGAAATAAAGGTCATTTGAATTAGGCTGTTTCTCTAACTGGGGAGCAACTTGATTCTTTAGAATTTCGAGATACTTATCTCCTGTGACTGTTCCATCAAAAAAAAAATGGTCCAAAAACACCAAAACTTGAAATACCACCCCAAACATTGACACGAGGCTCATTTAGTTGTTGCTCTAATGTTAAATGCATGTTCTCATTATACCAGTAAATACAATTATGTCTGTTAATATGGTCAGATAATTTGAAAGAAGCTCCATCACTCCACATAAAGTTATCTAAAATTACTGGATTTTCTTCAATTTCGTTAAGCATAATCTCACTAAATTGCAGCTGCCTGTCTGGATCATCCTCCAATAAACCATGAATTATACGTGGACGATAAGCTTTCCACCCAATAGATTTCAGGATTCGCATGTTGGAAGCTCGTGAAATTCCCAATTCTCAAGAGACTCTTCTGGTGGACTTTTTTGGACTCTGAACAAATGTTTCAGCAACAAGTTGTTTATTATTTTCTGTACAGGCTGTTTTGGGTCAACAAGTTTTTGGAGCATTAAAAATTGAGCCACTGGCATCGACTTTGTCACGAATGTGGTAAATGGTTTGTCTCTTTGGGGCTTGAGTACCAAATATTTCAACCCAATTTGCTCTAACTGTTTCAGCATTTTGAGATTTCCAATACTCTTTTAAAATCCGTTTTCTTTGATCTGTATTTAAATTATTTGCCATTTTGATGGAGATTTATTTGTGAAAACTGGATCTGTGAAACTGATTCAGTTGCCCTTAGCAATCAATCAGATTCCACCTTTCATTTTCCAGAGTCTGTGAAGAGTGAAAAGTGGAATCTGATTGGTTGCTAAGGGCAACTGAGTCAGTTTCACTTTACACCATGTTTGATAAATCTCCCCCGTCATAATCCTATTACACATACTGTCCACCCACTTTTGGACCACCCTGTATATATTGTAAACTACCATATACTATTAAATATTACCGCCACGCTAGAGGAACAGAGCACAAGTGACCACTTGCGGGCAAACAGTACAAAGTGCCAATATTGGCCCCTTAGGCTTCCCTACCCAGGAGAGAGTGTGATGTCACACGCAAGCCACTTCGGCACTCTCCATTCAACCTCTGGCCTGTCTCCGGCCGGTACACCCTGAGCATTGTAGAGTAGCTTCACATCCAGCGTCTCTTCAGTGAGAAGCATTACAGACACTGCATCAATGGACTGTTCAGACTACCAACAATGAGTCAGTCTTCGGACAATTATTTGGAGCCTTAAGGGATGCAGTATGCCCAGCAATAGGTTGATTATTGATTATATTTTATTTTTGCCAACAGAGTGTTACCTGCTGATTATATCACTATTTATTTCTATATATATGTCAAATAGGCTATGTTTTTTAATAAACACATGTATCTATCAGTTGTTAATCACTCATAGCCTGATTTGCTTGCACCAAGAATTATTTGTGTGAAGGGTCTTTGCAGAGACCTTATATGCAGTGCATGTAAATTATTTGAATATACTGCTATCAGTGGCCTAACAGGTGAGCGCTGTCAACTTTAACTATTTTATAGTACATCCTCTTTTTAATCCAATATTGGCACTTTGTACTGGTTGCCCGCTTACAAAAGTGGCCACTTGAGCTGTATTTGAGCCCTGGTGGGAGGCTTTCTCTAGCATGGTGGTAATATTTAACAGTATATGGTAGTTTACATTTGTGTGGAACACCAAGAACAGGGGTGTGCATCCATTTGTAGCTTGATGAACCCTTTAGAGTGGGTGCAGGTGCACGACACTTAATTACCAGTTTATATCTATATTTTACTTGCTTATATTTGGCCATTAAATCCGCAGGACTTTACAGATATCATTGCCACCATCCCCATTGGTGCACAATCAAAATTTCCTGTATGTCTTTCAACATATACTGTATGTATATACTGTATATTTATTTATATATATGTGTATATTGTAGGATTTTGTAACAGGAGTGGTGGTACCACTGTGCCGTGTTTCGAGGAGAGCCTGGAGGGGCGTAACTAGGTGAGCACCTGACT
Source organism: Oophaga sylvatica (assembly GCA_033576555.1). Lineage (NCBI taxonomy): Eukaryota > Metazoa > Chordata > Amphibia > Anura > Dendrobatidae > Oophaga > Oophaga sylvatica. The sequence goes on from JARQOD010000001.1 coordinate 871,030,445, forward strand.
CTTCACTAGAGTCCCTGATGGTGGGGTTAGGCTTGGCTCTCGATGAGCACTAGGTGCTACTCCAGGACAGTCTAACGGATGCATGGCAGCTGACCCCAAGGGACTGGTAGCTGTAATGGCCTGGAGGGGAGGGACAGCAGATGCAGGCAGGAACAGGAGGAACACCGAAACCAAGGATACAGAAGGGTTCGGCTGGTATGCAGATGAGCATTGGCATGTGCAGGCTGGAGCAGCTGGTATACAGATGAGCACTGGCAGGTACAGACTAGACCAGTGGGTATGCAGATGAACACTGGCAGGTGTGGGATGGCCTGGCTGGTATACAGAGGAGCACTGGCAGGTGTGGGCTGGACCAGCTCATATGCAGGTGAGCTGTGGCAAACTGGGTTAACTCAGAGGATCTTCATGGGATTGCTTGGTGGGAGAGTTCCATCATAGACGTCAGCTGGGGGAGCACCAGAGAGTGCAGTGGCCCTTCGCAGCAGGGGAGGTACTGTCATGCCTCAGTTTTGGGACATATACAGTGTCAGCTATTACTATGGTATCCATGGTGGAGCTGGGCAGTCACATGTACTAGAGACCAGGGCCGGCGTCAGCACAGAGGCAAGTGCCAGGGTCCAGAGCAAGCTGGAAGTTCCACTCGCCATTGGAGACATCGGCACGCTATGGGGACCCAGCGCCAGCGCTGTTATGAATGTGCCAGAGATGGTTTCTGAGCAGAGGCTCCTTCTGGTGGTTACAGACAGTACTGAACCTTTCAGCGAGGAATGGCAATCTGGGATCACTGACTGGTCTGATATCAGGGAGGTTCCCTCCCATGATGGTTGCCGGTGATCAATTGTTCTTGTCTCAATTGTGGTTCCTGGTTCATTTGGAAGTTTGCTGAGTCTTGCCTGCATCTTTTGCTTTTAGATAAGATATTTTCTGCTTTTATTTTTGTGCTTGCTTTTTGCATAGTTCCCTGCACTTCTGTGGAGGTCAGCCGGGTCCCCTCCTAGGGTCCTGTGCTCCTCTCAGTTTATCTGAAGCCACTATTGTTTGTTCATTTGCTTTTTCCTGTTTTTTCAGTGGCTGCGGCTTAGATCTGATTTAGGTGGTAGAGATCGTGTGATCTCAGTTGTTTTTGCAATCAGAAGAGTTGGTATTTTTTAGGGGTTTTTTTGGATTGCAGTGAGAATCCTTTCCTGTACTTTTCTGTCTAGACAGATTGGGCCCCAGCATTTGCTCATTCTATTTTCTGTCTGTGCCCGTGCTTCTTCTTATCTAACCACCATTACATGTTTGGGGGCTTCCTATTTTCTTTGGGGATCTGCTCCGGGGCAGATAGCTTTCCTCTTTCTGCCTTTAGGTGTAGTTATCTCTCAGGCTGTGATGAGGCGTCTAGGATCAACGTAGGAACGCTCCACGGCTACCTCTAGTTGTGTGGTTAGTTCAGGTTACTGCAATTCAATAGGTTCCAGCCTCTCTGGTGTATTGCCGTATTTGCTTTTTCTCCTCAGCTACCAAAACACAACACAGCGCCCTCAAGTGGGGTCCACCCTCTTGCTCAGTGCCTGAACACTTGCGATACTCACCTCTCCCTGGTCCACTGCTGCTGCAGCTTCTGCGTTTCCTGACTGTCAGGTCAGAGGTCGCGATGACATCACATCTGTGCGTCCTCTGCCTGACAGCACAGAGAGCTGGAAGACGGCAATGCTGGGAAGTTTGGAGCAGAGCAGTCGCCAGTGAGGAGAATTATTTCATTTTTTTAAAATGTTTGGAGCAATATATGGGGCCCATTATATATGGAGCATGTTATGGAGCCAATTACATATGGAGCAGTATTGGGCCCATTATATATGGAGCATCTTATGGGGCCAATTATATATGGAGCATTATATGGGGCTCATTATATATGGAGCATTATATGGGACCCATTACATATGGAGTATTATATGGGGCCTATTATATATGGAGCATCTTATGGGGCCAATTACATATGGAGCATTATATGGGGCTCATTATATATGGAGCATTATATGGGACCCATTACATATGGAGCATTATATGGGGCCCATTATATATGGAGCATCTTATGGGGCCAATTATATATGGAGCATTATATGGGGCTCATTATATATGGAGCATTATATGGGGCCCATTATATATGGAGCATTATATGGGGCCCATTATATATGGAGCATTATGTGGGCCCATTATATATGGAACATCTTATGGGGCCAATTACATATGGAGCAGTATATGAGGCCCTTTATATATGGAGCATCTTATGGGGCCAATTATATATGAAGCACTATTTGGGGCCAATTATATATTATTCTGTATGGAGCACTATGTGGTGCCCATAATACTGTATGGAGCACTATGAGGTGTCCATTATACTGCATGGAGCACTATGTGGTGCCCATTATACTGTATGGAGGACTATGTGGTGCCCATAATAATGTATGGAGCACTATGTGGTACCCATAAAACTGTATGGAGCATTATGTGGTGCCCATAATACTGTATGGAGGATTATACTGTTCGGTTTCTGAGCTATTGTAGAATTTCCAATAGATATCACTCATGTAATCTAAGAATAAATGAAATATTTGTCATTGTACTTTACTTATATTTTTCTGCTGTATCTGTGCATCATGAATTGTGGTATGTGTTAAAGGGGCCTACAGAGACTCTTTTGCCCGGGGCACACCAAAACCTGGAGCCAAAACTCCTAGAGACACTAGTGAGAGAGGATGCCGGGTTGGAATGGTATAGGTATGATGATGAGAGGATGCACTTCGTGACTGGGAAGACACGGGGGCCAGTGGGTGCTCTAGTCTGCTGGCCTGAGAATGCAAGGACCAGGGCTCATCCCACTGGACGCCCACTCTCCTTTCCTGTGGGCATATTACTACTCAGACAACACACAGGGTGAGGGTAAAACAGTGTGGCAATACTTTATTAAACCACTAAACAGACAATAACATATTGAACATTCCCAGCAAAATACCCAAGATGTAGCAAAATTAAAGAGTCTTCGCCTTCCACTTGTTCGCTGGGATTAGAGCAGCTGCAAATTTGGGTGTCCAGTGCTGACTACTCCCACCATTGGTACCCCGATTTTGGTGGGCACCCACAGAGAGGAGGTGACGACAAACTTAGGAAGCTGACAGTCCATTGAGGCATGTGGCCAGATGACTGGATGGTCCCAACCTGATTCTCCGAACTTCTCCATGGAGCCAGGTGACCGGAGGGTCCTAACCAGGTTTCTTCAAATGTGTCCATGGGGTCAGTAATGGTCAATGGAGCAGATCTGTATTCTTCCAGCTTGGGCCATGGTCCTTAAACTGGCATCCTATAGAGCATCAAATCTGGGTCCCTCTTGATCGAGCCATGGTATCCTGGAAGCTGTCCTATAGAGTGTTCCTTTATGTGGTTTTGTAAAGTGTCTCCTCTATGACTCCCCCTTGCAGAACTATAGAAATTCTTTTTTTATACCCACATCTGTGTTTCAGGTCATCATCCACAGGTGAGGAGGAGATGGGATGAGTTTACCTCTCATTGTTTGAGTATTTAATCAATCTGCATAGTTTGTCCTTCACTTCTTTCCAGGAAAACAAGCCACACGGACCCACACAATGGTCTATCAACATATTAACAAACATCGATTGTTCAATGACCCTGCATCTCAATCTTGCAAAGATAGCAGACAATAACCTGTAAAAGATGACATAAGAGGCAAGCAGCAGCCATTTATCAATTCAGAAACAATTCAATAGTCAAACATTCAATCAACAGTGTATGATTCTTGAACCACCAGAAATAGACATCTGGATAATTAAGAATAAATACTGTGTCGTCAAAGTGAGCTGTTGTGTATACTGACCCTACGTTGTTCTGATTATTAGCCCCTCTTCCCATTTAAGGACTCTGGTGACCTGTATGTGACCTTCATCTCTCTACTTCGTACTAGTCCTGCTGTGTGTACAGATCCTGTGTATCAAGGTTATCACTCCTTCACATATATGTGAAGTCTGAGTACAGGCTCCATCCCTGTGTTTACTTGTCATGATAACGGATCCTGTCTATCCAGATTATTCTCCACACTATACATATGAGATCTGTCTGTGGCCATCTCTGCTATTTACAGATCATGTATACAGATTCTGTCTAGCCAGGTTATTATCCACAATGTGAATATTTGTAATCTGTATGAGGCCATCTCTGGTGTATACTTATCATGAATACAGATCCTGTGTATCATGGTTATCACTCTTCACTATATACTCCTGACGAAGAACGGCGAAACGCGCGTTGGGGTGGCAGGCTGAGGTCAGGACTTTCTCCCATATGTAAGTTTTCACTCTGGCACTTGCACCTTATTGATTTTTATAGCTTGTAAGCACCATCTATGCCTATGTCCCTGCTGTTGTTATTATTGATTCCATTTCATTGCACATAAGCACTTTATTTCAGCATGGATGATAACAATATGCTGGGACCTAAAATTGCAGTTTTGTAATACATGCACTAGTGCACTTTTATATATATATATTTACATTTTTGTGATTAACTATATGGTCAATCATTTTGTGACTCCCTATTTGCACATTGATGTGCAGTTTTTGCATGGTGTATATTAACATAGTGGGTGAAAAATTGTCCTTTTCTCTTGACCTGCTTGGTTTGTGATACTCTGTCATCTAATTTTTGTATTTTACTAGTTATTCATTAAAAATTGAGAATTTAAAAAAAATCTCTTGACCCCTGCCTTTTTTGTGGGGTTTACCTGTGATATGTATTATAGAGTTCTTTCTATTTGATTGTTATTCCAGTTTGGGATTTTCTGTGGTCTAATCATCACTATACAGTGCCTACAAGTAGTATTCAACCCCCTGCAGATTTAGCTGGTTGACACATGTGGAATTAACTTGGCATTGTGACATTTGTACTGTAGATCAGCCTGGAAGTGGGAAATGCACTGCAGCAAAAATTTTTGTTTTAATTTTTTTTTTTTTTTTAAAACATTAAAAGTTAATTCAGAGTGTCATTTATTATTCAACCCCTCAAACCACAAGAATTCTGTTTGGTCCCCCTAAAGTATTAAGAAGTTGTTCAGGCACCAAGAATAATGAGCTTCACATGTGTGGATTAATGATCTCTTTTGCCAGCCTTTTCTGACTATTTAAGACCCTCCCCAAACTTGTGAACAGCACTCATACATGGTCAACATGGAAAGACAAAGGAGCATTCCAAGGCCATCAGAGACAAGATCGTGGAGGGTCACAAGGCTGGCAAGGGGTACAAAACCCTTTCCAAGGAGTTGGCCCTACCTGTCTCCACTGTTGGGAGCATCATCCGTAAGTGGAAGGCTTATGGAACTACTGTTAGCCTTCCACGGCCTAGAGAGCCTTTGAAAGTTTCCTCCCGTGCCGAGGCCAGGCTTGTCCGAAGAGTCAAGGCTAACCCAAGGACAACAAGGAAGGAGCTCCGGGAAGATCTCATGGCAGTGGGGACTGTTATGTTTCGGTAGCTGAGGAGTGCAGGCAAAAAAGGCAATACACCAGAGCAGTTGGAATCTATGAGATTGCAGTACCCTGACTAACCACAACAACTAGAGGCAGCCGTGGAGCGTTCCTACGTTGGTCCTAGACGCCTCGTCACAGCCTGAGAAACTAACTACACCTAAAGATAGATTAAGGAAAGCTATCTGCCCCGGAGCAGAACCCCAAAGACAATAGAAAGCCCCCAAACATGTAATGGCGGTTAGACAAGAAGAAATACTGACACAGACAGAAAATAGTATGAGCAAACGTTGGGGCCCAAACTAACTAAATAGAAAAGGATAGGAAGGGTACTTACTGCAATCCCAGAAAACCCTGAAAAGCACCAATTCTACTAATTTCAAAAACACCTGAGATCACACGACCTCTACCACCTAAATTAGTTCTCTGGTGTAACAAAATCAAAACAGCAGCCACTGAAAAAACTGGAAAAAGCAAAAGTACAAACATCAGTGGCTGAACTAAACTGAGAGGGCAAAAGCCCCCGGAGGGGACCCTGAAGGCCCCCACAGAAGTGCAGGACAAAATGCAAAAATCAAGCACAAAAACAAAAAGAAGAAAATGTCTTATCTGTTAGCAGGAGATGCAGACACGACACAGCAGGGTACAAGGGAAACAGGAATCAAGGATAGAGACCAGAAAATTGATCACCGGCAACCCTGATGGGAAGGTGACTCCCTTATATAAGACCAGTCAGTAACACCTGATTCCCAATCCTCACAATCTTCACAATCTTCACTGGACAGACCAGTACCGCTTGTAACCACCAGAGGGAGCCTCTGCTCAGAACTCATCTCAAGCCCATTCACAACAGTACCCCCCCCCTGAGGAGGGGTCACCGAACCCTCATTTGAGCAACCAGGTCGGTCAGGATGAGTTCTATGGTACGCACGGATGAGTCTCCTAGCATGGATGTCCAAAGCAAACACCCAAGAATTGTCTTCCTGACCATAACCTCTCCACTTAACCAAATACTGGAGTTTCCGTCTAGAAAAACGAGAATCTAATATTTTCTCAACCACATACTCCAGACTGCCCTCAACCAAAACAGGGTCAGGAGACACAGCAGCAGGAACCACTGGCTCAACAAACCTCTTCAACAAGGACTTGTGGAACACGTTATGGATCTTAAATGTCCCTGGAAGAAGCAAACGAAAAGAAACAGGATTAAGAATCTCCATGATTTTATAAGGTCCAATGAACCTAGGCTTAAATTTAGGAGATGCTACTCTCATAGGAATATTTTTTGAGGACAACCAGACCAAGTCCCCTACTTTAAACCGAGGACCATCAGTCCTATGCCAGTTAGCAAACCGCTGGGCCCTCTCCTGAGAGAGGGACAACCTCTCCACTACCTGGTCCCAAATCTGTTACATACGCTCCACAACAGAGTCAAGACCTGGACAGACAGAAGCCTCCGTCTGTCCTGAAGAAAATCGAGGGTGAAACCCAGAATTACAGAAAAACGGAGACATCAAAGTGGCAGAGCTAGCCCTATTATTAAGAGCAAACTCAGCCAAAGGCAAAAAAGAGACCCAGTCATCCTGATCAGCAGACACAAAGCATCTTAGATAAGTCTCCAATGTCTGGTTTGTTCTCTCAGTTTGACCATTGGTCTGAGGATGAAATGCCGAGGAGAAAGACAATTGAACACCCAGTTTAGAACAAAAAGTCCTCCAAAATCTGGAAACAAACTGGACTCCTCTGTCAGACACTATGTTCTCAGGAATGCCGTGTAAACGAACCACGTGCTGAAGGAACAACGGCACCAATTCAGAGGAGGAAGGCAACTTAGGTAATGGCACAAGATGTATCATCTTGGAAAACCTATCACAAATCACCCAGATGGCGGTCATTCTCTGAAAACAGGAAGGTCGGAAATGAAATCCATAGAGATATGGGTCCATGGTCTCTTGGGCACAGGCAATGGCATCAACAAACCACTAGAGCGAGAGCAAGGCTTGGAGCGAGAGCAAGTCCCGCAGGACTGCACAAATTCCCTGACATCATGAGACAAGGTAGGCCACCAAAGGACCGACTAACCAAGTCTCTGGTACCAAAAATTCCGGGATGCCCAGCCAACGCGGAACAATGAATCTCAGACATCACACTCTTTTTCCACTGGTCCGGGACAAACAATTTTCCAACAGGGCAGCGCTCGGGCCTATCCTCCTGACACCCCTCCAGAGCAAGTCTCAAATTAGGTGAGATGGCGGAAAGAACTACACCCTCTTTCAAAATAACAGCAGGATCAGATAACTCAGGAGAGTCCGCAAGGAAGCTCCTCGAGAGGGCATCCGCCTTAACATTCTTAGTGCCAGGAAGAAAGGAAACCACAAAATTAAAACGTGTGAAAAACAAGGCCCACCTAGGTCTAGGATTGAGTCGCTTGGCAGATTCCAGATAAACCAGATTCTTATGGTCAGTAAGGACCACCACCTGATGTTTGGCTCCCTCCAGCCAATGTCTCCACTCTTCAAAAGCCCACTTCATGGCCAATAACTCCCGATTACCCACGTCATAATTACGTTCAGTAGGAGAAAATTTTTGAGAGAAAAAGGCACAAGGGTTACTTTTAGAGGTCTCTGGATCTTTTTGGGACAAAACGGCACCTGCCCCAATTTCAGAGGCATCAACCTCCACCTGAAATGGCAGAGAAACATCAGGCTGCCGTAGAACAGAGCAGAAGTGAATCTCTGCTTAAGTTCCTGAAATGCAGAGACTGCCTCAGGAGGCCAATTCACCACATCAGAACCCTTTTTGGTCAAATCAGTTAATGGTTTAACAATAACCGAGAAATTACCAATAAATTTTCGATAAAAATTGGCAAAACCCAAAAATCTTTGAAGAGCCTTTAATGAAGTAGGTTGGACCCAATCACAGATGGCCTGAACCTTGACCGGGTCCATTTCAATAACAGATGGGGACAAAATGAATCCCAGAAATGAGATCCTCTGTACGCCAAAAAGACACTTTGATCCCTTCACATACAGAGCATTCTCTCTCAAAATCTGGAATACAGTTCGAACATGTTTCACATGAGAGTCCCAGTCATTAGAAAAAATCAAGATATCATCCAAATAAACAATCAGAAATTTATCCACAAAATCCCTGAAAATGTCATTCATGAAGGACTGGAAGACAGAAGGAGCATTAGTGAGCCCAAAGGGCATCACAAGGTACTCAAAATGCCCCTCCGGGGTATTGAATGCCGTCTTCCATTCATCCCCGTGCTTAATGCGAATAAGGTTATATGCCCCCCTGAGGTCAAGCTTGGTAAACCAAGTAGCGTTTTTCACCCTGGAAAACAGGTCAGAAATCAAGGTAACGGTATTGATATTTCACAGTAATATTGTTCAAAAGACGATAATCAATACACGGCCTTAATGAACCATCCTTTTTGGCCACAAAGAAAAAACCGGCACCTAAGGGTGAAGAGGATGGTCTGATATGACCCTTCTCCAATGACTCCTTGATATAAGACCGCATAGCGTCATGTTCAGGTACAGACAAGTTAAAAAGGCGACCTTTAGGGAATTTACTACCAGGCACTAATTCAATAGAGCAGTCATAGCTCCTATGGGGAGGCAAGGATGCAGATTTACTTTCGCTAAATACATCAGAAAAATCAATCAAAAAGTCAGGAACATCCTGAGCCTGGGGGGAGGCAGAAAAAACAGGAGTGTTGGTATTAACACATTGGCAGCCCCAACTGGTTACAGACACAGATTTCCAATCCAAAACAGGATTATGAGACTGTAACCAAGGGAAACCCAGTACGATAATATCATGCAGATTATACAGAACCAAAAATTTGCAGCACTCTTGATGATCAGGTTCAACCCTCATTATCACCTGAGTAGAGAACTGAGGTTTATTCTCAGCCAAAGGGGTAGAATCGATCCCCAGTAGGGGAATAGACTTCTGTAGGGTATCAAAGGAAACCCACAACGTTTAGCAAAATCATAATCCATCAGGTTAATAGCTGCTCCAGAATCAACGAAAGCCTGAGCAGAAAATGAGGACAGAGAGCATATCAGAGTGACAGTTAATAAAAACTTAGTCTGAACACTACCCAAGACAACTGAGCGTGCAAAACGTCTTCCCCACTTAGGGCAGACTGAAATAGCATGAGAGGCATCACCACAGTAGAAACATAACCCATTGCGCTTTCGAAACTCATGACGCTGTGCCCCAGACACCACTCTATCACACTGCATGGATTCAGAAGCAGGTTCACAAGGCAACACTATTCCACGCATACTTCTCCGCTCACGCAAACGTCTGTCAATTTGAATCGCTAATGACATAGAATCATTGAGACCAGAGGGGACAGGGAATCCCACCATAACATCCTTTACATTATCTGACAGACCCTTCCGAAAAAGGGCCGCCAAAGCGTCGTCATTCCACTTGGTCAGGACTGCCCACCTACGGAATCTCTGACAGTATAACTCAGTGTCATCAAGCCCCTGATTTAATGCCAACAAGGCTTTTTTCAGCTTGATCAGTGACATTAGGCTCATCGTACAATAACCCCAAAGCCTGAAAAAATGCATCAACATCACTCAAAACAGGATCCCCAGGTATCAGGGAAAAAGCCCAATCCTGAGGATCGCCGCGCAGGAGAGAGATGACAATTTGAACCTGCTGCTCTGCGTTCCCTGAGGACTTAGATTTTAAGGCAAAAAACAATTTACAATTATTTTTGAAATTCTGAAACTTAGCTCGATCCCCTAAAAACAAATCTGGCATGGGAATCCTAGGTTCCACAACAGGTAACCTAGCAAGATATGCAGCAATACTCTGAACCTCAGTGGCAAGCTGATCCACACGGCCAGACAACTGTGCAAACTCCATTGAGAGAAAAAATCCTCCCCAGCACCCAGAGATACAGAGGGGAAAAAAAAAATGCAACAAACAGAAAAATATCTCTGACAACTCTGACAACCGTTTTTTCTTTCACAAATTTTTTCCCTTCTGTGAGTACCATACAATTTTAAATTTTGGGCCGGTGATACTGTTATGTTTCGGTAGCTAAGGAGTGCAGGCAAAAAAGGCAATACACCAGAGCAGTTGGAATCTATGAGATTGCAGTACCCTGACTAACCACAACAACTAGAGGCAGCCGTGGAGCGTTCCTACGTTGGTCCTAGACGCCTCGTCACAGCCTGAGAAACTAACTACACCTAAAGATAGAAAGAGGAAAGCTATCTGCCCCGGAGCAGAACCCCAAAGACAATAGAAAGCCCCCAAATATGTAATGGCGGTTAGACAAGAAGAAATACTGACACAGACAGAAAATAGTATGAGCAAACGTTGGGGCCCAAACTAACTAAATAGAAAAGGAAAGGAAGGGTACTTACTGCAATCCCAGAAAACCCTGAAAAGCACCAACTCTACTAATTTCAAAAACACCTGAGATCACACGACCTCTACCACCTAAATTAGTTCTCTGGTGTAACAAAATCAAAACAGCAGCCACTGAAAAAACTGGAAAAAGCAAAAGTACAAACATCAGTGGCTGAACTAAACTGAGAGGGCAAAAGCCCCCGGAGGGGACCCTGAAGGCCCCCACAGAAGTGCAGGACAAAATGCAAAAATCAAGCACAAAAACAAAAAGAAGAAAATGTCTTATCTGTTAGCAGGAGATGCAGACACGACACAGCAGGCTACAAGGGAAACAGGAATCAAGGATAGAGACCAGAACAATTGATCACCGGCAACCCTGATGGGAAGGTGACTCCCTTATATAAGACCAGTCAGTAACACCTGATTCCCAATCCTCACAATCTTCACAATCTTCACTGGACAGACCAGTACCGCTTGTAACCACCAGAGGGAGCCTCTGCTCAGAACTCATCTCAAGCCCATTCACAACAGGGGACATTGGTTTCAGTCAATACCATAAGTAACGTACTCCACCGCAATGATCTCCATTCCAGACGAGCCCGTAAGGTACCTTTACTTTCAAAGCGTCATGTCAAGGCTCGTCTATAGTTTTCTCATGATCACTTGGAGGACTCTGAGACAGACTGGTTCAAGGTTCTATGGTCTGATGAGACCAAGATCGAGATCTTTGGTGCCAACCACACACGTGACGTTTGGAGACTGGATGGCACTGCATACGACCCCAAGAATACCATCCCTACAGTCAAGCATGGTGGTGGCAGCATCATGCTGTGGGGCTGTTTCTCAGCCAAGGGGCCTGGCCATCTGGTCCGCATCCATGGGAGGATGGATAGCACGGCCTACCTGGAGATTTTGGCCAAGAACCTCCGCTCCTCCATCAAGGATCTTAAGATGGGTCGTAATTTCATCTTCCAACAAGACAACGACCCAAAGCGCACAGCCAAGAAAACCAAGGCCTGGTTCAAGAGGGAAAAAGTCAAGGTGTTGGAGTGGCCTAGTCAGTCTCCTGACCTTAACCCAATTGAAAACTTGTGGAAGGAGCTCAAGATTAAAGTCCACATGAGACACCCAAAGAACCTAGATAACTTGGAGAAGATCTGCATGGAGGAGTGGGCCAAGATAACTCCACAGACCTGTGCCGGCCTGATCAGGTCTTATAAAAGACGATTATTAGCTGTAATTGCAAACAAGGGTTATTCCACAAAATATTAAACATAGGGGTTGTATAATAATTGACCCACATTTTTATGTTTAAAATTTATTAAAATTCAACTGAGCAACATAACTTTTTGTTTTGTAAGATTTATGCTTCTGTTAATAAATCCTACTCTCGTTTGCAGTTTGAAGGCTCTAACTTATTTGCATCTTATCAAACCAGCTAAATTTGCAGGGGGTTGAATACTACTTGTAGGCACTGTATATGTGGCATCTGAATGTGACCTTCATCTATGCTATACACGGATCATGCGTGCATACAGATTATGTGGTACCGTTTATTCTCCTCACTGTACATATAATCTGTACATGACTTCCAACTCAGTTCTTTATCTCTGGACATATGGCAGCTTTTAGTCCTTTTATTTTATATGCTGTCCTGACTGATATATACATCCCGCTTCATTATATTGTCCCCATCATATGTTTACAGGACATTACCTAAGATGTTAGATAGCACAGGCCTGAGTGGCATACCTTATCATATGTTTTCTCATGTACAAAATAATGAGATTTTTGGGGAATAGCTCAGCACATGGCAGGGCAGTGAGTGGGCACTAATAACTCAGCACATGGAGGGGCAGTGAGTGGGCACTAATAAAACAGCACACGGTGGGCAGTGAATGGGCACTGCCAGTGTGATGCTGCACCTAGCTCTGAAGGATACATTGCAGGTCCAGTTTTCAGCCCTTTCTCTCAGGTATTGTATGTGGATAGTATGACTCGGGTACAGACCTTGCCATCTTCAGCACATGCACCTATGGCTGCATGCAGCTAACACTAGACCTACATATTTCTCACTATTTACTTGCAGCTGGTGATTAGAGAGCATCTCCTGCCTGTATCCAAAGGAGCAGGCAGTTTCTTCTCATTTATTGTTATACCATACTTGCTATGAACCCGTTCTACGCCCGGGTGGCAAGCATTTTTAGAGGAATATGGTCTCCCATCCTGGTATGTGCTGCCCCCCTCCTATCCGGGTATGCATGGCACCCCTCATCCCTATCCTGGTATGCATGGTACCTGCTCATCCATATCCTGGTATTCATGGTTCCCTCACCCCCTAATCCCGGTATGCATGGTCCCCTCACCCCTTAATCCTGATATGCATGGTCCCCTCCTGCCCAATCCTGGAATGCATGGTACCCTCACCCCCCAATTCTGGTATGAATGGTCCCCTCACCCCCAATTCTGGTATGCATGGTCCCCCCTTATCCCTATCGTAGGATGTATGGTACCCTTCACCCCCCAATCCTGGTATGCATGGTCCCCTTCTTCCCCAATCCTGGTATACATGGCACCCCTTACCTCCCAATTCTGGTAGGTATGGTCCCCTCACCACCCAATCCTGGTATGCATGGTACCCCTCTATCCTGGTATGCATGTTACCCCTCATCCCCCAATCCTGGTATGCATGGCCCCCTCACCCCCCAATCCTGGTATGTATGGTCCTCTCACCCCACATCCTGGTATACATGGTCCCCTTGCCCCCTTCCTTATATGCATGGTCATCTCACCCCCAATCCTGATATGCATGGTCCCCTCACCCCCCAATCCTGGTATGCATGGTCCCCTCCCCCATGCTGGTATGCATGGTCCCCCCTCATTCATATCGTAGGATGTATGGTACCCCCTCACCCCCAATCCTGGTATACATGGCACCCCTTACCTCCCAATTCTGGTATGCATGGTCCCCTCACCCCCAATCCTGGTATGCATGTTACCCCTCATCCCCCATTCCTGGTATGCATGGCCCCCTCACCCCCCAATTCTGGTATGCATGGTCCTCTCACCCCCCCTTCCTGGTATGCATGGTCCCCTCACCCCAATTCTGGTATGCATGGTCCCCCCTTATCCCTATCGTAGGATGTATGGTACCCTTCACCCCCCAATCCTGGTATGCATGGTCCCCTTCTTCCCCAATCCTGGTATACATGGCACCCCTTACCTCCCAATTCTGGTAGGTATGGTCCCCTCACCACCCAATCCTGGTATGCATGGTACCCCTCTATCCTGGTATGCATGTTACCCCTCATCCCCCAATCCTGGTATGCATGGCCCCCTCACCCCCCAATCCTGGTATGTATGGTCCTCTCCACCCACATCCTGGTATACATGGTCCCCTTGCCCCCTTCCTTATATGCATGGTCATCTCACCCCCAATCCTGATATGCATGGTCCCCTCACCCCCCAATCCTGGTATGCATGGTCCCCTCCCCCCATGCTGGTATGCATGGTCCCCCCCATTCATCTGAGGATGTATGGTACCCCTCACCCCCAATCCTGGTATCATGGCACCCCTTACCTCCCATTCTGGTATGCATGGTCCCCCACCTCCATATCCTGGTATGTATGGTACCCCTCACCCCCATTCCTGGTATGCATGGCCCCTCACCCCCCAATTCTGGTATGCATGGTCCCTCTCACCCCCCCTTCCTGGTATGCATGTCCCCTCACCCCCTATTCCTGGTATGCATGGTCCCCTCACCCTCCAATCTGGTATGCATGGTCCTCTCACCCCCCATTCCTGGTATGCATGGTCCCCTCACCCCCTATCCTGGTATGCATGGTCTCCTCCCCCAATCCTGTATGCATGGTCCTCTCACCCCATCCTGTATGCATGGTCCCCTCACCCCATATCCTGGTATGCATGGTCCCTCTCCCCCAATCCTGGTATGCATGGTCCCCTCACCCCCCAATCCTGGTATGCATGGTCCCTCACCCCAATCCTGGAATGCATGGTCCCCTCACCCCATTCCTGATATGCATGGTCCCCTCACCCCCATCCTGAGATGCATGGTCCCCTCACCCCCAATCCTGTATGCATGGTCCCCTCACCCCCATTCTGTATGCATGGTCCCCTCATCCCATATCGTAGGATGCATGGTCCCCTCACCCCCAATCTGGTATGCATGATCCCCTCACTCCCCAATCCTGGTATGCATGGTCCCCTCATCCCCCAATCCTGGTATGCATGGTCCCCTCACCCCCCAATCCTGTATGCATGGTCCCTCACCCCCCAATCCTGGTATGCATGGTCCCCTCCCCCCCAATCCTGGTATGCATGGTCCCCTCACCCCCTATCCTGGTATGCATGGTCCCTCACCCCCCAATCCTGATATGCATGGTCCCCTCACCCCAATCTGAATGCATGGTCCCCTCACCCCCAATCCTGGTATGCATGGTCCCCTCACCCCCAATCCTGGTATGCATGGTCCCTCACCCACCCTATCCTGTATGATGGTCCCCTCACTTCCCCAATCCTGATATGCATGGTCCCCTCACCCCCAATCCTGATATGCATGGTCCCTCACCCCCAATCCTGGTATGCATGGTCCCCTCACCCCCAATCCTGATATGCATGGTCCCCTCACCCCCCAATCCTGATGTGCATGGTCCCTCATCCCCAATCCTGATGTGAATGGTCCCCCTCTACCCCCCAATTCCCGATATGCATGGTCCCCTCACCCCCCAATCCTGATATGCATGGTCCCCTCACTCCCCCAATCCTGTATGGCATGTCCCCTCACCCCCCAATCCTGATGCATGGTCCCACTCCCCTCATCCTAGTATGCATGGTCCCCTCACCCCCCAATCTTGGTATGCATGGTCCCCTCACCCCCCTAATCCTGGTATGCATGAGTCCCCTCACCCCCAATCCTGGAATGCATGGTCCCCTCACCCCCAATCCTGGAATTCATGGTCCCCTCACCCCCAATCCTGGTATGCATGTCCCCTCATCCCCCCAATCCTGGAATGCATGGTCACCTCACCCCCAAATCCTGGAATGCATGGTCCCCTCAGCCCCAATCCTGGTATGCATGGTCCCCTCAACCCCCAATCCTGGTATGCATGGTCCCCTCACCTCCCAATCTGGATGTATGGTCCCCTCACCCCCCAATCCTGTTATGCATGGTCCCATTTACCCCCAATTCTGTATGCATGGTCCCCTCACCCCCAATCCTGATTATGCATGGTCCCCTCACCCCCCAATCCTGATGCATGGTCCCGTCACCCCCCAATCCTGATGTGGGATGGTCCCCTCACCCCCAATTCTGTTGTCATGGTCCCCTCACCCCCCAATCCTGATATGCATGGTCCCCTCACCCTCCAATCCTGATATGCATGGTCCGTTCTCACCCCCAATCCTGGATATGCATGGTCCCCTCACCCCCAATCCTGGTATGCATAGTCCCCTCACACCCCAATCCTGGAATGCATGGTCACCTCACCTCCCAATCCTGGAATGCATGGTCCCCTCACCCCCTAATCCTGGTATGCATAGTCCCCTCACCACCCAATCCTGGAATGCATGGTCACCTCACCCCCCAATCCTGGACTGCATGGTCCCCTCACCCCCAATCCTGGTATGCATGGTCCCTCAACCCCCAATTCTGGATGCATGGTCCCCTCACCCTATCGTAGGATGTATGGTGCCCCCTCAACCCCCAATCCTGGTATGCATGACACCACTACTCCCAATCTGGTATGCATGGTCCCCTCACCCCCAATCCTGATATGCATGTCCCCTCACCCCCAATCCTGATGTGCATGGTCCCGTCACCCCCAATCCTGATTGATGGTCCCCTCACCCTCAATTCTGTTGTGCATGGTCCCTCACCCCCAATCCTGATATGCATGGTCCCCTCACCCTACAATCCTGATTATGCATGGTCCGTTCACCCCCCAATCCTGATATGCATGGTCCCCTCACCCCCAATCCTGATATGCATGGTCCCTCACCCCCCAATCCTGATGTGCATGGTCCCCTCACCCCCCAATCCTGATGTGCATGGTCCCCTCACCCCCTATCCTGATGTGCATGGTCCCCTCACCCCCCAATCCTGATGTGCATGGTCCCCTCACCCCCAATCCTGATGTGCATGTTCCCTTCACCCCCCTATCCTGATGTGCATGGTCCCCCCACCCCCCAATCCTGATGTGCATGTCCCTCACCCCCTATCCTGATGTGCATGGTCCCCCTCACCCCCCTTTCCTGTATGCATGGTCCCCTCACCCCCCAATCCTGATGTGCATGGTCCTCTCACCCACTTTTACTGATATGCATGGTCCCCTCAACCGCTATTAAACTGCACACATACCCCCAAAAAACAAACATTTATACTCACCTTTCTTCCCTGTGCTCCAGCACTATTCCGTTCTGCTGGACGCCGGGGGAGGAGAGCGGCGCCGGAGTATGCGCATGCCCATATCGCGCTGTCCGGCGCCATATTGCTGAAGACACACTGTAAACCAATCCTTGGTTTTTCTTCTTCCCTTTTCCCCTTCACTCCATACCGCTTCCCCTTTGTGCTGGGATGACTGTGCACATCGCCTTGCGCCCCCCCATGCTCGCTTGGTGAGGGACCTCTTTATGACGACCCTCTATCATCCGGGGCCGTGTGGGCTCAAGGCGTATGTGCCGCATCTGTTGGTTCTTTACATATGCGCACAGCGCTTACATCTATTATCATGTTCAGGACCTGTCACAGTCTATTGCGCATGCGCCGCCTATTCCACCGATCATTGGCTATTTGCTCACATGTGACTTGATCACGGGGATTTTTAAAGGTCCTTTTCATCCACCAACGTTATCCCCCTGAGGAAGTGACTCTTTGCAGTCTTGAAATGTGCGTCGGGGTGCCTTTCCATCCACGGACATCCCTCCCCATAGCTTTCCCTCGGTAAGTCCTACCATCTACCTCATGTTAGACTAATATTGTTTTGATTTTCTGCCCTTCTGTTTGGCCTAGGGTATAGTGCAATATTGCCTTGACTGTTGAACTGCTACTGGCCAGACACAGGATATGAATGTCCTGACTATGTGTATATGCTTCTGGGTTGTCCTTTGTCATTATTTTTCCCAAGAGCTATATTTATTGCGGATTTCTGATCCTTGTGACCTGTCCCCTATTATTAGGGTCAAATACATTTTTACAGGCCAGGACCGCGATTACAATATAGCATGGTGAATATTATTATGGTCATTTACTATTTCCAGATTGCATTTCCACACCGTCCGGTCTCTTGATTACTTACTGGGACATACTGTGGGTTTTTGCTTGGGGAGGTGGGGATATTTCTCGTGCTGCAAGTAATATTGGTAGCATTTTTTGGTCTATTATTTTTAATTTGATTCCAATAAATTATTGTCATTTATATTCAACTCATTGAACACCGTTTGGCTCCATTTTCTTCTCCTGGATATTTATGTTTATCAGAGCTGGTGTATTAAATGCAAGTGTGTTGACATGACAGCATGTCACACTCATATTTGCTAAGGATGTACTTGGGAATTTCTGTATTATTATATCTTTCTGTGTGTTTCACAGTTTCTCCCGTTCTATATATGGATTTTCGCGCACGTGACGGCACTTGGCGCGCCCAGATCAAAAATGTCTTCCAGGACCATACAGCCGAGGGTGCTGAGGGATCTGATAAAGATCTAAAAGAAGTTGCATTTTGTTTTAAAGAGTTATTACATAAGAGAACCAAAATTTGGGGGAATCATGAATTTTTGGCTAAGTACCGTATATACCCATGTATAAGCCGACCCGTGTATAAGCCGACCCCTAATTTTGCCACAAAAAACTGGGAAAACGTATTGACTCATGCATAAGCCTAGGGTGAAAAATGATTATGCCCCCATATGATGCTCCACAGATTATGCCCCCATATGCTGCACAGATTATGCTCAATATGCTCCACAGATTATGCCTCCATATGCTCCAGATTATGCCCAATATGCTTCAGAGATTATGCCCCCATATGCTCCAGATTATGCCCCCATATATTCCACAGATTATGCCCCCGTATGATCCACAGATTATGCCCCCATATGCTCCACAGATTATGCCTCCATATGCTCCAGATTATGCCCCATATGTTCCACAGATTATGCCCCCATATGCTCCAGATTATGCCCCATATGTTCCACAGATTATTCCCCCATATGCTCCATATTATGCCCCCATATGTTCCACAGCTTATGCCCTCATATGCTCCAGATTATGCCCCCATATGTTCCACAGTTTATGCCCCATATGCTCCAGATTATGCCCCATATGTTCCACAGCTTATGCCCCCATATGCTCCAGATTATGCCCCCATATGTTCCACAGCTTATGCCCCCATATGCTCCATATTATGCCCCCATATGTTCCAGAGCTTATGCCCCATATGCTCCATATTATGCCCCCATATGTTCCACAGCTTATGCCCCATATGCTCCATATTATGCCCCATATGCTCCAGATTATGCCCCCATATGCTCCATATTATGCCCTCATATGCTCCAGATTATGCCCCCATATGCTGCACAATTATGCCCCATAGTATAGGCCTCATATGCTGCTGCAAAAAAAAACAAACAAATGACATACTCACCTCTCGTCGCTGGGGGCCAGGTGCCGGTGTCCTGAGCAGGCGGTGACAGCGGTGCGCTATGGGGATAGGTACCGGTGTCACCGCTCGCTCAGGACCCCGGCACCTGAGATATTTACCTGTCCTCTCTGCACCTCTGCGCTGCTCCCTCGGTCTGACTCCTCTGGCTGTGAATGATCTGGCAGGGGGCGGGGCGCGCACTAACGACATCATCGCGCCCTCTGCCTGATCATTCACAGACAGAGGAGTCAGACCGAGGGAGCAGCGCAGCGGAGGTGGCACGGGGACAGGTAAATATAGCTATACTCACCCTCCGCCGCTCGTCCCTGCAGCCTCTCCTCTTCTCCCGGCGCTCTCCGCAGCGCTTCAGTCCTGCAGCGGTCACGTGCTACTGCTCATTAAAGTCATGAATATGTGCATATTCATGACTTTAATGAGCGGTGCCATGTTACCGCTGCTGGAAGGAGCCGGAGATCGTGGGAGAAGCAGGGGGCTGCAGAGACCGCGCCGGCGGAGGGGTGAGTATGATCCGACACCCCGCTCTCCCTCTGACCCCGTATATGACCCGCGTATAAGCCGAGAGGGGGACTTTCAGCCCTAAAAAATGGGCTGAAAATCTCGGCTTATACATGGGTATATACGGTACTTGGAAAATAATCTTATTCCTAGAGGCCTTCGTATACAAGTTTTTCCTTCCTTCCCGATTTTGGATGAGACATTTAAAAATAATTGGGAAGAATTGGCCAATACATGTTCAAGGGGATTTATGTCCCTATTGAAACAGATGAATAGTATATCTGTCTTCCATTGAAGCTGAGATAGAAGATTTACAAGCCACTTTACACAAAGAGATGTCTAGTGATGGCTTAAAGAAATTTAATGATGAAGTTGATATAGAATTGCAAAAATGGGCCACTGACATTCAAACTACCAAAGCCAAAAAATTCAAAAGGGATATTGAGGATAAACATCTGGCTAGAATATATAGATGGCGCAATCCCTCTGGACGCTCCCGGTCTCTACAGAGGAAAAGATCCTATTCACGGTCAAGATCTGCCTCATTACGATCCAACAGATCAACTATTGAGGATGACATTATGTCTATGAGACCTCCTCAGGGAAGACATACCAATACCGAAGTGTCCAATAAGAGGATTGTAACCAGACAAGCTTCTTAAAACAAGAATTTCGGAACTGAGATACCCCAGGTGAGTTCTCGGGAGGGACCCCAGGTGGTCAATCTCTCCTCTCACGTGTTCACCGCCACTCAATTAGAGGTCCTTGGTAAGGGCCTAAATTTTGTACCTACTAATCATTTCGACTATTTCACAGCCTTGAAGGATCTTCACCTCTTCTCGCGCAAATTGGTTTTGAGGAAACTCCATACTAGGAAACATACACCAGAATCCATGACTCAAGCTGAGAGACAAACATTACAAGATTTGGAGGAATTACTTGCGGAACAAGATCCGCCACATACAAGTAGGTTTCCATCCTCTGTGTTACCCAAATCTACTAGATTCCCCCCTTGTCCCTCTGTCCTAGTGTCGACATTTTTACTAAACTTGTCAGTGAGGATTTTAAAAAATTGTCTTCCAAACGTAAATATGACAACTTGACACACAAACAACGACAGGCGATTGATCAACTAAAAATGATGAAAGACATTGTCATCAAACCAGCGGACAAGGAGGGGAATATAGTGATTTGGCCTAATACCAAATATGAGAAAGAAGCCATTCGTCAGTTAAGGGATTCCACTTACTCCAAATTATCCTCTAATCCTCTGCTTCCATTTGCGCGTGAATTGGAGGCGATCCTGGTCGGGGCAGTTGAAGCTAACATTATCAGTAAAAAAATTTTTGATGGCCTTATTATTAGGGCTCCCAAGATCCCTACTTGACCCACCAGGACGCCTTATCGTGCTCGGGATTGGAGGTATCTGTGACATGGTATGTCAATTTATTAACTATTATTTAAAACCTATTGTTGAAACGTTACCTTCATATGTCCGTGACACGACGGACGTCCTGGCAAGGATCGATGGCGTCCTTGTGAATCCGAATACTCTCTTCGTCACCATGGATGTTGAGAGTTTATATACTTCGATCGACCATTCACATGGTTTGGATGCGGTTCGTCACTTCTTGGGGGCCTCCGACCTGGACGGCCATTTGTGTGAGCTTATTCTCGAGCTGATGGACTACGTCCTAACCCACAACTTCTTTGTCTTCATGGACACTTACTATCTTCAGAGGCGTGGCAGAGCCATGGGCAAGGCCTGTGCGCCCTCGTACGCTAATCTCTTCCTGGGAGCCTGGGAGAGATTCGTTTTTGGCAACGGAGGCCCACAGGCCGCCTCCCATGTGCTGTGCTGTTACAGTTATATAGACGACATTTTGATGTTGTGGGATGGGATGGTCCACCAGCTCGAGTCTTTTGTAAAGACCTTAAATACTAATGATCTGAATATACAATTAACTTATGTCCATGACAGGGCGTGCGTCGATCTCCTGGACATATCCAGGCGGATGTCTTCAGGAAACAGACGTCCGTAAATGCTTTATTACATCCATCTTCAGCTCACGATCCAGCCACCATCAGGGCCTCCCGGTCGGATAGTTCCTAAGAATGAGGCGAATTTGCTCCACCGATGTCAAATTTGAAGCACAGGCATCTGATCTGAAAAATCGTTTCTACACACGTGGCTACAACCGCAGATGTGTCAAAAAAGGATATGATCGAGCCAAATATACTCCACGCAACCAATTATTAAACCCTTCAGGGATGAAAGTGAAGACGGATCAGGGGTGACCCATAAGGTTTATATCTACATATAATCATGAGTGGCGACGGTTGCGTGAGATTTTGGAGAGACACTGGCCAGTCCTGGGGACTGATCCTTCTTTTGGAACTTCTCTGGGTTCTTATCCCTTAATGACATGAAGGAGATCGAGAAATCTCCGTGACATCCTTGTCAAGAGCCATTACACTCCTTCTCCTAATTATCCCTTTTTCTCCAGGAGTCCACAAAGAGGATCCTTCTTTTGAGGACATTGTATGGCGTGCGCCAATGTCCTGCGCTGCTCCTCTTTTACCTCTTCTGATGGTTTTGGGGAGTACACTATCAGGCAGCGTATATCTTGTGGCACCTCTAATGTCATTTATTATGCGATGTGTCCTTGCCCCAAGATATACGTTGGACTTACCACACTTGAACTTAGAATCCGCATTCGGGAGTATGTGCGCGATATTGGCGCAGCCAGGACAGCGACAGACACCACTGACCTCAAGGCGATTCCCCGTCATTTTAGATTACACCACAAATGTGACGCAAAACTCCTCAAGTTCCGTGGAATCAACACCCTCCATTTGGGCAATAGAGGGGGCAATTATAAAAGAATCCTCGCACAAATGGAGACTAAATGGATTGTGCTACTTAACACCATGATACCAAATGGCCTCAATGAGGCATTAAGTTTCGCTCCCTTTCTATAAAGTCCTTATGTCCACTTGTTATCATTAACTTTTTGCAACTTCTGGTCCCTTAGGCCCCTTTTTAGTTATATCCCTCGCCTTTATGTCCAAAGGGATGTTTTGTTTTTAACTCATAATAAAAAAAAATTATCTTTGTTTTTAACCTTTTTTTCATATTTTGTTACTAGTTTTTTTTTATGTTGGTGTGACCCTACTCTGGCTCTGGCCTGATCTTTGTCTCATGAAAAATTAGTCTTGTGAAGAATGAATCCTGATTTGGGGTTTCGGTGAAGAATATTATCTTCTTTCGGAAAACATATAAAATCTTGGACAACAAATTCTCTTATGAGGATGCTGCTGTATTGAAGAAGATTATATCTTACCGACCAAGGAAACCTTGTATTTGACCCTCATCTAGCTCCTTTGGCTGATATATACGGGTTTATTTCCAGCTGGGAACGCGACGACCAAGATGTGGATGCTATTTATATTTTATGATAATCCCTATAGTTGATACATTTATTTATTTACTTATCAAATGTATAAAACATTGTTGCATGTCACATTATGGGGATATGTTTAGTTTTTCGAGATATGTCATTATTTTCACTTAATATGCTATTGCATGGCTTTGATTGATTTATTACTTTCCCTTTAACCTTGTTTTGCCATCATTGCCCATGCCGATATCTATATATATTGCCATCCCTTTTCCTTCCCAATCCTTGGTTTTTCTTCTTCCCTTTTCCCCTTCACTCCATACCGCTTCCCCTTTGTGCTGGGATGACTGTACGCATTGCCTTGCGCCCCCCCATGCTCGGTTGGTGCGGGGACGTCTTTATGACGCCCCTGTATCATCCTGGGCCGTGTGGGCTCAAGGCGTATGCGCCGATATAGCCATCCATCCACACATAGCATCAGTTGGTTCTTTACATATGCGCACAGCGCTTACTTCTATTATCATGTTCAGGACCTGTCACAGTCTATTGCGCATGCGCCCCTATTCCACTGATCATTGGCAATTTGCTCTCATGTGACTTGATCACGGGGCTTTTTAAAGGTCCTTTTCATCCACCAAGTTATCCCCCTGAGGAAGTGACTCTTTGCAGTCACGAAACGTGCGTCGGGGTGCCTTTCTATCCACGGACATCCCTCCCCATAGCTTTCCCTCGGTAAGTCCTACCATCTACCTCATGTTAGACTAATATTGTTTTGATTTTCTGCCCTTCTGTTTGGCCTAGGGTATAGTGCAATATTGCCTTGACTGTTGAACTGCTACTGGCCAGACACAGGATATAAATGTCCTGACTGTGTGTATATGCTTCTGGGTTGTCCTTTGTCATTATTTTTCCCAAGAGCTATATTTATTGTGGATTTCTGATCCTTGTGACCTGTCCCCTATTATTAATTAGGGTCAAATACATTTTTACAGGCAAGGATCGCGATTATAATATAGCATGGTGAATACTATTATGGTCATTTACTATTTCCAGATTGCATTTCCACACCGTCCGGTCTCTTGATTACTTACTGGGACATACTGCGGGTTTTTGCTTGGGGAGGTGGGGATATTTCTCGTGCTGTATGTAATATTGGTGGCATTTTTTGGTCTATTATTTTTAATTTGGTTCCAATAAAATATTGTCATTTATATTCAACTCATTGAACACCGTTTGGCTCCATTTTCTTCTCCTGGATATTTAAGTGCAATATATGTCTAGTTTGGGTGCCCTTGAGTTGGTGGGAGCAACTAAGGGTAAATGACATCAGATGCATTACAAACTGAAGGCAATATTTTTCTAGTCTGGGTGCCCTTGAGTCAATAGGAGCGGCTAAGGGTAAATGTCATTAAGTACCCGTAAAATGATTGATGAATGAGTGGCAGGGTTATTAATAATGCCTTAGTAGACTTTTTCTGCTTTGGGTTTATTTCAATTACCATGTCCAAATATTATAAATATACTGTATATATACTGACACACGCAGACCCATTGTATTCAATGGTGGTGTGCACATGTCAGGTTTTTCACACAGACCGTGTGTCCATGTGAAAAATCCGCAGACATGTCAATTTTTTATCAGCAGCACAGAAAATATGCGTGCTACACACGTGCACACTGATGACACATAGAGAACCTTCTCACGATGTTAACGGTGATCTCATGTAGGTCACCACAGTTTATTGGGCTGCTCAAAGTGACCTGCTCGTGAGAGCACAGCTTTATTGACTGGCGGTAACCTCTATGACGTCACAGCAGCTCATTGTCACAGCAGCTCATTGTGTCCTGGTTTTGAACGTGAATGGTCACATCATACCTTTCATTTTGAAAATCAGATGCTGCAGAGATGGATTACAGAGTGGGACATTATGGATTATGTTCACGTCAGACAGGTGAGGGATATGGTTGTTTTATTATTTTTCTTTTTTTGGAGGGGACATGGGCTTCAATGGTTTAGAGTAAAGGTGAGTATAACTTTGTTTTTTATTTTTAAATAAATATGTAAAACAGGGTGTTTTTTTTATTTCTAATAAAGGATTTTATTCTTGTGTGTTTATTTCAATACTATGGGGTTAGGAATGGGGGCATCTTATAGAGCATAGAGATACTACCCAGCTTGGATTCACCTCATCTGCTCAGCACATATTGGCTATCAATGAGGAGGTGGAGGCTGAGGAGAAGAAGGAGAAACAGGAGCTGGTTGCTAGCGCAATAAAGGCTAGTACCCACACAAGCTTCATCCTGTTTCTCCTACGTGGATGGGCTGAGGAGGGGAATGAGGAGAAAGAGAGGGAGGAGGAGATGGAGAATCGTCATCATGATGGAGACAGGGAAGTGTTGGCTGTAGGAACCTTGGCACATATGGCCGACTTTATGTACCGCTGCCTTTCCTGTGACTCTCGCGTTATATTCATCTTGGGCAAAAATGTGTAGTGGTTGGTCACCCTGCTAGACCCACACTACAAGGAGAACCTTGCATCTCTCATTCCTGAAATGATGCTATACCAGAAAGCCATTGTGGAAAATATGTTGAAAAAATTCCCATCAGACAGAGTACTGTCACGAGTGTGCCTCGCCAACCTGGGAGATCTGGGAGTAGAAGATCACTGTATTCTGAATTGCAGATCTTCCATTTAGCCTGTGTACGTCGTATTTGGATCCCATATTAAATTAATTCAGTTTCCTTTGGTGCTGAAGAGGTTAACAATAGTGATGAGCGTGTATGCTCGTTGCTCGAGTTTTCCTGAGCATGTTCGGGTGATCTCCGAGTATTTTGGCATGCTCGGAGATTTAGTTTCTGACGATGCAGCTGCATAATTTGCTACTGCTTGACAGCCTGAATACATGTGGGAATTCCCTAACAGGCATTCCTCACATATATTCAGGCTGTCCAGCAGCCACAAATCATGCAGCTGCATGTTGACAGAAACTAAATGTCCAAGCACGCCAAAATACTCAGAGATCACCAGAGCGTGCTTGGGAAAACCCAAGCAACAAGCTCATTACTAGTTGACAAATCGTTCTATGCTGGTCAGAAACATGCAGCTCCATTTCAGCTGCTTCTGATCTGGTCATTAACTCTTCCTATAAAACCTGGCCAGACCTTCTCTGTCCTGCCGGTGACATCTCTGCATCTTTGCTCTAAGGAGATGCTGTGCTGAATAGGAGTTCATTGCTGCTATTGGAGATTTGTCTTCCTGTGCTGTGTGCTAAAGCTACAGTAAGTAGTTGAAGTTTGGAGTTGGAGTTGTGATGTTCTGTTATTTGCTATTGTACGTGTGTGTTTATCTCTTGGTCCCTTTTTCCCATTTAGTTTATTCCTCCCAGTCCCTATGCTCCTCCCTATTGTTGGTTAGTGTTTTTGTATTATAGAGGTTTTCTGTTGTCCAGGTTATGTCTTTGTGTCTGGTTTACCTTTCATTTCTGTCCTATGCCTCATGGGATGGGGGAGGAGACAGTTTAGGGTTTTTACAGGTGCATAGTAAAGTCGGAGACTTGGGCCTCTCTACCTTTAAAAGTACACCAAGACAGGGATAGTTAGGGCCCCAGCTCCAGGGACAGTTTGAAGCCCCTCTTTCTTGCTGAAGACTGTCACAATGTGACAAAAATGCTATCAGCAGGGGGCAAGCTTCCTTGCCCAACCGAGAAGGAGAGGTGAGGGAGACATACACCAGGTACAGCAGAGGTACACTGTCCAAACCGTTCATGCCCTGATGACCAGGTATTTTTAACAAGGAGGTAATTTTTTAAGATGGTCCAAGATACCTGGCTGACAAACGCAGCACACTTCCCTAATTCCTCTGCGATCTCAACTATGGGTCCTCAAGCTGAACATCTGGCAATGAACCTGTCCCTCTAGCTTGGGTGTTGTGCTGCCCTGCCACTATGCTTGTTTGAGCCAGTTTTAGTGCCCACCTGGGGGGTTTATGCAGACAGTCACTGTCACAGAAATGCTACAGGCTCACTCTGATAAAATGAACACAGCCTGGATAGCCTTTTCTCTCCTACCACCAATTACAGCAGTACAAACATGTTTTTACATTGTTCCTCAAGGGTCTGCATGACCCTCCTCATAATTTTTTCCGGCTTTGCACGGGTGACGAGCCTTATGAGTGACAAACTACACTACTTCTCATTTTTATGCTGCCACCAATTTGTGCCCTTCAAGCGCGTATGGAAACCCTCCTTAGTGCAAAATCAGAAGAAATTCTGTGTGCACATCCTTTATGATTGTAGAGTACCACAACTACACTTTCTTAATTTTGAATGAGGCACTCATTTGGTGTCTCAAGGTATGTAGATGGATCTGCTTACTTTTTGGCAGCATTGCACTGTTGCAGAGGTTTTATGAGTGTAGAAGTACCACAGCTACATTTTGTTCACATTATTTGACTGGGTCACTCCAGTTGGTGCCTTCAAGTGTGTATGGATTACCCTACTTGTAGTTTTTGGCAAGCTTTGCGCTTAGGGCATAGCCTTTATGAGTGTAGGAGTACTACATGACAATTTGAACAGAATCAAATCAATTTTGGTTTACTTAAATTATTTTTTTTTAATCCATTTTATTTATTATGTTCACACCAGCATTTGAGAATTCTGGTTATTATTTCTTTTTTAGGAACAGCCAAATGGAATTGATGTCCAAAACAGATCTGTTGCATAACTGCTACAAATAGTAGCAGAGGGCCCCCCGGTGACCATTATAGGTTTTGTCAGGGTTTCATTATGTGTTTTTTAAAATGAAGCAGGCAGGCCATCTTTTTCCTGTTCTAAAAATTGACACATAAAAGAACTTAGTCAGACTCTATAATAATTAATGGGACCTCTCTGATTCCATTTGTATCAGTTATGCTACATTATACTATAGATGTGAATTAAATATGAAGTCTGTTTCTAAAATGGAACATACAAATGAAATTCCAGAATACAGGTGTAAATATAGCCTAAGGACATGCTCATACTTGGTGAGGTATGTACATAAACTACCTACAGAGGGGGCTCTGAACTACAAAATAATCACATAGTAATGGCAAACACTGAATATATATTCATTAATTCACTACTTTTTTAAATATGTTCTAATAAACCCAATTTTGTGATTAGTTGAAAACTAATTGACCAGAACAAAGCCCCCACTAGTTATTGATTGTAGAACAGAGAAGATACAGCTTGATTAATTAGAAATTTCAACATCAATAAACCCAATTTTTGGTGGTAAATTGTAATTCAATCCTGCAAGCAGTTGAGTGCTCTAAATTAAAGATGTGTGTTACATATTTATAGACAAAATAGACAATCAATTACTTTGAAAGTAGAAATGTATAACTTAATTCCACAAGTCTTTAAGAAATGTTCATTTATTCTTGCGCCATAAATATTTATTATTGAATGGTATTTATGTGTCATTACACATCAGTAAAAATCTGCAGGGAAATAGACATCAATATAAATTTAATCAAATGTTTCTTCACATTTTGATGTATGAGAGTGACATCTTAGGCCAGGCTCATTGTTATCTTCATATAAACAGCCTGATTTATGACAAACATAATAAATTGCACTAAAACGGATGCTTTTGTTACCAAGCCCAGGGGCAAGCATTAGACTTTATAGGAAAGGTGAATTGGGAATTATCAAAGGCAAAGCAAGAATATGCTTCAAGTAAATATAACATCACATCTAATATACATTGCAGATATTAGTCAAGTCAGTGTGGAATATATACAGGTATGGGATCACTCTAAGGCCGGGATCACACATGCGAAGAAATCGTCCGACACTCGCATGTGAAATCCCAGCTCTGGCGCCGGCACTCGGGAATGGAGCGAGCGGCTGCATATAAATACATTCAGCCGCGCACTCCACTCCCGAGTGCCGGCGCCATAGCTGGGATTTCACATGCGAGTGTCGGACGATTTCCTCGCATGTGTGATCCCGGCCTTAAGGATACCAAACAAATAATGTGCAGTATGTGTCATTTCAATTTATTTTTCATAACAGAAGTTTGAGTGTACATGAGAATAAACTCATTTATGACAAATATATTACTTTTTTATTGTGCATTTTCCACTCTTTATGATCTCTCTAATTTTCATTTGTTATTGGGTTAGTGGATGTAGACTAGTCACTATTATGTCTCCCAAACACAGCACACAGAGACACAAGGAACTCCTGCTTTCCTGTCTCTATGTAAAATATGTTCAGAAGCAGCATTAGCATGGTGGACACAGCATTACTAAGCAGTGTAGCTGCAGCCCCATCTCTCTGCCTCCCTCTTTCACTCTGCTTCACCCACCACATCTCACCTGCCCTCTTCATAAAATTCAATAAGCAGCTGTAACCTGATGCCTGAGTTATCTGCAGATTGCCTTGTCCTGAGCTATATGGATTGTAACAGAGTTTTTTTTTAACGTGAATGATAAGTACAGGAGGGAGTGAAGAAATAAACAAATTTCTCTGATAAGATATATTACAAATTTATTCAGTCCCCCATGACAGCACCACGAGAGAGGGGATACGCCCATCAAGAACAGGAAACCTACAGACATAAAAGGGCAACACCTCTCCCACACATCAGTTGGTTTCCTGTCCTTGACGGGTGAACCTCTTCAGACATACCTGTGAAGGTAAAAGATTAATCGGAATTCCCAGGCCGGCCTGTCGATTCAGGCAGAGGGGGTCCCCTGCCTCAGCCGGTGCGAGGTCCCTGGAAGCACCAGTGGGTCCAGGGTGGACTGCATGGTAGTGAGCTTAGCAGGTGGAGTGTTATCCGGTGACGTCTCCAGGCACGCGAGTGGAGTGTGTCCGGTGATGCGGCAGGGGCAGGCCTTTATGATGCAGTGAGAGCTCCCTGGTGACGCGTCTGGGGCAGGACCTGGTGGTGCATCTGTGGGTGGGCCCTGTGGCACGGCAGGGGGTGTCCGGATCTGTCGGCGGTGGTGAGGGGTCAATTGGTGACCAGAGGTCGCAGGCTCCGGGCCTGCAGGAAGCGGAGCGCTTGGGCGTCCACATCGCATTTGAGGGCTTGGCTGGTGAGCTCTGGGGAAAGATGGCGCTGAGGACCAGATGACCTGCTGACCCAGATATCCGGGGGGTACCGGATGGGGGCATGTCCAGCATTTAAAAAGGGCACAGGCTCCTTGCTTCTTGGCCTAATCTTTGTTCTGAAAGGATGGAGTCAGGTGAGCAGCAGAGCAAGATCCTGTACAGCAGTAGCAGCAAACAGTGGATGCTCGGTCAGAAACCTCGTGCATCCCGGCGACGACCCCGTGACAGTGCGGGAAGTGACCATGTAAGTGAGAGTCTAGATTCTACAGAAAGGTCCAGTCAGAGGAGCTCCAGCAGAGTGGACAATTCAGAAATCTCCAAGGTCCTTTGGCTGAGATGCGTCCCCCCCCGTAATCCGGTACCTATTCATTTGATTCTCACTGATAAGTGATCTTCGTGAAAGTTCACACGGTGATGTAGTCTTCCCTTTATTTTTTCTCCTGATCCTGCCAGGAAAAGAAGTGTGCAGGGAAATCAAGACATAAGGAGTGTGCAATTTGCAGGTGCCCCTTGCCGGCCTCCTATCTAAGAGCTTATGTTAGTCTTGTATCCAGCAGACGGTAGCAGAGGAGACACCTAATTTTGCTACAACTCTAAGGGAAATTATTAGGACTGAAGTGAAGAAGTCCATGATGTTCCTGTCCCAAAGAGAGACCTATAAGGGGAAGTAAAAAAGAGGGAAGACTAGGTCCCCGGAATCGGATACTGCTAGTGATTTAGTTAGGGGCGAGGATTCTTCCAGGTCATCTTCACCAGTGTCTTCTTGGAGGACGACTCTGGCCGCTTCTGTTTCCCCATAGATTGGGTGGATAACTTGGTGAAGGCAGTCAGGAATACTATGGGGATAGCAGAGACAAAACCTGTCAGTTCAGGATGTTATGTTTGGGAGACTGGACCAGAGGAAGTGCAGATCCTTCCATTTGAATGATAAGATCCACTCTCTGGTACGCCGGGAGTATAAGAGACCAGAGAGAAAAGGTTCCCTTCCCCCAGCGTTTTGACGACTCGGTGTTAACTCCTTGGGATAAGGCCCGAAACTTGATGCAACTGTGGTTAAAACATCAAAAAATCCTCTTTGCCCTTTGAGGACATGGGACCTTAAAGTACCCACTGGATAGAAAGGCCGATACCTTCCTTAAGGGCACCTGGGAGATATCGGAAGGAGCTCTAAGGTCGGCATTAGCGTCTACATGTACGGTTAGATCTATGATGATCTGGTTGGATGAAATTAGAGACTCAACTGAAGAATAGGACTTCTACAAAGTCTATTCTGGACTCATTGCCAATGATACAGAGTGCTGCAGCGTTCTCGGTCAGGTTGTCAGCAAAAGCTGCAGCCCCCTCAGATGCAGCCCCAAAAGGGTTGTGGCTGAAATGCTGACCCGGGGACATTCAGGCCCGGTCTAAACTTTGTGCTATTCCATGAGAGGGGGAGTACCTGTTTGGGCTGTTCCTGGAGAAGGCAGGGGACGATAAAAAGAAATTCTCCAGTCTATCGGTTCCATCCTACAGGCGTCTCTTCATTAGGAGAAGATTTACCCGTGGAAAGCCTTCCAGGGACCGAGCTAAGTGGGATGATAGAAGGAGGAAATGTAGGGTTTTATGTTTGGGAGCTTATTGCGGGAGCATAAAAAAATCACCCCAATGACTGCCGGCCCAGGTAGCGGGTAGGCCGTCGGCCTTCTACCCTGTCTGGTGTGGAATATCCAGTAGTGACTGGGTTCGTAGCCTGATAACATCAGGGCAGAAGTTAGAGTTTCTTTTGATCCTTTTGGAAAGGTTCATAACAACCCCTTCCTGGTCTTCCTCCATGGAACAACAAGCCCTGGAAGCAGAGGTCCTGGAGCTGTTGCGTAATGTTGTCCTGGCAGAGGTTTCCTTACCAGAAAGGGGTAAAGGGTTTAA
The DNA here is from genome assembly GCA_033576555.1 of Oophaga sylvatica. Lineage (NCBI taxonomy): Eukaryota > Metazoa > Chordata > Amphibia > Anura > Dendrobatidae > Oophaga > Oophaga sylvatica. Next base: position 871,062,933 of record JARQOD010000001.1, read on the forward strand.
TTCCCTCCTCTTTCTGATTCGGAAGCTCGTTTTGAAGTATTATTAACCTGAATGCTCTTAATCATTTCTTGAATGTACGCCCCTTCAAAATGGAGTCAATTAGATCAGCAATAAAGCTAATATTTAAAAACTGTTTCATGGCAGTATTGGTTCTCAAGGATGTGTACTATCATGTGCCCATACATGTGGAACACCAGCGGTTCCTCAGGGTGGCGATGGTCATAAGGGGCTCAATTAGACATTTTCAGTTCAGAGCTCTCCCATTTGGTCTGGTCACTGCCCCTCGGGTCTTCAAGAAAGTGGTAGCAGAGGTCATGGCTCATCTTCATGAAACCAATGCCTTGATTATTCCATACCTGGATGATTTTCTTATTATAGGCAGATCTGCTGATCATTGCTCGACGCAAGTAAAAGATATAATGCTTGGGGTGACTATTGACCATTAAGAAGTCACACCTAGAGCCCCTTAAGGTGCAGGAGTTCCTTGGGCTAATTCTAGATTCAGAGATTCAGGAGTGTCGACTTCCAGCTAATAAATTAGATAACATTTAGCATCAGGTGATGAGAGCATTAAACAGCCCTTCTATGTCCCTTAGAAAGGCGATGTTTCTGTTAGGGTCATTAACCTCCTGCATCCTAGCAGTCCGGTGGGCTCAATATCTTGCAAGAGCCTTGCAGTGGGACATCTTGCTTAATGACAGATCCCTCAGGGGGTACCTGGATGGGTTAATGACTTTATCCCCAGCTTCTTTGCAGTCTCTGACATGGTGGTTAGACTGGGCTAATCTATCCAGAAGGGTTCCCTGGGTAAATCAGTTTTCTCGGGTAGTCACTACTGATGCTAGCCCTACAGGTTGAGGGGCTCATCTGGGTGAGGTCATGGTCCAGGGAATTTGGAGAGAAGAACAGATAGATAACTCATCTAACCTGAAAGAACTGATGGCAGTGGAGCTACCTATAAGTAGGCTCCTTATATCCCTACAGGGTCATCATGTCAGGATCCTCTCCGACTATCAGGTGACAGTGGCCTACATCAACCACCAAGGGGGAACCTGGTCCAGACCCTTAATGGAGGTGGTGAATCAATTATTTCAAGTAGCAGAGAACCATTTTATATCACTAACTGCTCTTGACATAAGAGGAAAAGAAAACATCAGAGCAGACTTTTTGAGCCGCAACCTACTCAGGCAGGAAAAGTGGGTACTGAATGGTTCCATCTTCGAGCAGATTGTGCGGATGTGGGGTTGTCCAGACATAGACCTCTTCACCACCAAAAGAACAAAAAGGTGAAGCAGTTTTGTTCTCTCAAACGAAGAGAAAAGCCACTGTCGGTGGATGCATTCCTGATCAGGTGGAACTTCAAGCTAGCTTATGCTTTTCCCCCTTTAGCTCTATTGCTACTGGTAGTGAGAAGGGTTGGAGAAGACAGGGCAAGGATTATTGTAGTTGCCCTCTTTTGGCCCAGAAGGGCATGGTTTTCATGGCTAAGGACCATGTCGGTCACCGACATCTCCTCTCCCAGGGGCCAGTCTGGGATCCACGAGTAAGAAAGTGGTCACGACCAAAATCTATGCCATAACCTGGAAAAGGTTTTTGTCCACCTCAGAATTTAATGTCGGAGGGGAGGTCCCAATAGGTTGGATTCTGGAGTTCCTTCAGAAAGGGCTTGAGATGGGTCTATCCACAAGTTCTCCCAAAGTCCAAGTGTCAGCCCTGGTGGCCCTGTTTAGCTTGCGAGGAATTACTGGATAGCTAGATTTATTAAGGTGTCAGCTAGATCTAGGCCCATCCTTAAGGAGAAAATAATGCCGTGGGACCTGAACCTGGTCCTTACAGCTATGACAGGTTCCCCGTTTAAGCCTATTAAGTCGGCCCCAATAAAGCATTAACATCTGCCCGAAGGGTGAGTGATATTCAGGCTCTTTCTAGGCTACCACCAGTTCCTGGAGGATAGGGTTATCCTAAAGTCAGATCCATTTTACTTGCCAAAAGTAGACTCCAAATTCCATAGGCTGCACTAAATAGTTCTCCCTTCCTTCCTTCCGAATCCTAAGAACCAGAAGGAATTAAAGCTTAACACACTTGATGTCATGAGGTGTCTGTTAGAGTACTTGTCAGTCACTAATCCTTGGAAAAAGAATACCATATATACTCAAGTATAAGCCTACCTGAGTATAAGATGAGGCACCTAAGTTTGCCACGAAAAAATGGGTAAACTTATTGACTCGAGTTTAAAACGGGTATGCATTGTCCCCTCAGCCCTATCCTGGTATGTATGGCTCCCCCGTCCTTGTCGTTGTATGAATGGCTCCCTGGTCCCTGTCCTTGTATGCATGGGTCCCCGGTCCTTGTCCTTGTATGCATAGCTCCCCCGTCCTTGTCCTTGTATGCATGGCTTCCTGGTTCCTGTCCTTGTATGTATGGCTCCCCCGTCGCTGTCCTTGTATGCATGGCTCCTTATCCCCTATCCTTGTATGCATGGCTCCTTATCCCCTATCCTTCTATGCATGGTTCCCATAAAAAGAATAAAAACATCCTACATATCTTACTGCGCGCCCTCGCAGCATCTCTTTCATTCCGGTGTCAGCAGCACTTCCTGCAGAGCGATCACGTGACCCCACTCATTAAAGTAATGAATATTCATTCCATGCTTTGGGAGTGGAGAGGCATGAATATTCATTACCTTAATGAGCGGGGCCACGTGATCGCTCTGCAGGAAGTGCTGCTGGTGCCCGAATGAAGGAGATGCAGCGAGGGCACGCAGGAAGGTATGTAGGATGTCTGCTGGAAGCCGAGGCTGCGGCTGTAACTGTGCACGCTATAAGAGAAATGAATATTAATTTCTCTTTAGCAGCAGCACAGGCTTTAGCCATAGCCACCTGCTCCTGCCTCTGTGACCCGCTGCTCCGCCTCCCCCGCCGGCTTTCTGGGACAATTGACTCGTGAATAAGCCGAGGGGGACGTTTTCAACACAAAAAAAATGTGCTAAAAAACTAGGATTATACACGAGTTTATACAGTAATTCCTTATTTGTGTCCTTCTAGGGGGCTAGAAAGGGTGTTAGTATGTCAAGAAGCACTTTAGCTAGATGGATAAGGGAGGCTATATCGTTAGCTTATATGTCAAGTGGCAAGATGGCACCAGAAGGTCTAAAGGCTCACTCCACATGGGCCATGGCAGCCTCCTGGGCGGAAAGATCGGAGATCTCGATCGAGCAGATATGTAAGGCAGCTTCATAGTCTTCCCCTTACACCTTTTATATGCATTATAGGCTGGATATGGGTGCCTCTTCCGATTTCATATTTGGGTTAAGGGTGCTTCAAGCTGTAGTCCCTCCCTAATTTTCTTACCTGTCTGCAATTCTCTCATGGTGCTGTCACAGGAGACTGAATAAAGTGTTAGTTACTTACCGGTAACGGTATTTTCCACAGCCCATGACAGCACCCTTATATTCCCTCCCATCACTTGTGGGTGAGCACTTCTTCCACGTGTAAGTATTCATGATTATGTAATCATCTGGTGTTAGGTGTATTGTATGTTTTGTTGCCATTAACCATGGGAGGTCCTTTTGTGCTCTGTAATCAAACTGATGCGTGCTAGAGGTGAAGCCCTTTTATGTCTGTAGGTTTCCTATCCTTGAAAGGCGGATTCCCTCTCTCATGGTGCTGTCATGAGGTCCAAAAAATACTGTTACCGGTAAGTAAGACTTTTCTTAAATTTGCTTGTTTTATTTATTTTTGCAAAGGTTTTTTAGACATCAATGACCATGAAAAGACTACGTGGAGTTCATTTTTACTGATGTGAGACAGTGAAGGGGTGTGTGCTGGACGGCGTATATATCTCGCCCAGGTTTCTTAGCTGGGGCGCATAAAATAGGTTGTCAGTGCGGTGTTCATTCCATTCCTATCTGGGACAGGTTTTCAGTGCAACCCGGAGTGAACACAGCTGCTTAATTAGGCAGCCATAAGTACCTGCTTGAGAAGTTCAGAGGGGGCTCTATCTCTCAGTCTGGATCTGACTTCAGATGCCATTGGAGCCTCATGTGAGCTGCACGCTGGTAACTACTGAACATATGTGTTGTTTTGGGCACAGGCTATTAGAGTCTGGACCCGGATAGAAAGGGTAATCTATCTAAGTGTAATTAGTGGCGGGACACGCCTAGGCTTTATGTTTATGATTTTGTTTTAATTTATGTTCTGTTTGCTGTGGACTTTAATAAAACTGGTTGCAGCCAGTTTTTAACAGAACCACTGTCTGTGAATGGTCTCTTTATGCCACTCCGTCTCCCTAAGACGGCGATCCCAGAGCTAAATCCCCTGAAAAGCTTACAATTGGTGCTTGAATGCTGGGGCAGCACAGTGGCTGAAGACTTTGAAAAAAAAAAAAAAAGTGTCTGCACCGCAAAACTGAACTTATTGTGGAGAAGTCTGTGGAGTGTATATGTCTTGGGTGAAGGCTGTCAGCCAGCCCAAGATGTCCGGCAGTATGGAGGAGCTCGTTAAGCAGCTGGCCCAGAACCAGCAGGCCATGCAGCAGCAACATCAGCAGGCCATGCAGCAACAACAGCAGAGCATGCAGCAGCAACAGCAGGCCATGCAGCAACAACACCTAGAGGCCCAGCAGGCCATGCAGCAGCAACAGCGAGCCATGCAGCAACAACACCTAGAGGCCCAGCAGAGCCAGCAGCAACAGCAGGAAACCAACCGGTTGTTACTGGAGCAGGTTGCAGCACTAAAAAAAACTCCTAGCACCTCGTCCCCGAATGAAGACGCCGGGTTACCGGCATTATCCGCTGTAAAGAAGGCGGTAAAACAGACTCTGCAGAAGATGACGCCTCATGACGATGTGGAGGCATATCTGGCTATATTTGAGAGACTGGCAGAGAAGGAGAATCTGCCACAATCTGAATGGGCTATGGTGGTCGCGCCCTATCTGACTGGGGAACCCCAAAAAGCCTATTTTGACCTCAGCGAGCAGGACAGCAAAAACTATACTAAGTTGAAAGCTGAGATTCTTGCCCGCCTGGGTGTGACGAGGGCAGTCCGTGCCAGGAGAGTCCATAACTGGAGATACAGGCGAGACAAGCCTGCTCGCTCACAAATGTATGACTTGATTTCTTTGGTAAAAAAGTGGTTGGAACCTGACGTCAGCACCCTGCCCAAATGGTTGAAAAGGTGGTGCTGGACCGGTACATCTGGGCCCTTCCCCCTGAGGTCCAGCTCTGGGTCGGACAGGGAGACCCCAAAGATGCCGATCAACTGGTCAGCCTAATAGAAAGGTATTTCGCCACCAAAGACTATCTACGTGACCAGCCGTCCGAGCGATCATCAGTTCGGAATACCGGCCTCCGTCATCTTCCGGTAAGAGGGTTCCAGCTGTGGGGGCAAGGGGGGCTGTTGATAGTCCGGGTCAGCCCCGAGGGGACATGTATGAGCGGAAGGGTGATACTTACCTACCAGGAGAACCCAGACCTAGGAAGGTCTCCCCGTCTGAACACCCTGACCTGAGACAGTGTTGGAGATGCCGTGAACAAGGTCATATTTCAGCCAATTGTCCACTAGTGGGGGAACCTATGGACTGTGACGCTGGACAGTCTCTCTCGTTCCTCGCCGAGCCCGTGTGCGTGGCCACCCTAGTCGAGGAGACTGGCCCACAGCTGTGTCAGGTCGTGATAAATGGGTGCCCAGTACAGGCCCTACTCGACTCAGGAAGCCGAGTGACTCTAATACATGCTAGTCTGGCTGATGGGAACTTCGTCACAGATAGGTACCTAAGCGTGGTGTGCATACATGGAGACGTCAAAGTCTACCCAGTAACCTCCTCAGACTTCGTCACAAAACTCGGGGAGATCTCATATGAAGTGGGGTAGTGAAGAACTTGATGCATCCCGCCATATTGGGTCGTGACTTTCCCCTGTTTTGGGGTCTTTGGAAAAAAAATGTTTCTGCTGGACAGTGTGATGAAGCTCCTACTGAGGGTGCGCAGTCCCGAGGGGCGGAACACAAGGCTAGTGGGCCGTTAAACTTATGTGATGACCATGATAATGATGATGACCATGATAATGATGCTGATGCTGATAGTAATCATGATAATGATATTGATAATGATGAATTTCCATTTCAGGTGATGTTGGGGGAGGGGGAGGATGTTTCTCTAGAACAGAATGTCCCTGACCTACCGGTGTCCCGTGGCAATTTTGGGAGTGAGCAATTGCAAGACCCCACTCTTAAACATGCCAGGGAGAATATAACTGTTCTGAATGAGATCCCACAAGAGCCCGGCTCTGATGAAAAATTTCCCCATTTTGCCATGAACAATGACCTGCTGTATAGGGTCACTAAAGTAAAGGGAGAGGCCGTGAGTCAGCTCCTGGTACCTAAGTCATATAGAAGTATGGTGTTAGGTTTGTCCCATAACCACGTGCTGGGTGGGCACCTGGGGATGGACAAAACCCAGGAAAGAATTCTTCAGAGGTTTTACTGGCCCGGGGTTTATCGAGATGTGGAGGATTATTGTAAAACCTGCCCCTCGTGTCAGATAAATGCTCCGGTGTCTCACTTCCGGAGTCCATTAATTCCGCTGCCGGTTATAGAAATCCCCTTTGAAAGGGTAGCAATGGACTTGGTAGGTCCTATTGTAAAATCAGCCAGGGGACACCAATACATCTTAGTTGTCCTTGATTATGCAACCCGGTACCCCGAGGCGGTCCCTTTAAGAAATATGGCATCTAAAAATATTGCACGGGAACTTTTTCATATGTTTTCCAGGACAGGAATTCCTAAAGAGATCCTCACGGACCAAGGCACACCTTTTATGTCCAAAGTGATGAAGGAACTGTGTAAGTTGCTTAAAATCTCGCACATTCGGACATCTGTGTATCACCCCCAGACGGATGGGTTGGTTGAACGTTTTAATAAAACATTAAAACATATGTTAAAGAAAGCAGTAGAGAAAGATGGGAGGGACTGGGACTACCTGTTACCCTACTTATTGTTTTCGGTCAGAGAGGTTCCCCAGGCCTCTACGGGATTTTCTCCCTTTGAGTTGGTGTATGGTCGGCATCCGCGGGGCTTGCTGGACATAGCCAAGGAGGTTTGGGAAACTGAGACAACTCCATACAAGAGTGTTATAGAGCATATTGCCCAGATGCAAGAGAGGATGGCTAAAATTATGCCATTGGTGAAGAATCATCTGCAGAGAGCCCAAGAAGCTCAAAGCAGAGTCTATAATCGGTCAGCAAAGATTAGGTCTTTCAATCCCGGGGATCGAGTCCTAATTCTAATTCCCACGGTGGAAAGTAAGTTTTTGGCCAAGTGGCATGGTCCATACGAGGTCGTACAAAAAATGAGCGAGGTTACTTACAAAGTACACCAACCCGGGAGACGGAAGCCCTACCAGATATATCATATCAATCTGATCAAGCCCTGGAGGGACAGAGAGGCATTGTTGGCCTCGGGTGAAGTAGAGAAAGGGGTAAAACCATCTCTACCTCCGGTGACCATTGGTGAGACATTGTCCGTGCACCAAAAACAGGAAGTACGGGAGTTTCTGCAGAAAAATCGGCAGAGGTTTTCTGACTTGCCGGCCGGACTTCTCTCGTAAAACACCATGTCGAGACTGAGCCCGGTACTAAGGTAAAAATAAAACCGTACAGAATTCCAGAAGCCCGCAGAAAGATAGTCTCTACTGAAATCAAACGTATGCTAGACCTCGGGGTCATTGAGGAGGCCCAAAGCGAGTGGTGTAGCCCGATTGTTCTGATCCCAAAACCTAATGGAACCTGGAGGTTCTGTAATGATTTCAGAAAGTTGAACGAAGTGTCAAAGTTTGACGCATACCCGATGCCACGGGTAGATGAGCTAATCGAGAGGTTAGGGGGTGCCCGTTATATTACAACCCTCGATCTGACAAAAGGGTACTGGCAGATACCCCTATCTGAGGAGGCAAAAGAAAAAACGGCCTTTGCAACCCCGGAAGGTTTGTTTCAGTATCTGGTGATGCCATTCGGGTTGCATGGAGCCCCAGCTACCTTTCAGAGGCTTATGGACCAGATCCTACGCCCGCATCAAGCCTATGCAGCTGCCTACCTGGATGATGTGGTAATTTTCAGTTCTGATTGGGAGAGCCACCTCGCTAAGGTACAAGCCGTCCTAGACTCGATAGGCGGAGCTGGGCTGAACATAAACCCAGAGAAATGTGCAATTGGCCTAGAAGAGGCCAAGTACTTGGGCTATGTGATTGGCAGAGGGCTGATCAAGCCACAAATCGATAAAGTAGAGGCAATTCGAAACTGGCCTGTACCCCTCACAAAACGACAGGTCAAAGCATTTTTGGGCATCACTGGGTACTATCGCAGATTCGTACCAAATTATGCCTCCATTGCTGCCCCATTGACTGACCTGACAAAAGGGGGGAAGTCCAAAATGATAAATTGGAATCCGGAGGCAGAAAAAGCATTTCTGTCGTTGAAAATGGCTTTGTGTCAAAGACCAGTTCTGGTCACCCCTAATTTCAGGGAAGAGTTTCTTGTTCAAACTGATGCCTCTAATGTGGGGTTAGGGGCGGTGTTATCACAGGTCGTGAAGGGTGAAGAACACCCAGTCCTGTATCTAAGTCGAAAAATGACACCGGCTGAACAAAATTATGCCATTGTGGAGCGAGAGTGCCTCGCAATCAAATGGGCCCTGGACTCCCTACGGTATTACCTCTTGGGTAGGAGATTTAAATTGCAATCAGACCATGCTCCTCTGACATGGATGAAGCAGAACAAGGAAAGGAATGCCAGGGTGACAAGGTGGTTCCTTTCACTTCAAGAGTTCAATTTCTCGGTGGAGCATAGACCTGGGAAATTACAGGGTAATGCTGATGCCTTGTCCAGAGTTCACTGTCTCTTTGGAATTTCTGACCAGTCCTCCGGTCTGAAGAAGAGGGGGGGGATATGTGAGACAGTGAAGGGGTGTGTGCTGGACGGCGTATATATCTCGCCCAGGTTTCTTAGCTGGGGCGCATAAAATAGGTTGTCAGTGCGGTGTTCATTCCATTCCTATCTGGGACAGGTTTTCAGTGCAACCCGGAGTGAACACAGCTGCTTAATTAGGCAGCCATAAGTACCTGCTTGAGAAGTTCAGAGGGGGCTCTATCTCTCAGTCTGGATCTGACTTCAGACGCCATTGGAGCCTCATGTGAGCTGCACGCTGGTAACTACTGAACATATGTGTTGTTTTGGGCACAGGCTATTAGAGTCTGGACCCGGATAGAAAGGGTAATCTATCTAAGTGTAATTAGTGGCGGGACACGCCTAGGCTTTATGTTTATGATTTTGTTTTAATTTATGTTCTTTTGCTGTGGACTTTAATAAAACTGGTTGCGGCCAGTTTTTAACAGAACCACTGTCTGTGAATGGTCTCTTTATGCCACTCCGTCTCCCTAAGACGGCGATCCCAGAGCTAAATCCCCTGAAAAGCTTACACTGACTACTTTTATCTTATTTATAAAATAAAGCAACTTTGGGTGTAGCTAATGAACAAACAGCAGATTCATACATGTCACTAATTACTTGCCGAAGTTCCTTTTCTGTGTTGGAGCAAACTTCAAATGTGAGGGGCTCGGCTTACTTTTACCTTTTATTTTTATAATATATAGCTATCAACCTGGCACCATCTTGCTTTTTTATGTATTCTCTTTTTATTGTAAGAATCTTTAAATTATCTAGAATTTATCTAGAATGATGCAAATTTCCTCTTCAGAGAGAAAGAGGAAATTTGCATATTAAATTTCCCAGACGAGCATTGCACAGCGAATAAGCCTCCCAAACCTTGACATGCCAGAGCTGGTATGTCACTCTCCAGAAGGAGAAACGTTACCCTTTACACCTCAGTCCAGAGCCACTCTCCTAGCCAAATCAGTTCCCATACTTTGCACTGTCAAGGGCCAATAGACCTAAACACTGTGTTTGCAAATTGAGATTCTGATTTGGCTTTTATCCTTAGTCATAGTGCAAGACTCATTAAAGAGTTGATTGTCACTTGAAGGATTGTTGATTCCAGCAGGTGGCACTATAGACTTCAAGTCCTCTTTCTCTCTAAAGAGGCAATTTGCATATAAAATTTCCCAAATTTCTATCTAGAATGACCAATGCAAATGGTCATGAAAGTTATGCTGTTCAGTCTTCAAGTAACTACAGTATTTACCAGGAACAGTAACATATATCTAAAGGATAAATATGGAGAAATAGCGGGTGGGGTTAGAGGGGTAGGTGACATCGAACCCTTCAGGTATCATTAGGGAAAGGTAGAGGTGGGGATAGGAAGTGGTTGGCTGTGCAATTGGAGCCCTGTGGGAGTCGTTATCATCTCACCAAGAGTTGTGAATAAAGATTTAGTCTGTGAAGTAGCAGCAGAAATGGAGAGTGGTAGACTAGTTGGGGGGAGTGGGGGGATATGGACAGATCTTGTTGGAGTAGCAAAGGGACAAGATCCTTTCAAAGATGGAGTGTTTGTTCTCTTCCCAGCAAGGCATTGCCTTCATTCTGCAAATATGGTGTATTTTGTCTAACTGCTTTTACAGAAAAAGGGTAGCAGTTCTGATCTCCAATTTAATAGGCTGAATAGTTTAGTTTCTGTTAACATATGCATTTGTAAGCTGTGCTTGCCTGGGGTAAAGGAGGGGAAGTACTAATGATGCAGAAAGATCAGGGTTTTTTGAAGGTTTCCTTGATATGAGAAGTAACAGCAGACCAAACTCTTAGTACAGTCCCACCAAATATCTGTGATGGTGCCAGGGTAATTACTGCAATGGCAGGATAGGGTATTTAGAATTAGTCAAATTCTTTGAAAAAGGTCTGGAGTCCTGTGCCATCTTGTAGCATCTTATAAGAATTCTATTGAAAACTTATACATCTACAGAAACCATGCTAATGTATTAAAATTTATGACCGTTCATCTTCAGTAAATACAGTACCTGTGAGGTAGGGACACCGCCATCTTGGATAGGGCCTATACCAGCCTCCATTTTGTCTGTGCACAGAGCCACAGGCTGCTAACTGCACAGGGCCTGTTAGCATATTCAATACGACAGGGTTTGATGTCCACTGTGAATCAAAAGGGCTTTAGTATGCTAAGTGATTCAGGCCCATGTTTGAATGGCAAGGTCTTTAGTATGGTAATGAGTTAAGACCCAAAACAGAGCCAAGCCAGCATGGTGAATAGTAAGGTTTGTTAGCATGGTAATGAGATGCCTGGGGGCTTCGATTAGACTATAACTTTCAGCCAGACCATGAAAACACATCTATTTATATCCCAGACGTGAAGGCTCCGTTTTAGGATTATGAATTATGAGCACATCTTTGTAGGTACATTCTCATAAAAATATCTGTGTGACCCTGCAGATCTCGGGCATTTGATTGTGCAACTCCCGAGTCGGTGATGGCTTGGGGGGCTGAGATATAGAGATTGGCCATCCACAATGACCCAATCGGGCCAGATTTGATATCCATGCGACAGGCAAAACATACTGCATCCACTGGTACCTCTCGTGTCCTGATCCGATCGTCCTTTATTAGGTATTGGGAATATATTCTGCAGGGGCTAAGGGTGGAGATTGTCAGCCCACCCTCGGACACCGAGGGGAGGGACCTAGCAGGTTTAAGAACTGTGAGCTAAGGGCAGACCGGATCCATTCTCACAGCAGCAAGACCATAAAACTAAGGACCAAAGGGACAGATCTGCCAAGGGAGCAGCGGTACATGTTTTGGGGGACTGTCCAGCAACTAAGACTTTCACTTGGGGATCGCAGAGCTCCCTGCCTCCACATGTCCCTACAACCTGGTAATATTGACCTCTAGCTAATACCTCTAAGCTTTGTACCATTATTGTTGTATTTTACTCTGACTGCAAATCCATTGTAATTCAGTTGTATAGCTTACTGTATATTTCTGTAATAATCTAGTGCGCCCTTAAGGCAATTAAACCATAAAATTAATCTTGGGCTGATGCTTTTACTCTGATCACGAATCTTAGAATACCCAGTGGGTAACAGGACACCCTCCCCGGCGGCCATTTTCTCTAGGTGTAGTTCCCTTACTGACCTGAGAGACAAAGGGGGCACCGGAGAGCTGTGCCTGTGGAGTTACGTCACATTGGTGACGTGGAAGGATGGGGGCTGTCCTTCACAGTACCCAATTTAGTAAACATTGTTTGGTGAGTTATTAAGGGAGAGTTTAGAATAGATTTTAGGAAAAAGTTTGTTGGCCATTGATTGAAGCCACAGCAGGTATAAAGCCAAGAGTTGTCTGATATCCAAGGGAGAATCAGCTGCAAAGGGATTGGAGTCTTGATTGTTCTACGTTGTTACGATGCTCTGAGGTGCCTAAGGCCTCTTTCACATTTCAGTCGTTTGACGTCAGTCAAAATCCGCCTTTTTGCGGAAAAAACGGATCCGCCTTTTTTTGGCGGAATCCGTTTTTTCCCCATAGAGTTGCATTAGTGACGGATTGCGACGGATGGTCGTCCGTTCCATCCGTCATCCGATCAGAAATTTGGCATCCGCTGTCTGGAGTAGACGGGCATTGAAACATTTTTTGTCTGCGTCTTCTCTCTCTCTATCTCTCCCTCTCATTCAAAAGTTCATTTCCACACCCTTGACTGATCCGTCAAAAAACGGATCCGCTGCATCAGTTTTCCACATTATGGAATGGATCCGTTTAATTCACACTTTGATTGGGACTGACGCCAAACGACTGAAGTGTGAAAGAGGCCTAAGAGTAATAGGCTGAGTGGGCCTGTGTTTTGATTAGTGCAAAAAAATCCCTAATGGTGATCTCACAAGTAAAACAGATAACCTTCTGAGCTTTGGGAAATATTCAGAAGCAAGGGTGAGAATTGTTTGGTGGGTATGTAAGGGGTGTGCAAGGACTAATTTGTGCCCCACTGCCCTTCCTTCTGTATATACATCCCTGAGAAGCTGGTACCATTAATATGTTATATTGTAAAAGTAATGTGTATTTAATATGCTGCTATAAAGTATTGTACTTGTGTTCTTGTATTGTAAATGTATATGTATTGTATGGATATAGGGAAAGTGTAGTAATAAGATTAGCCCACTAGAGGGGGCACAATAGAATACAATAGGACAAGATAGATTCATAAGATAGGAACTAGTTAAGTTAGAAGGAGCCAACAGGGGTAAGCTAGAAGGATTTCCTGCATTTAGTCAGTAGGCCCTGAGAGCCCGGACAGAGAAGTTGACAACGCAACATTTAAGCTAGTAGCTCAGTCGTCCAGGGCCTATGGGCTGAAGATCACAGCAAAGAAGGAATGCAGGGCAGCTCCAATATGTGTCAGCTAACTACGTGGGCAGATGCCCTTATGTCTGAGGCGAAACGGACAGGGGAACTCCTGAAGTTTGTTAGGCTGGCCAGAAGGAACGCTGCAGTACCAGATGAGTCGGTATGACCCTGGGACGTTCCAGAAGAGTGAAGGAAAGCACAGGGAAAGGAAAGCATGTACCCTGTGATGACCCCTATGTTGTGTCTGTGACTGAACTGGACGTATTGAGAATGGAACCAAGTAAAATCATTTATTTTAAGTTGGAATTGGACCCTGATGGAACAGAAAGTGGGAAGAAAGGTACGCTACAAAGGGGACATTGTTTACATGTGACAGAGGGCCAGGACGTGCATAAACAGCCATCATTGCGGGCCACAACTATGGCCCTGGACTCTATCACAGGTATTGGGAAGATAAGTATGTGCATTGCGCAAGTATTGTGTACTTGGAAATATGTCTTGGCAGAGTAAGGTGAGCAAAAGAAGCCCATAGGAGATATTTAAGTGTGTGGACCAGAAGAAGTCTTACAGTATCTACATGTAATGGAGACATGTTCAGTCTTGCTTAATTGTGATGCAAGAGAGTATGAGTGTGGATCAAATAGACCCAACCAGTTTTGGGGCTTTATAAGGAGTCCAGTCCTTTTCAAATGTTTCCTGCAGCAGGGAACACAGAAAGGCCCCAAAATACTTCCGGGACATAAGAAACAACTGCGTATGCCGGCGCATGCGCACTACTAATTTTTGGCTTTGAAAAAAACTAATTGGGAAATGGCGGGATGACAACTAAATGGTGGAATACAAGTAGATGAAATTAATTAAAAATTATATATAAAATATAATATAAAATACACATAAACTTGGAATAAAAAATAGGCCTTTATTAACACATGGCTTAATGCATACCACAAATATTAAATAACAACAATAATTGTAATAGTTAATACATAAAAAGACAATGGCACATATACAGATATATAGTCCTGTAGACTGAATTTATGAAGGCTAATGGGTAAAACTAGATATATTCAGTTATTTTCATATGGGTTTTTTTACTGTGAAAGTGAAAATAAACAAAAACCCAAAATAGTGTGCATAAAACCTGAAAATATATGTGCACAAAAAATAATAATAATAAAAATAATGTGCACCAAAAAATTAATAATTTATATAATCATGTGAGAAACCAGGATTGTGTATTGTGTGCTAAATAGCTGATCGCTAAATAAAAATTGATGTGCACAAAAAAATATAATATATATAATCGTGTGAGAAACCAGGACTGTGTATAATGTGCTAAATAATTAGCTGATCGCTAGACACCCAGTATACAAAAACACTGCTGCATATAAAAAATGTCCAAAATAAATTAAATCAAGACATTTCCCACAAAAGTGCAAAGTGCATAGCGTTTAGAATGTACCTGGTAAAAGAAAAGGAAAACCCACAATATCTTATGCACCCATAATATACCTTAAAGCCTGTAAATAGATGAAATGTGCCAAGGATTCGTGCCCCAACGCACGTTTCGGAACTTATTTCCTTCGTCAGGGGGATACAAATAACTAGGAGCCGTGGGATATTTATACCCGATTTTAATGAGAAAGCGCCGATCCGGCTGTGATAGTGGCGCATGTGCAAATGAGGATGAAGGAGGCGGCATTGCAGCCCGCGTCACGTGTTATGACGTATAGACGCCGCTACCATGCCAACCATCCGACCCCCGTTCAGGCATGCGCACCAAGTCGGATCTAGGCACTGATGGAGAAAAACGCTGACCAGCTAACAGGAACTGAAAAGGCATAGCTGTACGGTAATAAATTCAGCCATACCATCCATAAGGCCAGCATAGCAGTAATATATTAGATCACATGATCCTTAAAGACATTAAACCTTTCCCATCTAAGCGGTTAAATTGTACAAAAAATATATATAATAATCAGATAAAAAAAAACGGTATATATATATATATATATATTCAATACTGCTATATCCATACATATACCACATATATAATCAATCACATAAATTGAATAGAATATGCGTCACAGCTAATGCATAAACAATACCTTTTACATAGTGACAAACAAACTAATATATTACATGAATCATAATATATATATATATAATAAAATGTGCATATAAATATTTAACTAATATTACCATAACAACAATTAATAATCAGGACAATAAATGAAGAAATATACAGATACAAATACATAATAATAAACATTTATACATATTCATAAAAAGGTGCATTTGAATAAGTAAGTATAATATACAACTGTTGACGCAGGTACATGATATATATGGTATTCTCCATCAATCGGTCATGATATAAATCGAATTCATTAATGAAATTTCCCATGCAAACTAAAAAAGAAAAAATATTGTTAAAAGCACGAAAGTCTAAAAAACAATAAAATTATAAAAACGGAACAAAAGATAGACTCTCATTGAGGCCAAGTGGAGATACGGTCTGCAAAGTCCAAATCCACTTGGCCTCAAGTTGAGCAAGACGCTTGCTGATGTTTCCTCCCCTGACACCACAGTGAAGCAAATCAATGCCGGTCACCTTTAATAGGGATGGATCACAATTGTGATGTACCCTAAAGTGTCTCGGCAGTGTCTTCAGGGAGGAAACATCTTCGACATTCTCTGCCGCTTTAATTCCCAAACAGTGTTCACGTGTTCTCACTTTTAGCTGCCGGGTAGTGAGACCCACATAAATAAGTGAACACGGGCAAGTCGCATAGTAAATAACAGCAGAGGAAGCACATGAAATATTATGTTTAATATCAAACGTACGTGATTTATCTGAATTTGAAAAAGTACACGTCTTCATGATGTTAGGACATGCTACACAAGAACCACAAGGTTTACATCCTTTTTGTGGCCTAACAAGAGGCAACATGTTTATCACTCGTTCATTTGTATAATGGCTATGTACTAGTTGATCCTTTAAATTTGATGACCTTCTAAAGGCCATCTGAGGCCTATCCCCCACATATTTTGAAATAACTGGATCGGATCTCAAAATTGGCCAGTATTTCTCAAGTATCGCTCTAAGACAATTACTTTGGCCATTAAATTGAGTTATATAACGCACCACTTGACTAGATTTAGGTGCAGTTTTCCCATATAGAGCTTCATGGCGGGTGATATGTTTGGCTCTGTTAAAAGCTTTCTTAATGGACCTGTTGCTATATCCCCGTTCCCTAAACCTAGTACCCAAAAGTTCTGCCTGCTTAAAAAAAGTCTTCCTCCATAGAACAGATGCGTCTCAGACGCAGAAACTGCCCAACTGGGACAGTATGAATCAAAGCAGGCGGGTGAGAAGAAGTGGCGTGAACAAGTGAATTAACTGCTGTCTCTTTCCTAAAGAGACTTGTTTGAAGACAATCTTGAGAATCCCTTACCACACGAACATCTAAAAACTCGATGACATCTTTGTGATGACTAAACGTCAACCGTACATTAATGCAATTACGGTTGATAATGTTGATGAATTCAGATAATGCACTGATGGAATCCTGCCAAATGAAAAAAACATCATCTATGTAGCGTGTCCAAAAAGGGACACGCTCCATAGAACTGAAATTATCAGATAAAAAGAGGTCCCTTTCCCAAAATCCAAGAAACAGGTTGGCGTAAGATGGGGCAAAGGACGCCCCCATCGCTGTTCCTTGGATTTGAAGGAAAAAGGACCCCTTAAAAATAAAAAATTGTGTGTCAAAGTAAATTCCAAAAGATTGATGAAAAAAATAATAAACGCTCCAGTAAAAGAAGAATGCTGCAAAAAATAAGTAACGGCCGCGATTCCATCAGAATGCCTTATACATGTGTAAAGTGATTCCACATCACTTGTTACCAAGATTGAGTTTGGACCAACATGAAGACCATCTATTTTCTTGAGAAAATCATTTGTATCTTTAGTATAAGATGGCAAAGATGACACAAAGGGTTGTAGGATGGAATCAATATATTTGTTAACGTTTTCCAAGAAATTGCTTCGCCCGGAGACAATGGGTCTCCCCGGCGGAACCTCCTGGTTTTTGTGTATCTTGGGTAACAAATATAATGTAGGAATAGTAGGTTCCTGAATTAATAGAGCCGTGTATAATTCTTTGGTAATAATACCCTCATCATTTGCTTCTTGTAGTAACTTTTTAAGCTGAGTTTGAAATTTGGACAGTGATTAAAAGTCATTTTTTTATAACAATCTACATTGTCCAACTGACGATACACTTCTGATTCATATAGTGTTTTGGGCCACACCACAATGTTCCCACCTTTATCAGATGGTTTAAAGACCACATCATCAAGTCCTATTAGTCTTTTTAGGCCCATTTTTTCATCATAACTCAGATTACTTGTATTGGGAAAGAAAGGAATGTTATTCAATTCATTACTAACAGTTTTAACAAAAACTTCCATGGCAGAACAAGAAGACAATGGAGGAAATTTTGTTGATGGTTTCTTAATTAAATCAGGAACCTCACCTTCAGTAAGGAGATGCTCCCTGGCCAAAGATTCCAAATTATTTAACGCCTCTTGTTCCGTCTCTGTAGAAAAGATTATAGCATCATTGGTATTGTGAAAAATCGTTTAAAAATTACCCTCCTTGCAAACAAGTGTAAATCTTTTACAGCCGTAAAGCAATCGAAATGAGTGTCGGACAGAACATCAATCCCTTAGTAAGAACATTGATTTCTGTCGGTGAAAAAATATGATTACTCAGATTAATTACCTTTAATTGACTATCACTTGCTTCAGGGGAGTAGTTCCTTTTGTTAGGAAGGAAACGGAGATTTCTTTTCCTCTTTGGAGTGTTCATAGAGGATACAGAGACGGAAGAAGAGGCTACGGAGACGTCGCTCATGGAGGGATGTGATATGTTTGACATAGAACGTTCTTTAACATTATGTTGTCTTTTCCAATTATAGATCCTCCCTAGAGACACATCATTTTGGTCTCTGGATAATTTATTGGTATGTTTTTTCTGAATGTCCTTTACCAATAATTCCAACTCCTTATCTAAGGAGTCATTCAAATTTTTGAATTGTTCTGAAGATAAACTTGATTTGGCTTTATCAAACAATTCTTCCAATGATTTATCAACGTCTCCAATGGATTTAGTATTCAAACCAATTAGTGCTCCATTAACTTCCAGGAAGTTTCGTTGCAAACTTTTTCCCATTCGGCTACAAATACATCATCCTCTATAATGAATGAGGGAGTAACCCTAACCCTCAACCCTCTGGGTATAAGATGTTTATGTATATAATTCTCAAGAAAAGCTTTCGTCCACCATATACGAGTACGCTTGAATAATAATTTTTTAATATTTTTATAAAAAGAGTCAAAATTGTTTCCGTCAATGGCCACATTAGCTGTGCCTACTTTTCCAAAGACATCATTCACTTGTCCCTGCCATGAGGCCTCCCTGGTTTTGAAATCCATGACCCAATTCGAACAATCCTGTGCAGAACACAGTAAAATATTTAAACATACACAATGCGATACAAAATAATAAAATATAATAATATAATATTGATCAAAAAAATTAATAAATATAAAAATAATAAATATATCTATATATTATGGTATCGCTACCAAAATAGTGGATAACCACCTAAAAATGAAAAAAACTAATTGGGAAATGGCGGGATGACAACTAAATGGTGGAATACAAGTAGATGAAAATTAATAAAATTATATATAAAATATATATATAAAATACACATAAACTTGGAATAAAAAATAGGCCTTTATTAACACATGGCTTAATGCATATCACAAATATTAAATAACAACAATAATTGTAATAGTTAATACATAAAAAGACAATGGCACATATACAGATATATAGTCCTGTAGACTGAATTTATGAAGGCTAATGGGTAAAACTAGATACATTAAGGTATTTTCATATGGGTTTTTTTTACTGTGAAAGTGAAAATAAACAAAAACCCAAAATAGTGTGCATAAAACCTGAAAATATATGTGCACAAAAAATAATAATAATAAAAATAATGTGCACCAAAAAATTAATAATATATATAATCATGTGAGAAACCAGGATTGTGTATTGTGTGCTAAATAGCTGATCGCTAAATAAAAATTGATGTGCACAAAAAAAATAATATATATAATCGTGTGAGAAACCAGGACTGTGTATAATGTGCTAAATAATTAGCTGATCGCTAGACACCCAGTATACAAAAACACTGCTGCATATAAAAAATGTCCAAAATAAATTAAATCAAGACATTTCCACAAAAAGTGCAAAGTGCATAGCGTTTAGAATGTACCTGGTAAAAGAAAAGGAAAACCCACAATATCTAGATATTATTAATTTTTTGGTGCACATTATTTTTATTATTATTATTTTTTGTGCACATATATTTTCAGGTTTTATGCACACTATTTTGGGTTTTTGTTTATTTTCACTTTCACAGTAAAAAAACCCATATGAAAATACCTGAATATATCTAGTTTTACCCATTAGCCTTCATAAATTCAGTCTACAGGACTATATATCTGTATATGTGCCAATGTCTTTTTATGTATTAACTATTACAATTATTGTTGTTATTTAATATTTGTGGTATGCATTAAGCCATGTGTTAATAAAGGCCTATTTTTTATTCCAAGTTTATGTGTATTTTATATTATATTTTATATATAATTTTTAATTAATTTCATCTACTTGTATTCCACCATTTAGTTGTCATCCCGCCATTTCCCAATTAGTTTTTTTCATTTTTAGGTGGTTATCCACTATTTTGTAGCGATACCATAATATATAGATATATTTATTATTTTTATATTTATTAATTTTTTTAATCAATATTATATTATTATATTTTATTATTTTGTATCGCATTGTGTATGTTTAAATATTTTACTGTGTTCTGCACAGGATTGTTCGAATTGGGTCATGGATTTCAAAACCAGGGAGGCCTCATGGCAGGGACAAGTGAATGATGTCTTTGGAAAAGTAGGCACAGCTAATGTGGCCATTGACGGAAACAATTTTGACTCTTTTTATAAAAATATTAAAAAATTATTATTCAAGCGTACTCGTATATGGTGGACGAAAGCTTTTCTTGAGAATTATATACATAAACATCTTATACCCAGAGGGTTGAGGGTTAGGGTTACTCCCTCATTCATTATAGAGGATGATGTATTTGTAGCCGAATGGGAAAAAGTTTGCAACGAAACTTCCTGGAAGTTAATGGAGCTACTAATTGGTTTGAATACTAAATCCATTGGAGACGTTGATAAATCATTGGAAGAATTGTTTGATAAAGCCAAATCAAGTTTATCTTCAGAACAATTCAAAAATTTGAATGACTCCTTAGATAAGGAGTTGGAATTATTGGTAAAGGACATTCAGAAAAAACATACCAATAAATTATCCAGAGACCAAAATGATGTGTCTCTAGGGAGGATCTATAATTGGAAAAGACAACATAATGTTAAAGAACGTTCTATGTCAAACATATCACATCCCTCCATGAGCGACGTCTCCGTAGCCTCTTCTTCCGTCTCTGTATCCTCTATGAACACTCCAAAGAGGAAAAGAAATCTCCGTTTCCTTCCTAACAAAAGGAACTACTCCCCTGAAGCAAGTGATAGTCAATTAAAGGTAATTAATCTGAGTAATCATATTTTTTCACCGACAGAAATCAATGTTCTTACTAAGGGATTGATGTTCTGTCCGACAGCTCATTTCGATTGCTTTACGGCTGTAAAAGATTTACACTTGTTTGCAAGGAGGGTAATTTTTAAACGGATTTTTCACAATACCAATGATGCTATAATCTTTTCTACAGAGACGGAACAAGAGGCGTTAAATAATTTGGAATCTTTGGCCAGGGAGCATCTCCTTACTGAAGGTGAGGTTCCTGATTTAATTAAGAAACCATCAACAAAATTTCCTCCATTGTCTTCTTGTTCTGCCATGGAAGTTTTTGTTAAAACTGTTAGTAATGAATTGAATAACATTCCTTTCTTTCCCAATACAAGTAATCTGAGTTATGATGAAAAAATGGGCCTAAAAAGACTAATAGGACTTGATGATGTGGTCTTTAAACCATCTGATAAAGGTGGGAACATTGTGGTGTGGCCCAAAACACTATATGAATCAGAAGTGTATCGTCAGTTGGACAATGTAGATTGTTATAAAAAAATGACTTTTAATCCACTGTCCAAATTTCAAACTCAGCTTAAAAAGTTACTACAAGAAGCAAATGATGAGGGTATTATTACCAAAGAATTATACACGGCTCTATTAATTCAGGAACCTACTATTCCTACATTATATTTGTTACCCAAGATACACAAAAACGAGGAGGTTCCGCCGGGGAGACCCATTGTCTCCGGGCGAAGCAATTTCTTGGAAAACGTTAACAAATATATCGATTCCATCCTACAACCCTTTGTGTCATCTTTGCCATCTTATACTAAAGATACAAATGATTTTCTCAAGAAAATATATGGTCTTCATGTTGGTCCAAACTCAATCTTGGTAACATGTGATGTGGAATCACTTTACACATGTATAAGGCATTCTGATGGAATCGCGGCCGTTACTTATTTTTTGCAGCATTCTTCTTTTACTAGAGCGTTTATTATTTCTTTCATCAATCTTTTGGAATTTACTTTGACACACAATTTTTTTATTTTTAAGGGGTCCTTTTTCCTTCAAATCCAAGGAACAGCGATGGGGGCGTCCTTTGCCCCATCTTACGCCAACCTGTTCCTTGGATTTTGGGAAAGGGACCTCTTTTTATCTGATAATTTCAGTTCTATGGAGCGTGTCCCTTTTTGGACACGCTACATAGATGATGTTTTTTTCATTTGGCAGGATTCCATCAGTGCATTATCTGAATTCATCAACATTATCAACCGTAATTGCATTAATGTACGGTTGACGTTTAGTCATCACAAAGATGTCATCGAGTTTTTAGATGTTCGTGTGGTAAGGGATTCTCAAGATTGTCTTCAAACAAGTCTCTTTAGGAAAGAGACAGCAGTTAATTCACTTGTTCACGCCACTTCTTCTCACCCGCCTGCTTTGATTCGTTCTGTCCCAGTTGGGCAGTTTCTGCGTCTGAGACGCATCTGTTCTATGGAGGAAGACTTTTTTAAGCAGGCAGAACTTTTGGGTACTAGGTTTAGGCAACGGGGATATAGCAACAGGTCCATTAAGAAAGCTTTTAACAGAGCCAAACATATCACACGCTGTAATGTATGTAGTACAGTTCATATAGCGTCTTGTGCTTGGGTGCGATGAAAATACGAGACACAGGTTTGATATAGAAGGTCTTGTATTACTTCATACAAGTGGCAAAAATAGTCACACAGTTTGCAGATACAGAAGCAGGAGACACAGCAGGCCAGAGTAACTTAAGCTCAGCAATCACTCTCCACAACAGGTTCAGGATCTTCTTCTCTGTTAGCGTAAGTCCATGCAAACGTGGATCTTTCAAAGAGCAGGGTTCCAGAGTCCACAAGTGTTCAGAGTTCCTCAGTAGGAATAGCTGGAGTACATAGTCCAAGGCTTCCAGGAGTCAGGTCACAGGTTCACTGCAGGCTAGATTCTGAAGCACTGATTGCTCAGCTGTGGCTGCTTAAGAAGCAAGAGGGAGAGAATCAGGGCGGGAACATGAAAGCTGAAAACTCCATATTGACTGAGGGCAAGATAGCTGCAGCAAGACAGAAAGCAAAATGGCTGACGGAAAACTGAGTTTCAAGAACATGTACAAAGAACCTTACATTACTCCCCCCTTAGGGACAACCTCCGGATGGCCTCAGACCAGGCTTGTCTGGGTACCTCTGATGAAACTGGCGGAGCAAACGAGGAGCATTAACGTTATTGACTGGTTCCCATGAGTTGTCCTCCACTGGGTAGCCCTGCCATTTAATCAAATATTGTAACTGATTTCTGTATAACCTGGAATCTAGAATTCTTTCCACCACAAATTCTTCCTGACCATCGACTAGCACTGGGTCAGGGCAAGGAGAAGAACGTCCAGGAAACGTATTGGGTGTTGCAGCCTTTAGTAGGGATACATGAAAGACAGGGTGGATTCTCATAGTTCTAGGCAATTGAAGACGACAAGCAACGGCACTTATAATTTTACTGATTTTATAGGGTCCAATGTACTTATGTCCCAACTTAGACGATGGAATCCTTAACTTAAGATTTCTGGTTGACAGCCAGACCAGGTCTCCTACCTTGAAAGCTGGTGCAGGTTTACGAAATTTATCTGCTGCTTTCTTGTACCTTTCCTGAGCCAATTCCAGATTCTCCTTTAGAAGATCCATATTCTTCTGTAAAGACGTGATTCTTTCGGCCACTGCTGGTAAAGGCGTTTCTATGGGAAATCGTGGAAGAATGTTAGGATGATAACCTAGATTGGAGTAAAAAGGAGACTGCTTAGTGGAGGCGCTCTGAGAGTTGTTATAAGAGAACTCAGCCAATGGAAGTAGATCCACCCAATCATCCTGTAGGTGGCAGATAAAGCAGCGGAGATACTGCTCCAGAGTTTGATTGGTTCGTTCGGTCTGTCCATTAGTCTGGGGATGAAAAGCAGAAGAAAGGTTTACTTTAATGTCCAATGCTGCACAGAAATTTTGCCAAAACCTTGAAGTGAATTGCACCCCTCGATCCGAAATAACCTCATCCGGTACTCCATGTAAGCGAAACACATCTTTAATCATCAAATCTGATGTCTGGTTTGCAGTGGGTAAGCCGACACAAGGAATAAAATGAGCTACCTTTGTTAAACGATCAACCACCACTAGAATAGTGTTTTTCCCTTGAGAGGTTGGTAACTCCACAATGAAGTCCATAGAAATGGATCCCCACGGGCGGGACGGGGTGGGAAGAGGTTGTAACAGACCAGTTGGTGAGGAGCGAGGTGTTTTGCATCTTGCACAGACTTCACATGAAGTGACATAGTTTAAAACATCCTTCCTGCAAGTGGGCCACCAAAAGAAACGAGAAAGAAATTCCTGTGTCTTTAGAATTCCTCTATGCCCAGCTATCTTGGAATCTTGAATGAGTTGCAATACTCTCAATCTGACTGTTTCAGGAATATACAGACGTTGTCCCAGAATCCACACACCATTCTTAAAGACAAGACTTACGTCCCTTGGGGGTTGTGCCAACAAGGAATCCGCATGGTATGCTTCCTTGATGTCCTTAAGTAGGTCTTGATTATGAATCACTCCCAGGAATCTAGAGTCAGGAAGAATAGTCTTAGGAGGAGCAAGTGGACGGGTCTCTGCTGAATGAATCCTAGAGAGTGCATCAGCCTTTCCATTGCGCGATCCTGGTCTATAAGAAATGACAAAATTAAATTGGTTTAAGAAAAGATTCCAGCGAGCCTGGCGAGGAGTCAGGCACTTAGCCGACCTGATAAATTCAAGGTTACGATGGTCTGTCAGGACGACTATTTGCTGTGCAGCTCCCTGAAGAAGGTGTCTCCATTCTTTGAAGGCGGCAATAATGGCCAACAACTCTCTATTGCCCACATCGTAGTTCCTCTCAGCCGAAGACAACTGCTGGGAAAAGAAGGCACAGGGATGCAAGACATTCTTCTCACCTGTTCTCTGAGAGAGTATAGCTCCAACGGCACAATCTGAAGCATCCACCTCTATTATGAAGGCAAGTTCGGGGTTGGGATGTACCAAGATAGGTGCGGTGGTAAATTTATCTTTTAGACGAGAAAATGCTTCCTGGGCTTGGGGAGTCCAGGAGAACCTAGACTCTTTCCGGGTAAGTTGGGTGATAGGTGACACTACCTCAGAGAAATTCCTAATGAAACGTCTATAGAAATTGGCAAACCCGATGAAGCGCTGCACCTCCTTCACATTTCTAGGACTTGGCCAATCCTTGATGGCTTGGGTCTAACTTCCATCCATACTAATTCCTTGTGTAGACAGTACATACCCCAGAAATTGAATTTCGGTCCTATGGAATTCACACTTTTCAAGTTTGATGTAAAGATGGTTTTGTCTTAGACGTTCCAAGACCATTCTCACATGTCCATGATGTTCCTCTGTGGAGTTAGAAAAAATTAAAATATCATCCAAATAAATCACCACGAATGTATCTAGGAGATCCCTGAAGATGTCATTCACCAAGTGTTGGAAAGTGGCTGGGGCAGTACTCAGACCAAAAGGCATAACTAGATATTCAAAGTGTCCATAGCGTGACCTGAATGCAGTCTTCCATTCATCCCCAGGTCTAATACGGACCAAGTTATAGGCCCCACGGAGATCCAATTTAGAGAAAATTTTGGCATGCCGCACTCTCTCCAATAACTCAGGGATTAAAGGCAATGGATAACGGTTTCTAATAGTAACCTTATTGAGTTCCCTATAGTCTACGCAGGGTCTCAGAGATCCATCTTTCTTCTTCACAAAGAAGATGGGTGCACCTGCAGGAGATGAAGAGGGGCGTATGAAGCCCTTGGCTAGATTTTCGTCTATGTAATCCTTTAAAGCCTTTAGCTCAGGCCCCGCCAGGGGGTAGATCTTACCAAAAGGTATCTCTGCTCCAGGCAATAATTCAATTGGACAATCATATGGACGGTGAGGGGGAAGCTGGTCAGCATTCTTCTTGTCACATAAATTCACATAGTCCTGGTATACAGCTGGTAGTTCAGGGACTGACATGGTTCCTTTAGGAACAGAGCAAGCTGAAACTTCTGGACTCATCTGTTTCTCTGGAAAGTGTAATTCCTTGGTCTCCCAGTTAATGGTAGGGTTCTGAGCCTGCAGCCATGGTAGCCCTAGAATAATGGGAAAGTGGGGAGAAGAGATAAGCATAAAGGACAGTTTCTCTTGATGATCTTTACCCATAAGGACCCTCAAAGGCTCCGTTTCCTGATCCACTGGTCCAGAGGTCAGCAGGGAGCCATCCACAGTTTCCATCTGTACTGGAGTAGCCTTCTTCACTGAACGTATCCCCTGTTTCAGAGCAAAGGAGACATCCATAAAATTCCCACTTGCCCCTGAGTCGATCATAGCAGAGCTAGACACCCAGACTGAGTTAACCAGAGTTTGATGGAAAGGAAGCAATTAGAATTGTTTTTCCTACAACTCAGCTGGGACACCGCTGAGGAAACTTGAAAAATTGCAGCGTTTACACAGTCATCGTCCTCAGAAGTAACGGAGTTTAAGTCCGAGAAATCAAGATCTGTTGCTGCAGATCTCTCTGGAGCCTGAGGCTCGGACCTGACAGATCTCCTCTCGCAACACTCACAGTGAATGAGTGCTGCAGTAGTCTTACGAGAACGGCTGGGGCAGTTTATAATGAAGTGCCCTGACTTACCACAATAGAAACATAGATTTTCCTTAAAACGATGTTCCTTGCGTGCATCACTAACCCGTCTTTGTAAAGAGTCTACCTGCATGGGTTCAGGTTCAGGTTCCCGTGTGATCCTACTCAAAGGTTCCTTAGCTGAGGAGGAAGGTAGGAAAAGGTTAGTGCGATTGCTTTCGAACCATCTCTCTTGCCTGCGTTCAGTCAGGCGAGCATCAATACGGATGCAGTAGTTAATAAAGTCACCTAACGCAGTGGGAGGGTCGGCACGAGCAAGTTCATCCTTAATTAGTGGAGACAACCCCTTTCGAAAAATAGATTTTTTGGCGGAACTGTCCCAGGTGGTATCAAGGGCCCATCTCCTGAAATCCAAGGCATATTCGGCTACCGAGTGCTTACCTTGGCGCAAAGTTAACATGGCTGCTTCAGCTGTTGCACCTCGATTGGGGTCATCAAACACCTGCCCCATGGCTGAAATGAAAGCATCAAGATGATCCAAACATTCATCCTCAGTCTCAATCAGAGGGTTTGCCCACATCAAAGCCTTGTTGGTAAGTAACATAATTATAGTAAGCACTTTAGATCGTTCAGTGGGAAATTGTGAAGCATGTGCAGAAAAAAACAGATTGCATTGGTTAATAAATCCCCTGAATTTTTCACGTTCACCGCCAAAACGAAAAGGGGGCAACTTGGGAATCCCAGAACTTGGGGCTACGGCAGGAGCCTGGACTCGCTCCTCTAGAACCTCAATCCTGACTCGCAAATCCTGGGCAGTCTGTCCAAACACTTGCAAATTGTGATTAGTGAGGTCCTGTAGGCTTGTAAAACGGGTTTTTATAGTCTGTAAATCTGCAAGGATATTATCAGTCACTCCGCAAAGTTCCTTTATGCGGGCCTCCATTTTCCAGATCTTTTAAGACAGGAGTACTGGAAGGAGAGGAGAAAAAAAAAAAAAACAATAGTGTTTACCTGTGGTAACACTGCAAAGAGAAAAAAAAATTAAGGGAACTGCTCACCTGGAATGGTTGTGAGAAGTCACAACCACTATCATCACAGAAAGTTCAACCGGACATCTGATATCCACAGTTACAGCAGACACAAAAGAGGGAAGAGAAAAAAAAACAATAGTGTTTACCTGTGGTAACACTGCAGAAAAAAAAACTTAAGGGAATTGCTCACCTGGAATGGTTGTGAGAAGTCACAACCACTGTCATCACAGAAAGTACAACTGGACGTCTGATATCCACAGTTACAGCAGACACAGCCTTCCCAGACCCATCAGACACTAACGTTTTGGCTTCAGAATCTTGTAATGTATGTAGTTACAGTTCATATAGCGTCTTGTGCTTGGGTGCGATGAAAATACATGAGACACAGGTTTGATATAGAAGGTCTTGTATTACTTCATACAAGTGGCAAAAATAGTCACACAGTTTGCAGATACAGAAGCAGGAGACACAGCAGGCCAGAGTAACTTAAGCTCAGCAATCACTCTCCACAACAGGTTCAGGATCTTCTTCTCTGTTACCGTAAGTCCATGCAAACGTGGATCTTTCAAAGAGCAGGGTTCCAGAGTCCACAAGTGTTCAGAGTTCCTCAGTAGGAATAGCTGGAGTACATAGTCCAAGGCTTCCAGGAGTCAGGTCACAGGTTCACTGCAGGCTAGATTCTGAAGCACTGATTGCTCAGCTGTGGCTGCTTAAGAAGCAAGAGGGAGAGAATCAGGGCGGGAACATGAAAGCTGAAAACTCCATATTGACTGAGGGCAAGATAGCTGCAGCAAGACAGAAAGCAAAATGGCTGACGGAAAACTGAGTTTCAAGAACATGTACAAAGAACCTTACACACGCCATGAAGCCCTATATGGGAAAACTGCACCTAAATCTAGTCAAGTGGTGCGTTATATAACTCAATTTAATGGCCAAAGTAATTGTCTTAGAGCGATACTTGAGAAATACTGGCCAATTTTGAGATCCGATCCAGTTATTTCAAAATATGTGGGGGATAGGCCTCAGATGGCCTTTAGAAGGTCATCAAATTTAAAGGATCAACTAGTACATAGCCATTATACAAATGAACGAGTGATAAACATGTTGCCTCTTGTTAGGCCACAAAAAGGATGTAAACCTTGTGGTTCTTGTGTAGCATGTCCTAACATCATGAAGACGTGTACTTTTTCAAATTCAGATAAATCACGTACGTTTGATATTAAACATAATATTTCATGTACTTCCTCTGCTGTTATTTACTATGCGACTTGCCAGTGTTCACTTATTTATGTGGGTCTCACTACCCGGCAGCTAAAAGTGAGAACACGTGAACACTGTTTGGGAATTAAAGCGGCAGAGAATGTCGAAGATGTTTCCTCCCTGAAGACACTGCCGAGACACTTTAGGGTACATCACAATTGTGATCCATCCCTATTAAAGGTGACCGGCATTGATTTGCTTCACTATGGTGTCAGGGGAGGAAACATCAGCAAGCGTCTTGCTCAACTTGAGGCCAAGTGGATTTGGACTTTGCAGACCGTATCTCCACTTGGCCTCAATGAGAGTCTATCTTTTGTTCCGTTTTTATAATTTTATTGTTTTTTAGACTTTCGTGCTTTTAACAATATTTTTTCTTTTTTAGTTTGCATGGGAAATTTCATTAATGAATTCGATTTATATCATGACCGATTGATGGAGAATACCATATATATCATGTACCTGCGTCAACAGTTGTATATTATACTTACTTATTCAAATGCACCTTTTTATGAATATGTATAAATGTTTATTATTATGTATTTGTATCTGTATATTTCTTCATTTATTGTCCTGATTATTAATTGTTGCTATGGTAATATTAGTTAAATATTTATATGCACATTTTATTATATATATATATATATATATATATATATATTATGATTCATGTAATATATTAGTTTGTTTGTCACTATGTAAAAGGTATTGTTTATGCATTAGCTGTGACGCATATTCTATTCAATTTATGTGATTGATTATATATGTGGTATATGTATGGATATAGCAGTATTGATATATATATATATACCGTTTTTTTTATCTGATTATTATATATATTTTTTGTACAATTTAACCGCTTAGATGGGAAAGGTTTAATGTCTTTAAGGATCATGTGATCTAATATATTACTGCTATGCTGGCCTTATGGATGGTATGGCTGAATTTATTACTGTACAGCTATGCCTTTTCAGTTCCTGTTAGCTGGTCAGCGTTTTTCTCCATCAGTGCCTAGATCCGACTTGGTGCGCATGCCTGAACGGGGGTCGGATGGTTGGCATGGTAGCGGCGTCTATACGTCATAACACGTGACGCGGGCTGCATGCCGCCTCCTTCATCCTCATTTGCGCATGCGCCACTATCACAGCCGGATCGGCGCTTTCTCATTAAAATCGGGTATAAATATCCCACGGCTCCTAGTTATTTGTATCCCCCTGATGAAGGAAATAAGTTCCGAAACGTGCGTTGGGGCACGAATCCTTGGCACATTTCATCTATTTACAGGCTTTAAGGTATATTATGGGTGCATAAGATATTGTGGGTTTTCCTTTTCTTTTACCAGGTACATTCTAAACGCTATGCACTTTGCACTTTTTGTGGAAATGTCTTGATTTAATTTATTTTGGACATTTTTTATATGCAGCAGTGTTTTTGTTTACTGGGTGTCTAGCGATCAGCTAATTATTTAGCACATTATACACAGTCCTGGTTTCTCACACGATTATATATATTATATTTTTTTGTGCACATCAATTTTTATTTAGCGATCAGCTATTTAGCACACAATACACAATCCTGGTTTCTCACATGATTAATAAATTATTAATTTTTTGGTGCACATTATTTTTATTATTATTATTTTTTGTGCACATATTTTTACAGGTTTTATGCACACTATTTTGGGTTTTTGTTTATTTTCACTTTCACAGTAAAAAAACCCATATGAAAATAACTGAATATATCTAGTTTTACCCATTAGCCTTCATAAATTCAGTCTACAGGACTATATATCTGTATATGTGCCATTGTCTTTTTATGTATTAACTATTACAATTATTGTTGTTATTTAATATTTGTGGTATGCATTAAGCCATGTGTTAATAAAGGCCTATTTTTTATTCCAAGTTTATGTGTATTTTATATTATATTTTATATATAATTTTTAATTAATTTCATCTACTTGTATTCCACCATTTAGTTGTCATCCCGCCATTTCCCAATTAGTTTTTTTCATTTTAGGTGGTTATCCACTATTTTGGTAGCGATACCATAATATATAGATATATTTATTATTTTTATATTTATTAATTTTTTTGATCAATATTATATTATTATATTTTATTATTTTGTATCGCATTGTGTATGTTTAATTTTTGGCTTTGCCCGCAGTTGGGCAAAGCATACTGCGCACGCGCGAGATCATATTTCAATGCACACGCGTGAAATCTGTACGTGATCTGCGATATTCATGGTGAACAATGCATACAATGCCCATCGGACCGACCGAACAGATTAACATACAGCGTGGGACAAATAAAAAAGGTTTTTATGGGTGATACATGGGGAGTCAGGGAGTTTCAATAGTTGTGGAACGCATAGCTGACACTCAATTAAATGATATTTTTAGCTGTAGGCCAAAAAAGTGGTGACAGGTTCCCTTTAATCAAATCAGGAATAATAGGGGAGATAGAACGCAACAGTTTGCAGTGTATGTGTAAACTTGCTTTTTACGCTTTATTTAAACTAGACGGAAAAAGTCCTTTCTAAAGCATGAAAAAACACTTTATTTTCCTAAAATAACTTGTATACATCAAGGACTCCATACTTTTCTTGTAGAAAGACCACTGCTACCTATATATGCATGGCACATTGCAAATTAGTGAAAATACCTGTTATTTAGAATATTAACAGAAGAAACAAAATATACAGATATCTGTAGGTTTAGAATAGAAGCCATTATCTTAGTTCAGCAGCAAATATTCCAAATGTGAATCTCACTCACATATTATACTAATTATTGATGGAAACATAATTTTTTTGAAACTTTTAGTATTAGTGCCATCTTAATTGTGAATATTTGTGTAGCTTGCCTTTTAATTGCAATTTTAATTGTCTATTAAGGTTAAGTTTTATACCCACACCTTCTGTCATTTGGGGTTCATTATATAATATAATGAGCACTTGTATTGAAAATCTTTGCCCTCATTTCTTGATTAACTGCTATACATCTGGTGAGTCGCCATATGTTCCCTGCAACAGAACAGGTGGAATCTGTGATCAACAAATACGTCTAAATTTTCGCCATTGAAACCTGAATAAAATAGACACTTGTTGGAAGCTTCAGCATGACAGCTATGAAATAGGATTTTAGGATAGAATCCTAATGAGATATTATGTGCCTTGATTATATATGAACTTCAGAAAGTAATTCAAATGAAATATTTAAAACCTCAGAAAAGTAAAATTGTATCACTGTATTATAATGCTTTCTATTTGACTATTTGATAAAAGTCTGAACAAGTTGATAAAGGCTGGAACAACCAACCATCTAATGGGTAGAGGGGCCCTCGACTTTTACCTGACAGCAGGGCAGTATTTGGCCTTCATGCTGCCCTAGATACTTTTCGTGGTCGTGCCCCTTACTGACGTCACATACTAAGTCTGTGCACACGACATCTATTTAAGGCAGATCTACTCTGTAAAACGCTTTAAAAAGCGCTAATTAAACACTACAAGAATGAACGTCTGCACTTGCTGCTCACAGGTTCAGTCTTTTAAGTGTGTTTTTAACACCTTCAGCTTTTCCAAGTCATCAAGAGATTAAAATAGGTGACCTAACCATTGCATCAGTGAGGAGAGGCCTAGTGATATAGAGACATGCTGTCTGCTCATTCGCCCCTCCTCTTTACTGAAGGTGTTCAAAGGGAATCCAAGAGCAGACAGGCAGCAGGCGTCAGAGCGAGCCTGCAGCCACATTGTGTGTACCCACACTGACACTTGGAGCTCGCTGCTGCACTTATCCAGTGTCGCTGGTTTCACACTTGCATTTTTTTTTTCAAATCAGACAAAATCAGGTTTTTCAGCCAAATCCTGATCCTTTCAGGATCCAGTTTATGACCATTCACTCTAATGGTGTCAGGTAGAATCCAGTTACTTCAGGTTGCTTCCTGACACCATTAAAGTGAATGGACAAAAAACTGGATTCTGAAAGGATCAGGATTTGGCTGAAAAAACTGATTTTGCCTGACTTGAAAAAAACACAAGTGTGAAACCAGCCTCCATGAGTAAGCGGAGACTTACAAGTTGACAGCACTCACTTTTACTAACGGAGCGCTGACAATAAAGACAAGCTTTAGTATACAAATACGAGAGTGCTGTGAAACACCCTCATTTGCATATTAAATAAAGTAGATTTTACTTTATAGCGGCAATTAAAAACTATTCTATAGGAATATGCCCCTAATCCCCATTCTAAAGAGTCAGCCTCCCCCAAATCCCCAGCCTGCATAGCTTCAGTCTCCCCTGTTCAGCAGTATACAGTAGCAGCCTTCCCTGTCCACCAGCCTCCCCTGTTCACCAGTATATAGCAATCTACCAGGTTCACCAGTATACAGCACAGCCTCCCCTGTCACCAGCCTCCCTTGTTCTCCAGTGTAAAGCACAGCCTCCCCTGTTCACCAGTATACAGCAGCACCAGCCTCCCATGTTCACCAGTATATAGCAGCACCAGCCTCCCCTGTTCCCCAGTATACAGCAGCACCAGCGTCCCCTGTCACCAGTATATAGCAGCACCCTCCCTGTTCACCAGTATAAAGCACAGCCTCCCCTGTCACCAGCCTCCTCTGTTCTCTAGTATACAGCACAGCCTCCTGTTATGTTTTGGTAGCTGAGGAGAGTAAGCAAAAATGGCAATACACCAGAGAGGCTGGAACCTATTGGATTGCAGTAACCTGAACTAACCACACAACTAGAGGTAGCCGTGGAGCGTTCCTACGTTGATCCTAGACGCCTCGTCACAGCCTGAGAGATAATTACACCTAAAGGCAGAAAGATGAAAGCTATCTGCCCCGGAGCAGATCCCCAAAGAAAATAGGAAGCCCCCAAACATGTAATGGCGGTTAGACAAGAAGAAACACGGACACAGACAGAAAATAGAATGAGCAAACGCTGGGGCCCAATCTGTCTAGACAGAAAAGTACAGGAAAGGATACTCACTGCAATCCAAAAAAAAACCCTAAAAAATACCAACTCTACTGATTGCAAAAACACCTGAGATAACACGACCTCTACCACCTAAATCAGTTCTCTGGTGTAACAAAACTAAGCCGCAGCCACTGAAAACAGGAAAAAGCAAATGAACAACAACAGTGGCTCCAGATAAATGAGAGGAGCACAAGCCTACATCCACAGAATGCGGAACAATGCAAAAAGCAAGCACAAATAACGATAAATATCTTATTGATACAGAAGATGCAGGCAAGACACACAAGCTTCCAAATGAACAGGAACACAATTGAACAAGAAAATTGATCACGCAACCACATGGGAGGAACCTCCCTTATTCAGACCATCGTGACCAGATTGCATTCCTCGCTGAAGTCAGTACTGTCATAACCACAGAGCCTCTGTCAGAAACCATTTTTAGCACATTCTAACAGCCTCCCTGTTCACGCATATACAGCAGCAGCCTTCCCTTTAACCAGCCTCCCCTGTTCACCAGTATAACAAGCATCACCATCCACCTTTCTCACCAGTATACAGCAGCAGCCTCCCCGTTACCAGTATACGCAGCACCAAGCCTACCCTGTTCACCAGTATAACCGTACAGCCTCCCCTGTTCACTAGTATACAGCACAGCCTCCCATCACCAGCCTCCCTGTTCACCAGTATACAGCAGCTCTAGCCTCCCTGTTCACCTATATACAGTCGCACCAGCCTCCCCTGTTCACTAGTATACAGTACAACCTCCTCTGTTCACCAGTAACAGCACAGCCTCCCCTGTCCACCAGCCTCCCCTGTTCAACAGTATACAGAGCAGCCTCCTGTCACCAGCCTCCCTGTTCACCAGTATACCAGCAGCCACCTCCCCTGTTCCACCTACTGTCACATATACAGCACAGCCTCCCCTTCACCAGCCTCCCCTGTTCACCAGTATACAGCACAGCCTCCCGTTCACCAGCCTCCCTATCAAGTATACAACAAGCCTCCTGTTCACCAGTATACAGCACAGCCTCCCTACCTATACACCAGCCTCCCTGTTCACCAGTATACGTACAGCCACTCCCTTTCACCAGCCTCCCTGTTACCAGTATACAGCAGCTCCAGCCTCCCTTGTTCACCAGTATAAGCAGCTCCAGCCTCCCTGTTCACAGTATACAGCAGCACCAGCCTCCCCTGTTCCCAGTATACAGCAGCTCCATTCCTCCCCTGTTCACCAGTATACAGCAGCTCCAGCCTCCCCATGTTACCAGTATACAGCAGCACCAGCCTCCCCTGTTCACCATATACCAGCACAGCTTCCCTGTTACCCAGAATACAGCAGCTCCAGCCTCCCCTGTTCACCAGTATACAGCAGCTCCAGCCTCCCCTGTTCACCAGTATACATAGCACCTCCCCTGTTTCCATCCTGTTACAGATACAAGCTCCAGCCTCCCCTGTTCACCAGTATACAGCAGCAGCTCCACTGTCCAAGCCTCCCCTGTTCACCATTAACATCAGCAGCCTCCCTCACCAGCCTCCTTCACCAGTACACAGCCCAACCTCCCCTGTTCACCAGTATATAGCAGCACCAGCTTCCCTCTGTTCCCTGGTATTACAGCAGCTCCAGCCTCCCCTGTCACCAGTATATAGCAGCAGCCTTTCTGTTCACCAGTAAACAGCAGCACCAGCCTCCCATGTTCACCAGTATACAGTACAACCTCCCTTGTCCACCAGCTTCCCCTGTTCACGAATATACAGGAGCAGCCTCCCCTGTCCACCAGCCTCCACTGTTTACCAGTATACAGCAGCAGCCTCCCCTGTCCACCAGCCTCACCTGTTCACCAGTATATAGCAGTCTACTTTGTTCATCAGTATACAGCAGCAGCCTCCCCTATCACCAGCCTCCCCTGTTCACCAGTATACAGCACAGCCTCCCATTTCACCAGCCTCCCTGTTCACCAGTATAAAACATCAGCCTTCCCTGTTCACCAGTATACAGCAGCAGCCTCCCCTGTTCACCAGTATACAGCAGCACCAGCCTACCCTGTTCACCAGTATACTGTACAGCCTCCCCTGTTCCCCAGTATACAGCACAGCTCCCCTGTCACCAGCCTCCCCTGTTCACCAGCATACAGCAGCTCCAGCCTCCCTGTTCACCGTGTACAGCAGCACCAGCATCCCCTGTTCCTAAGTATACAGCAGCTCCAGCCTCCCTGTTGACCAGAATACAGCAGCTCCAGCCTCCCATGTTCACCAGTATACCGCAGCACCAACCTCCCCTGTTCACCAGTATATAGCAGCACCAGCTTCCTTTGTTCCCTGGTATACAGCAGCTCCAGCCTCCCCTGTCACCAGTATATAGCAGCAGCCTCCCTGTTCACCAGTATACAGCAGCAGCCTCCACTGTCCATAGCCTCCCCTGTTCACCATTACACAGCAGCAGCCTCCCATCACCAGCCTCCTCTCACCAGTACACAGCACCACCAGCCTCCCCTGTTCACCAGTAAACAGCGAATGAAGAAATAAACTTGGCACTCAACTTACAGGCAAATGAGAAGAAATTTATTGCAGTCATAAAACAACGTTTCGGTCATCAACGGACGTTTTTCAAAGCACTGCAATGAATATACAGAGATACATACATCATATAACGATATACTATAAGTGTAAATGCATAAATGAGTAAATTACATCATATGAGTATAAACAAATGAAAAAGCCCAATAAATGAGGCTGGTGAAAAAGTTGCAAAATAAAGAATGAAATTAAAAAATATAATAAAGGAAAAAGAAAGGGAAAAATCCTACCCGACTGCTTTGAGGATACTCTCAAATAGATGACACTTGAGTCATATGGGAGCTATAGAGATGTCCTGTAGAGACGTTTTACTGCACCAAATGAAACCAGAAAATAAATAAGAATATGGTGGGTTGGTATATGAGGTACTATAACCTGAATTTAATAAGGATAACATACCTTATAGTAATGGGATGACACCTGGGAGTATATATATTGTATTTAGTGAAAATTTCTACCTATTGAGTGAAGCATATGTATTAGGCAGAATAATGATAGATAATGTCTATTTATAATAGCCAAATTGCACACTCCGTGTCAACCGTTGAAACTAGGGAATATAGATAGACATGCAGATATGTGCAGTGCTTTTCATGGAGCCAGAGTGTCAGGAATTGAACCCAGTACCTCTTGTCCACCAGCCAGCAGCTCTACCATCTGAGCTATTCTGCTGTTCATTGTTAATTATATAGTTCAAATTGTGCACTATTACAGAGTGCTGCTAATGAAAATAATCCCAAAGCAAAAAAGTATTATGGTGTACTTACACAGAAAATGTGGACTATCTTTGGTGATAACTAGTGTTGAGCGATACGATAATGCAAATATCGGCTATCGGCCGATATTAGCTCTATCGGCCTTTCGATAATTAGTTTCGATATTTTCGTCATATCGAATACCGGAATCGGATTTGTCACTGACACTGTCTGTGTCCGTCGGTCGGGTCTGTCACTGTCAGTGTCCGTCGGTCGGGTCTGTCAGGAGTCAGCGGCACTTACCTGGCAGAAGATCTCCGGCTGTCACATCCCGGACTGCTTCATGGCCGCCATCCTCTTCTCCCCGGCGGTCACATGCAGTTTCTCCGCGATAACTGCAGTGACTGCTGGGTAATCCCGGCCGTAAAGCAGTCAGTCCGATGACGTCACCCCCGGGGAAGCAGGTAATCAGCTGTGCTGCGTCGTGATGACAGGCTCTGCCTGTCATTGCGATGTAGCAGAGCTGGATCGCCGTGGGACTGTCGTTACTATGGACTGCGTCGGACAGGTGGTATACTGTTGGTTTGTTTTTTTTTCTTTTTTACAGGAGATCGATGGCGTCGCAGGAATGAGAGTGCAATAAAAGAAATGAAAAGTGTGTTGTTCTTTTATTTCATTAAAATACTTTTTTCTTGCTTTGTCTTTTTTTTATGCATTTAAAAACTTTGGGATTAATAATGGATCGGTGTCTTATTGACAACTCTCCATTATTAACCGGGCTTATTGTCACCGTGCAATCAACGTGACATTAACCCCTTATTACCCCGCTTGCCACCGCTACAGGGCAAGTGGAAGAGCCGGGTAAAGTGCCACAATTGGCACATCTTTTGATGCGCCAAATGTGGGGCTGCTGTAGCCTGGTATTATCAGGCTGTTGAGGGCCAAAATCCATGGGCCTTGACAGTCTTTTAATACCAGGCCGCAGCAGTCTGCATTTTACTTGGCTGGTTAACAAAAATAGGGGACCCCTACGCCGTTTTTTTTTTCGAGGGGATCCCCTATTTTTGTTAACCAGCCAAGCTAAGCAGACTGCTGTGGCCTGGTATTATCAGGCTTGCAAGGTCCATGGATATTGGATCCTTACCAGCCTGAAAAACCAGGCCTCAGCGGTCTGCTTCATCTGGCTGGTTAACAAAATAGGGGGGACCCCACGCCAATTTTTTTCGAGGGGATCCCCTATTTTTGTTAATCAGCCAAGATATGCAGACTGCTGTGGCCTGGTTTTATCAGGCTGGCAAGGTCCATGGATCTTGGCTCCTTAACAGCCTGAAAATCCAGGCCTCAGCGGTCTGCTTCATCTGGCTGGTTAACAAAAATAGGGGGGACCCCACGCCAATTTTTTTCGAGGGGATCCCCTATTTTGTTAACCAGTTCCCTCTGACGTCACTGATTGTGTCCCTGGCTGACCTGAAGTGAAAGTGGAAAGCAATCAATTAAGCTTTCCACTTCCTCTCCTGTCAGCCAGGAGAGGAACTCATTCATTTGGGGGTTTACTGTGAGGCTGCAGCATTAGCTGCGGTCCCTGCAGTAAACATTAACCCTTTCTGAAGGATTACACCGTGGACTGACTGTACATCGGATTGGTAAGAATAATTTTGCTTTATTATTTTATTTTTATTACAGGAAATGGTTTTAGCAGGAAAATAAAATATGGTCAAAAACTGTGTGATTATTTCATTAAACTTCTTTTTTATTAAAGTGTGTGTGTTTGATTTTTCTTTCATACAATAGGATTAATAATTGATAGTTGTCTAATTGACAGCTCTCAATTATTAACCTGGCTTAAAGTGACCTTTCAATTGCAAGGTCATTTTAACCCCTTATTAACCCATTCGCCACCGCTACAGGGCAATGGGAATAGACGGGCAAAGTGCCAGAAAGGGCAATCTAATTAGAGATTTGCCCTTTCTGGGGTGTCTGGGGGCAGATGTTAGTAGCCGGGGGGGGCCAAAAAATAATGGTCCCTCTCTGGGCTATTATTATCTGCCCCCACTCACTGGCTTTGTCTGTCTGGTTGCAAAAATAGGGCGGGAGCCCACGCATTTTTTTTCAGCAATTTTACACCTCATATATATATATACATGTCATTAAATTTGTGACACATATATATATATATTTATATTTATAGTTCATACACTTCTACATAGTATAATAGCCGCTAATTCAATTGCCGCTTTTGTGAAAATGCAGAACCCGACATGAAATGACACTTGGTTTACATAGAGTTAACCATGTCTTTTCATGTAGTTTGATATCTGATTTGCACACACAATTACATGAGTGTAAGTGTGCAAAATTTCACACCTGTAGGGGTTAATTAAAGGTGTAAATTCGTAGCAAAAAAGTCCGTTTTTTTTACAACGAATTTACACCTTTAATTAACCCCTACAGGTGTGAAATTTTGCACACATAGACTGATGTAATTGTTTGGGCAAATCAGATTGCAAACGACATGAAAAGACATGGTTAACCCTATGTACACCAAGTGTCATTTCATGTCGGGTGCTTCTGTCTTTTCACAGAAGCCGGCTTTACCCGGAAATTGAATCAGAGGATATTTTACTATGTAGAAGTGTATAAACTATACATATATGTATATATATATGTCACAATGACATGTATATATATATATATATATGTATTCTATGTGTGTATATTTAGTGTTTACAAGGAAATAAAGTTTTTTTTTAATTTCGATATTTTGTTCCCATAGACTTACATGGGACTTCCGCTATCGAAATCGGATATCGACGATATTTAGTGCTATCGGCGATACAATTTCGATACGATATTTTTAGATATCGAGCAATATCGCTCAACACTAGTGATAACAGTTGTATACTGTGGTGAAGGAAACCTAGACTTGTGAGACAATGTCCAGACAAAACATGAAAAGTGCACTAGTGAAAATTGGAATAGTATAACTAAAGTGCACTTACTGAAGAAATGCAGTAGATTCATTAAGGACGTAATTTATACACACTGCAGTAGTAAATTGTAAGTATATAAATGAAAGTCCATCACAGTAAAACGTTATCAAGTGGTGGTGACAAAAGGTAGTGCACTTACTCAGACAATTGTGGTATAGTCCTTGAGGTGAGCAAACACTGTGGTAACAATGAAATATTCAAATAAGGTGAGGTCCCATATTCGTTATGACCGCTATGGTGTACGGTGCCCAAGGTGCTTTCTTACC
Organism: Oophaga sylvatica; assembly: GCA_033576555.1. Taxonomy (NCBI): domain Eukaryota; kingdom Metazoa; phylum Chordata; class Amphibia; order Anura; family Dendrobatidae; genus Oophaga; species Oophaga sylvatica. Next base: position 871,103,359 of record JARQOD010000001.1, read on the forward strand.
AGAAGTGGTGAGAGTAAGGTGGCGTCTCATGCCAACGCGGTGTCCACCGCTTGTTGGTGAGTGGAGAACGCCGTGTGTATCGCCATTTATGGCTGAGGGGCGGACTAAACGTCCAGGTCACAGAGGAAGTCAGAGACAGGAAGTGGGCGGCTTTGTTGTGTTCCACTGATGTGACTATGTGTTCCAGTGGCCATTTTGGAGCCGGCTTAGGGCGGTAACTATGAAGATGCCGTGGGCAGCATGAAAAAAGAGGAACGCTTTGCTGGTTCTGAAATCACAGTCTGGTAATATAATGGTATTGTTATAATAGCAGTCGAGTAGGAAGCAGAGAGGATGAAGGAGAATCCTGAGTAGGACGAGGAACGTTTTCAACTATCGGTTCAATAGAGTCGACTCTGGAAAGAGAATACAGGCATTATAATCTGTAATGTGGTAATACATAGTAAAACAATGGACATAAAATATAATGTTAAGGGCTAGTTCCTACATTATTAACAGGCGATGTGTCGATACTACCTAATGGAAATGATGAGTGTAGTGGGACACTAAATGAATGATTGAAGGTCATAGTCTCTATTTAGACCTCTTGGAGCAAGAGTTTGTAGCTTGTGTATCCAAAAGGATTCTCTCTTTTTGAGATGCTTAATACGATCACCCCCACGTCTTTGTAGTGCTACTAGTTCAATAATTTGAAATCTTAGTTGTGCTATAGAATGTCCCGTAGTGATGAAATGATACGGAACTGGTAGTAGCATATTTTTGCATCTTATTGTGGATTTGTGTTTGGAGATCCGATCCTTAATGGGTTGAGTGGTTTCTCCCACATAAAGTAAGCCACATGGGCATTTAATAAGGTAAATGGCATATGAAGAATTACAAGTGGAGTAATCTTTGATGTAATATTTTTTACCTGAATGTGGGTGAAAGAAACTATCCCCTTTGAGGACGTTGTTGCACTGATTACAGTGCAGACAGGGATATGTTCCCATTCTAGGTCTGGAAAGGAATCTTTGTGAAGAGGCTTGTGGCTGCATATTTAAGTCAGCTTTAATCAGTGAATCACGAATATTATGCGGACGTTTATAGCACGGCAGAAAAGGATTGCGAAACTCTTCTACGTTGGGATGTGCTGTTTGGAGTATATTCCAATGTTTGCGTATTGAATGGTGCAGAATGTGAACATATGGATGATATACGTGTACCAAAGGTATACGGTTAGTTGCCGATTTACGAGTATTTAGTGGGGATTTTGGGCTTCTGTTAGTAAGGTGGGGGGATAACCCCTTTCTTGGAATTTTTTATACATTTCATTGATTCTGATTGCGCTCTGAGTGGGATCAGAAACAATCCTACGGACTCTTTGGAACTGGGATCGTGGGATCGCTCTCTTAGTTGTGAGAGGATGGAGACTACCATAGTGTAAGATACTGTTGCGATCCGTTGACTTCCTGTAAAGGTCCGTAGATAGTGTGCCACTACTATTTTTGATGACCATGGTGTCTAGGAAACTGACTTGATCTCGACTATGGGTAATAGTGAATGTCAGTTCTGGCCAAGCTGAATTGAGTATATTGAAGAAGTCCAATAGTGTATCTTCAGTACCAGTCCAAATGCAAAAGATGTCATCAATAAAGCGTTTCCAAACAATACAGTATTGTTTAAATGTGGAGTTAGGGTAAATCACCTCTTCCTCAAAGGCCGCCATGAAGCTATTTGCATAAGGCGGGGCTACGTTCGAGCCCGTTGTGGTCCCTTTCGTCTGTAGATAGAATGTGTCTCCAAACAAAAAAAAGTTTTTAGTAAGGACTATAGTTAGTAATTGTGTACACAGATCTATAATTTCAGGAGACTTGTCAGATGAGTGAAGGAGATGTCTTGTACAGGATATGCCCTTCTGGTGAGGGATGGAAGTGTATAGGTCTTTGACATCTAATGACACAAGAATGGCATTGGCTGGTACTGTGCCTAGATTAGTAATCGTCTGTAAAAAATGTCCCGTATCGAGAAGATAAGATGGTGCCTTCCTTGTCAACAGTGTAAGAATTTTCTCCAGGAAAATAGATAGTGGCGATAGTAGGGACTCAGTAGAGTCCACTATCGGTCTCCCTGGGGGGTTCTCCAGGTTTTTATGGATCTTGGGTAGGATATAAAAACACAGGAGTTATCGGATTGCTGGTGGTGAGAAACTCCTGTGTTTTTGAATCGATGATACCCAAGCTCACATAATGTGTCAAAGTTTGATCAATAAGTGATTTGTATTCACTAGTAGGATTCGTAGTTAATTTGACGTATGTATTTTCATTACTCAACTGTCGAGTGACTTCAGTGACATAGGCTGTTTTGTCCATTACAACGATGGCACCACCTTTGTCAGCAGGTTTAATTATGATGTTATCATCCTGTCTAAGGGTTTGTAGTGCCTGAAAATCTATTGGTGAGAGGTTAGATGGGTAATGGAGTTTACCTGTATCCATGTCGTGTCTTAGTTTCAAGAAAGCTGTATTAATGAAATTAATAAAGGTTTCAACAGCACGTGAGTTGTGTGGGGGTCGGAATGTGCTCTTATTCCTTAGACCAAAATCTGACACTGAAATCATACATTTGGGTGTAGTATTAGTTGGTAATGATAATTCAGGAGCCGTTGCAAAATGGGCCGATAATCTTAATCGGCGGTAGAATCGATGGAGATCCATGTCCATGGTGAAAGTGTCAAATTTATAAGAGGGACAGAATGAGAGTCCCTTCTGTAGCAGGTTATATTCAGCGATACTGAGGGTGCGTGATGATATATTCACTACCAAAGGGTAATTACCTGTGAGCGTGTGGTTCGAGTGAAGTCCATATCTCTTCTGTCCGCGCCCTCTGCGGGTCCTCTTCTTCTTTGTCGCCGTCTTTGACCTACAAAACGACTAGGTCTGGTTTGGAAATCACGTCTATCGGATTCAGAACCTGAAGTGGAAGGATCGTTAGAAGAGTGAAAGTCAGTTCTTGTGTTAAACTGCCTAGAAACGGATTTGCTCAACCATTGGTAAACCCTATTGTTGTCGTAATCTTCAGTGTCTCTTCGGAACTTCAATCTTTTTCTGTTTTCAGTGTCGCGTTTATGCTGTTCAATGTTATTCTTAATACGTTCTTTCATACTGGTTAATTCTTCAGTCGTACCTGCAGTTGATAACTGGGTTTCAATGTTGGTGATTCTGTCCTTGGTCACAGCTATTGCTCCTTGAAGATGTTCGGCGGTTAAGGTCATAATGTCAAGTGAGCATTTGTTCAGGATCTGCTCGAACTTCGTGCAATACTCTGTCGAATCACTGAATAAAGTTGGACGAAGGGAGACCCGCAAACCCCGAGGAATCATGTTGACTCGAAGGTATTCAGATAAAGTGGCGTAATGTAGTTCGTAGTTAACCTGGTGCCGTAGTTCACGTTCCAGGTCCCTCCCTCTGGCTTCTCGTGGAGGCGTCTTGAGAAAATCGCTAGAAAGATGCAACTTAGACAAGATATTACTTCTTTCATCAGTATTGTATGAAAAGACATTGGAAGTCATGATGACAGCGTGCTCACGAAAGGGTGCAGAACTATAAAAAATATAGCGTGGCACTGCTGTGTGTGGTGCACAAGTAGGAGCCCAACCACAAATGAATGAAGAAATAAACTTGGCACTCAACTTATAGGCAAATGAGAAGAAATTTATTGCAGTCATAAAACAACGTTTCGGTCATCAACGGACCTTTTTCAAAGCACTGCAATGAATATACAGAGATACATACATCATATAATCGATATACTATGAGTGTAAAAGCATTTTTTTTTACACCAGTAAACAGCAGCACCAGCCTCCCATGTTCACCAGTATACAGTACAACCTCCCCTGTCCACCAGCCTCCCCTGTTCACGAATATACAGGAGCAGCCTCCCCTGTCCACCAGCCTCCACTGTTTACCAGTATACAGCAGTAGCCTCCCCTGTCCACCAGCCTCACCTGTTCACCAGTATATAGCAGTCTACTCTGTTCATCAGTATACAGCAGCAGCCTCCCCTATCACCAGCCTCCTCTGTTCACCACTATACAGCACAGCCTCCCATTTCACCAGCCTCCCCTGTTCACCAGTATACAACATCAGCCTCCCCTGTTCACCAGTATACAGCAGCAGCCTCCCCTGTTTACCAGTATACAGCAGCACCAGCCTACCCTGTTCACCAGTATACTGTACAGCCTCCCCTGTTCACCAGTATACAGCACAGCCTCCCCTGTCACCAGCCTCCCCTGTTCACCAGTATACAGCAGCTCCAGCCTCCCCTGTTCACCGGTGTACAGCAGCACCAGCATCCCCTGTCCCTAAGTATACAGCAGCTCCAGCCTCCCCTCTTGACCAGTATACAGCAGCTCCAGCCTCCCATGTTCACCAGTATACAGCAGCACCAACCTCCCCTGTTCACCAGTATATAGCAGCACCAGCTTCCTCTGTTCCCTGGTATACAGCAGCTCCAGCCTCCCCTGTCACCAGTATATAGCAGCAGCCTCCCTGTTCACCAGTATACAGCAGCAGCCTCCACTGTCCATAGCCTCCCCTGTTCACCATTACACAGCAGCAGCCTCCCATCACCAGCCTCCTCTCACCAGTACACAGCACCACCAGCCTCCCCTGTTCACTAGTATATAGCAGCACCAGCTTCCTCTGTTCCCTGGTATACAGCAGCTCCAGCCTCCCCTGTCACCAGTATATAGCAGCAGCCTCCCTGTTCACCAGTATACAGCACTGCCTCCCCTGTCACCAGCCTCCCCTGTTGACCAGTATACAGCAGCTCCAGCCTCCCTTATTCACCAGTATACAGTAGCTCCAGCCTCCCTGTTCACCAGTGTACAGCAGCACCAGCATCCCTGTTCCTCAGTATACAGCAGCTCCAGCCTCCCCTGATGACCAGTATACATTAGCAGCCTCCCCTGTCCACCAGCCTACCCTTTTGACCAGTATACATCAGCTCCATTCTCCCCTGTTCACCAGTATACAGCAGCTCCAGCCTCCCCTGTTCACCAGTATACAGCAGCACAGCCTCCCCTGTTCACCAGTATACATCAGCAGCCTCCCCTGTCCACCAGCCTCCCCTGTTCACCATTACACAGCAGCAGCCTCCCATCACTAGCCTCCTCTCACCAGTATACAGCACCACCAGCTTACCCTGTTCACCAGTATACAGCACAGCCTCCCCTGTTCACCAGTATACAGCACAGCCTCCCATGTTCACCAGTATACAGCAGCACCAACCTCCCCTGTTCACTAGTATATAGCAGCACCAGCTTCCTCTGTTCCCTGGTATACAGCATCTCCAGCCTCCCCTGTCACCAGTATATAGCAGCAGCCTCTCTATTCACCAGTATACAGCAGCACCAGTCTCCCCTGTTCACCAGTATACAGTACAACCTCCCCTGTTCACCAGTATACAGCACAGTCTCACCTGTCCACCAGCCTCCCCTGTTCACTAATATACATGAGCAGCCTCCCTGTCCACCAGCCTCCACTGTCTCACCAGTATACAACAGCAGCCTCCCCTGTCCACCAGCCTCCCCTGTTCACCAGTATATAGCAGTCAACCCTGTTCACCAGTAAACATCAGCAGCCTCCCCTGTCACCAGCCTCCCCTGTTCACCAATATACAACACTGTCTCCCCTGTCACCAGCCGCCTCCCCTGTTGACCAGTATATAGCAGCTCCAGCCTCCGCTGTTCACCAGTATACAGCAGCTCCAGCCTCCCCTGTTCACCAGTATACAACAGCAGCCTCTTCTGTCCACCAGCCTCCCCTGTTGACCAGTATGCAGCAGCTCCATCCTCCCCTGTTCACCAGTATATAGCAGCTCCAGCCTCCTCTGTTCACCAGTATACAGCAGCACAGCCTCCCCTCTTCACCAGTATACAGCAGCTCCAGCCTCCCCAGTTCACCAGTATACAGCAGCTCCAGCCTCCCCTGTTTACCAGTATACAGCAGCTCCAGTCACCCCTGTCCACCAGCCTCCCTGTTCACCAGTACACAGCTGCATCCTCCCATCACCAGCCTCCTCTCACCAGTATACAGCAGCAGCCTCCTCTGTCACCAGTATGCATCAGCACCAGCCTCCCCTGTTCCCAGTATACAGCAGCTCCAGCCTCCTCTGTCACCAGTATATAGCAACAGCCTCCCCTGTTCACCAGTATACAGCAGCACCAGCCTCCCCTGTCACCAGTATACAGCACAGCCTCCCCTGTTCACCAGTATACAGCACCACATCCCCTGTCACCAGACTCCCCTGTTCACCACTATACTGCACAGCCTACCATGTTCACCAGTATTCAGCAGCACCAACCTCCCCTGTTCCAGTATATAGCAGCACCAACCTCCCTTGTTCCCCAGTATACAGCAGCTCCAGCCTCCCTTGTCACCATTATATAGCAGAAGGCTCTCTGTTCACCAGTATACAGCACAGCCTCCTCTCTCACCAGCCTCTCCTGTTCAACAGTATACAGCAGCAGCCTCCCCTGTCACTAGCCTCCCCTGTTCACCAGTGTACAGCAGCAGCCTCCCTTGTTCATCAGTATACCGTACAGCCTCCCCTGTTGACCAGTATACAGTGCAGCCTCCCATCACCAGACTCCGATGTTCACCAGTATGCAGCAGCTCCAGCTTCCCCTGTTCACCATTATACAGCAGCACCAGCCTCCCCTGTTCACCAGTATACAGTAAAGCCTCCCCTGTTAACCAGTATATTGTACAGCCTCCCCTTTCCACCAGCATCCCCTGTTCACCAGTATACAGCAGCAGCAGCCTCTCCTGTCCACCAGCCTCACCTGTTAACCAATATACAGCACAGCCTCCCCTGTTCACCAGCCTCCCTTGTTCAAAAGTATACAGCAGCAGCCTCTCCTTTCACCAGCCTCTCCTGTTCACCAATATACAGCACTGCCTCCCTGTCACCAGGCTCCCCTGCTGACCAGTACACAGCAGCTTCAGCCTCCCTTTTCACCAGTATACAGCAGTTCCAGCTTCCCTGTTCACCAGTTTACAGCAGCACCAGCCTCCCCTGTTCATCAGTATACAGCAGCTCCAGCCTCCCCTGTTCACTGGTATACAGCAGCTCCAGCCTCCCCTGTTCACCAGTATATAACAGCAGCTTCCCCTGTCCACCAGCCTCCCCGGTTGACCAGTATACAGCAGTTCCAGCCCCCCTGTTCACCAGAATACAGCAGCTCCAGCCTCCCTGTTCACCAGTGTATAGCAGCACCAGCCTCTCTTGTTCACCAGTATACAGCAGCTCCAGCTCCCCTGTTCACCAGTTTACAGCAGCTCCAGCCTCCCCTGTTCACCAGTATACAGCAGTAGCCTCCCATCATCAGCCTCCTCTCACCAGTATACATCATCAGCAGCCTCACGTCACCAGCCTCCTCTCACCAGTATACAGCAGCAGCCTCCCTGTCACCAGGCTCCTCTCACCAGTATACAGCAGCAGCCTCCCTGTCACCTGCCTCCTCTCACCAGTATACAGCAGCAGCCTCCCCTGTCATCAGCCTCCTCTCACCAGTATACAGCACAGCCTCCCTGTCACCAGCCTCCTCTCACCAGTATACAACACAGCCTCCCCTGTCACCAGCCTCCTCTCACTAGTATACAGCAGCAGCCTCCCCTGTCACTAGCCTCCCCATCTTCAGCTCTATGAGCGCTCACCTGCTCCTGTGTCCTCCTCCCATGTCGTCTTCCTCCTTCTTCTCTGCTGTTGTGATGTCTGCAGTGAGAGATGATCTCATCCATCTCCTCACATGGACAGAGGCTGCAAGACCTCGGATGCAGGGACCTCTCTCACCTCGGAA